>CM046042.1:32346329-32946329 GCA_025215565.1 Flaveria ramosissima
ACAAGTATACATAAAGGACATTTAATGTACTTTTCAAAGATAAAGGATGAAACCTGTCATTCTTCATAAACATAAAGGACGTTTTCTGTAATTTTGTCTTAATTTTAAGACAAAAAATGAAAATATATTTGATTTTTAACTTTTTTAAAAAATTAGAAGAGATTAAAGAGGTGAGAGAAAAAAGAAAATAGAAAATATTTGAGTGAATTTAGGAACACAATTATATGTGTTGGTTACCAAATTAATTATTTTGTGTTCTTCTAATTATACCCTTAAGGTCTTATTAAATACTCATAATCTTTAATTAAATTACCAAAACACCACTAATTAATCTCAACCATAGATCAAAATGATCAAAGGTGAAAAAGTGGTTTTTTTAGTTTTTAATTATAACATGGTTTCCATTGAAACCCTCCCATACACACACACACACACACACACACACACACACATATATATATATATAACCTAATAAACCATTACATTTTTAGGACACGTGTCTTCTTCACAAGCGCTATGAATACCATTTTCCGCCCACAAATCTTTCCGCCCGATTTCTGTGATCTCGCGGGTCATGTAACCTGATTTCAAACCATAGATCTCTCTTTGAATTTTTCAAATTCCTCCATAACTATTTAATCGGGTGTTTGTTAATCAAGAATTCTTCAAGGATCCAAGAACTCATTTTGATCTCATTTTGAAGAACACTACTCCTTTCTTCATCCTCTAGATGCCAGATGCAAACCAGATCCAAGAACTCATAACCATCGTCATTGTCGTCGTAAGCACCAGCACCCGCAATGCATCGCTCACTGTCCCCATCACTAGCGTTCCCTTTGCTGATTAGGGCAAACCTATCGACGACAAGTAGGTTTGTTTCTTCTTCGCTAATTTTCTTTGAAATCACCATCCGCTTTTATTTGCGTGCTAGGGTTTTAACATGTAAGTGTTGCTCAATTGTTGTTTCATTAACGTTAGGGATACGAGTTTGAGAAATGTTGCTTGGTTGTTGATTTAGTTTGGTTCACTCGGCTCCAAATCGCCTGCCTTCTCTGCTTCTTTGTATTTCAGGTAATTGTTTTCTTTTCTTGGGGTTTATAGCTTCTGAGATTAGCTGTTGCTATTAATTTGTTAACAGGTTAGTATTTTTGTTAGTTTATTATCAATGTGATTAATCCTTCTAGCTCAAGAAATTGTGAAGCAGTTCAATTTAACAAATCAAATGTCATGTGTATTCATTGTATTTAGTAAATGCAACCAATTGGGTGAGACTTGCTTACGATGGCTCTTTGATTAAAATAGAATCCATGTTTGTACAAAAATCCCATGTATTTTTTATTTGTTGTATTTAAATTTTCTCTTCTAGCAAAATTTCTAAACAGTTGAAAGGTGGTAGTGTCGCCAATCAAGGTCTTCAGAAGTTAGTACCTTGCATTATAAGGACAATAATTGCAGTTGGAGTAGGAGGGCTTTTCATAGATGTATCATGTATGTGATAATTATATGATTCATGAGACAACTGTAATTTTATGGTTTTGCAGGTTCTTCTAAAGACACATATTTACACAATCAGTGCATCTTCATATGGCATATAGTTTTAGGGTGTCATTCATTGTGTTGGAACATTAGCACATCACATCACCTAAATCAATTACATTAGATGTTACTATCCAAGATTAGTCAGGGATGATTAAAAGCTGTTGATGTATCCTGTTCTAAGCTATAGTTTTTCTCTTCAATGCACATCAAGGCAGGTAATACAAATTAGACCATTACTGAAATATTGCAGTTAATGGACACTCTAATATTATACAAAATGTAAAAAGAAGTCACACCAAACGTGTTTTACCCATTTGTGAAATATGCAGGGGCCAGGGTGATATGCTTTTGCAATAGCATATTCAACATTTGATGCCAACAAGGAATTACTAGCAAGGTAAGCTTTAGAAATTTTTTTTTATTTTCATTGCATTGAAGGTGATTGTTTTCATTAAGGATTCTGATGGTTATTTGACACATTAAGCTGTACTTTAGGTTATTAAATCATATTTAAAGTGATGAGCTTATATATTTGTAAAATAGAAAGTAATAGATGGTGAAAAAGCTTTTGTTCATTAATTTAGAGGTGCAAAGGAAATTATGATAATTATAACAAATACGATGCACGAGTAGGATTTATGGGTAGATGGCACCTTTAAATTAATTTGGTTTGAATAAATCAAATATTGCAAAAGAAAGGAAATCATTTCCTAGACTTAACATTTATCTAAAGTTTGTGAATAATTTTGAAGAAACGTTGATAAATTTTGTAAACGGGCCCGTGTGGGTTAAAATTAAGTGTAAAAGTTACCATGTTGTTGTGGTGTTAATTACCATGCTTTGCTCTGACTTGATCATTATATAAATGTTGCTATAGAAACTATTTTACTGCAAGGAATTGCTTTGCTCTGACTTTATCATTATATAAATGTTGCTATAGAAACTATTTTACTTCAAGGAATTGCTGATTTTTTTGGTTGTGATGTGTTTTTGAACAATGAAGCATGCCCCTTTTTGGGTACTGATGTTTGGTTGTTCTTAGCCAACGAACAGGCTTTTGTGTTGTGGGTTTTGTGAACTCGGTCATTGAATACAAGACATACACACGAGTTGTGTTATGAATTATGTTTTATACTAATTGCCAAGTGATTTTTTTTGTTGTATGAAATGTTCAAGTCGGTGATGCTATGAAATAGTCGCTCAGGTAATCAGGTTAAACCATGCATGCCGGATTAGTTATTTTCCTGAAGTGTTGGTATTGAATGAATTTAGTTGTGAGTTCATCATACAACTGTTGGTTGTAGACAGTAGTATTAATCTTTTGTAAGTGTGTCTTACCTTTTATTAAAACAAAGAGTACTGCATTCGATTCTTGATATAATATAATGGGTTTTATTTATAGCAAAAAATATTATAAACCATTTGCTTTTTGTTCTTCCAGGGATATGAAGTTGTTGTCTACTGCCATTTAGGTGGGAAATTATACAGTTGTTAACAACAAGGGATGTTTAATGAAGCAGAAGTTTTAGGACTCTGCAATGGCATTAAATCCTATAAAAGATGAAGATGAAAGTAGAAGATTATACATCACACTATTAATAGAGCTTGTGAGCTGTAGTGAGAGTTACTTGAAATTGATGGTTTATAAGAATATATATTTTAAATCAGAGCTTAAATTAAATTTATGCATGTTTGGATATCAAATTATGCTTTTGATTATGTGATTGTATGTTGGTCAAGGACCAATAAATTTTGGATGTTTAATTGCGTACCAACTACAATAATACTTATAATCTATAATGCTCTATAATTAAACGCGTGTAATATACGGGTCTATAACCTAGTATATATATATATATATATATATATATATATATATATAGGGGAGAGATCAAATGAAAACCATGTTTATAAATAAAAACCGTGAAAACCACCACTTCTCAATCACATAAGTTCTAATTGATTCGACCTTTTCATTGTTTAAAGTATATTTAAGTAAAATTCAACTTTATTTTTTTGAATTCATTATATATTATTTAGTTTAAACTTCAAGCAATGACAATAATGACGAAACGACTTACGTATACGTAACTTGTGTGAGTTATATGTACGTAAGTTTTAGTTGTACACTTGTTAACACGTACGTACATATACATAACCCCTACATATACGTAACTATTAGTTGTATACTTTGTAACATGTACTTACATATATGTAACCCTTGATTTTTATGGTTTTCATTTATAACATGGTTTTCAATGGAACCCTCCCCTATATATATATATATATATATATTATTGGCGAATAACGTAACAACCCTCTCATTCGATCTGCAGCATTGGATCTTCCCAAGAATGAATCTCAACCGTACAGAGTCGACGGTTACCAGCGGTTATCGATGGTTCTCGGCGGTTGTAGGTCCTTCAATGGCGGGAAAGAGTATGAAGGCTAAAAATTTCAATTGAAGGCGGCAAAGTGTCATGAGGGTGTCTCGCACCGGAATATCGGGTAGTGGATTAGTAACCGCTAGTGTCACAACCTATATAAGCAACAATCCTGCTTCACAACCATTTGCAATCGGCAGACAACAGCAATGGGTGTCAGTAGCAAACCGAGCAAGCATTAGTGGAGGCTGATGAGGTGAAACAGGTAGTCACTACCCACGAACTATTTCACTTGCTTCAGTATTAATCTTCACCATAGAGCCAATTAAATTTCTTATACCATATGCAGAAACAGAGATGTCCTCATGGTTTGTTTATTGAATTATAGTTTAATTTATTGAATTATTGTTCAATATTTGCAATCAGGTAAGAATACTACGGCTCTCAAGCGCAAGAAGTTTGATATAATGTTAGATTGTCTTGAATAAGGAAAGGGCTTCAAATCAGTGAACAATAATAGATTCTCTACAAGTTATATGTGCTTATATCTTTATTCATGTTTCTTATGTTCTATTATTTGGTTCATCTTTCTCCACTTGTATTAGTTTGTTGATTTTGATTTTTTGTTTTGTTATATATTTGTTTGTTGATCATTTCTGAATATATTATGCAGGTGATCACATGATTAGTTAGATGCAAATGAAAGAGTTTGATTCAAATTAAATTAAAAAGTTAGACAATCTATATCTCTGTATCTCTCTTTTATTGTTTTGTTAATTCAAGATGTTTTTACTTGATTTACTAGCAGATCCTGGTTGAGCTACAATCACCATCCATTTGTTTATGTTTTATTGAAATGTCATCTTACTGTTTTGTTAAATATGGTGTAAAGGAGATTATGATAAGTCTGACCAAGAGACATGTCATACCAAATTTATTTCATATTGTTCCTATATATCTCATTTTATTTATTCTTATAATGTTGATATATAACTGTTCCTATATATCTCATTATTTATTCTTCTATTGTTGATGTATGATTATTTTTTCAAGAACATAAAGTATCGTTCCTGTAGCTATTGGTTACAGCAAAATGTTATTTATTTATCATATTTACCAGTTGTGTTCTTGACCATGATTGACCCTCCTGGTCTTATAATAGTTGATGTTGGTGAGTTTAGATCATTCATCTTGTATTATTTGTTAACTTATTATTATTATAATAATCTTATACCTTTATTTATATAATCTTTGTAGAGAGTCGGTCAGGTAACATAATGCAGGACATTTAGAGTTTGGTACATTCTTACATTGAGAAGGTCTATTGTTTTCATATTATTCTTAAAAGCTGTAATTTAATTTTGTCGGTAAGATATCATAACTTAAGTGATATGGGTCTTTTTTTCATTATAGTCTAATTGCATCATTCTGGTGGTTTCTGTTTCCAACCAAGATCTTACATCTGATGCCATCAAAATTTCGTAAGTGATCCAAAAGGTAGTATATTATTATATCATCTCCATACACATGAATGCATTATATCATTTATTTGGTCATAGGTGGTTGGGTTGCAAGTAAAAAAAGCATATGTGTGGTAGAATGTGTAGGTGACATGCGAGTACGAATTGACTTTTCAGTGTTTGTTGCTAACAAATATGTGTTTTCATGTAGGTTCTTGCTTGTGATCTTCAATTTGGGCAATCAATGGGGGTTATTTTTTATATTTTGAACAATAAAACAAGCTGAGTCTTCAAGTTAATAAGTTGTTTTATTATTCTACTAATTTTGATACATTAGTGTAGTAGGTTACCTTTTACTCATCAAATAAACCAATTGTACTATGATCCTAATTTACAAATATAGTTTTTGTTTAGAATGTAACAGAAAACTATTGTGATATTATGATATTAAAGTACCCGATCACAGGACGGGTATAAAACTAGTTAAAACATGGGGTATAAATCTTATCATTAAATTAATGATGGATTACCAATAGACTATAAGGGTTCCTGCAAATAATGTCTAGAGTTGTACTTTCATGCGTTTGGTGTTGTTATTCCGCCGATGAAATTATTTTTCATGGGTTATGGTGCGTGTAGGTAATCAATAATGGATTAAATATATTTCTTAACTCTCCCTTTTCTATTTTTTTAGGTTTTAGTGGGTTCCATCGGTAAATAGCAACGGATTTCGTCTGTTGATGATAAGACGTCGGTGTACTCATTCTTTTTGTAGTGTGTGCACGTCTAGCTAGTTGTTATCAATGTGACAACTAATGTATCTTTTCTCGCCTATTGCTAAGTTGAAAATACATGTCATAAGGTTGTTCTAACCTCAATAATTTAGTGACAATTGTTAACGATATAATACTTACTTTGTAACCTACAACGCTTATTTAATTTGAAGTATATGCTTTCACCATAGAGAGATGTACAAAGAAAAGACAGGAACTAATTACTTTAGTAAGAGTTTTCACATTTTTAAAATATGTTGGGATAAACAACTAGTATAGTGCTTCGTTTGGGTTTTCTCCACCAACACTTATTTCTTTTCGTAAAACATGCAATATTTCAGTTTGTTATGCCATTAATGTTGCTTTATTTTGTTTGTTAAAATCGTTCGCTTGGTATTTCAAAAGAGCACAACTATCATATGGCTAGGATGTTCGAATGCCAAGATTATTTTCAAATTTCAATGTATAATGTTATTAGTGCAAGCCTTAGAAAGCTAGTTAACCTAGATGTACGTAATTACAACAAGTTTAATTTATGATGCAGCGAAGACGTTATGTAATATTTGGTCATTCTCATAGCTCTCAACGTACACTATATGCAGGATCGACCAAAAAAATATTAAACGATAATGTGTACATTTTACTTTAGTTTTTAAGATCATTAAATGAATAAAAAGTGAGTATTTTACGTTTCATTGTTTATTTACGCATGTATAGTAGTTATTTTATATTCATGTGTAAATTAATCAAGTATAGATCACGTTAATAAACTCTCATATTGTTGCAACTTTTTTTTCTACTAAAACAGTAGCACAAATAGAGAATCAAGTAATGGACAGATCCTCAATGACATTTACATTTTTTAGCATGAATAAAGTCTAATACATGAGTAAAAGTTGTAGTCGATGGTACGGCCACGTATGACGTGCATTAAAACGAAAATGAAAATATAACAAACTTGAAGATATCGATCTACTGTTCTCATATTTGCATATAGGAAGATTGATTTATTATAAATATATATATATATATATATATATATTTAATTTAATATATAAGAAAAAGTAAAAAAGGAGAAAAAGAAAGAGAATACTATTCAAAACATATAAAAAGATATTCCTCGAGGATTATTATTCTCTCTAAATATGGATAATCTCCAAAATATATAGTAACGCTGATTCAAATCAAGGGGCAAAACGGTCCACAATATTTAACACTAGATCTCTTTGAAACTCTACATATGGATATGCAATGGGCAAGTCATCACCTTCTACACTCCATCTGCAACACCATGAGCACAGTTAAAAACACCATTTTACCCTTGGTTTTATAAAATGATAAAAAAAAGTTCATTTATTAGAGAAAATTACAAGATAAATTAAGACAATCACCTGAACTTTTGTACAAGATGGTGAAGGAAGAATGCACACTCTACCCGAGCTAGCTCGGACCCAGGACAGCATCTGGATCCGCCTCCGAATGGTATAAACTTCTTGTTCGTTTGATCTTGTCTCTGTGTCTACACGCGTAAAAGAGCGTTTTGTAACGTATTATTGGTTCTGAAATGATACGTGTGCATACAGTAAAGGAAATAATATTAGTTAATATGTTGAATTACCTCCCATCTCCAAGGATGAAATTCATGGGGACTTGAATGGATAGATGGGTCCAAATGAACTGTACTTAGAATGGGTAGGACCTTCCAACCTGCTGGTATCAAATAATCTGACCATAAAATACAAAAAATAGTATGTTTTCAGAATTTGGATGCAAATAATAATGTTAGCTAATAAATAAAGAAAAGACCCACAAAATAATCAATAATAATTGTAACTTATAAAATACATAAAGTAGTCATGCATGCACGAATCATTGTTACGGAAGAACCTTTTTTGACCTTCATGGTTATAATAACATCGATTTTGATTGACTCACCCATTTTCTACATTTATTTTTAAATTTAAACCACTTGTTCATGATAGAATTTGAATCCTTAACCTTTTAAGAATAGACATTAGACATTAAAATAAAATGTCCTTTGGTGATTTTGATTTTATTTATAAGGCAAACAAATTATACACCTTATGCAGATTTTTAAGAAGAAATTATAAACTTTGTAAATGTCAGGTAAAATTTGCTATTAAATAAGAAACAAAAGTAGAGTATACCGAGTAAGTCACCATGTGAACAAAAGTGTATTAATTAAAATTATATAATGTGATTTGGAAGAATTTTAAATATAGTTAAAATCTATATTAAATTGAAAGTACTTAATTTAAATAAAATAAATTATATTGTGGATATTAAATGATTTTATACTATAAAAAGAAAGTTTAAGTTTATTAATTTACTGATTAAAATAAGAAAGACATATTATTACCTTTAAATTTGATATCTTTCAGAGCCTTTCTGTGCACAAACTTGACAATGTTTCCATATCTAAGAGCCTCGTTGATGACCTATTTGGCATAAGTAAAGTGAGTACTAGGTTACTGACAAAATTATTAAACTAATTTCAATTAATTAATTACTTGTATTCTTAAAAATAAAAATAATTGTTTTGTATAGACATATAATAAATGTAATATAGCAAAACTAAGAATATTTTGAAAAAGGAGATACTGATGGTGGATATTATATTATTATTCTTGAAATAGAATTAAACTTATAATTGAACTTACATTTTGGGTGAATGTCATCATTTTGTAGTCTTCCCAAGTCAAAAACTCATCTTTATTCTTTTTGCTTCTGATGCTTGCATGCTCAACCTATCAACAACACATAATGACTCAAAGTCTAATACATATCCAAATCAAAAACTACTAATCTGACTTTAAAAAGTCAAACATACTACATTTGACTTCAAGTGACATGGATTCTCAAACTTCAGAATCAAAACAATATTGTGAAAGATCACAGTGTAATCCATAATTGCAAGTCCAATATTGATGGTTTTGGTCAAAGGAATCCATGTCAACTTCAGAAGTCAACGAGTATCACAATTTGACTTTCAAAAGTAAATAAAATATAAAATAAATATATACCTTCAATTGTTCAAGTGCAGCAGGGGATTTGGCAAGAAAATGTACCACAATGGCCATTAAGATAGAAGTAGTTTCATAGCCACCCAGTAGAGCATCAAGAACAAAGCTAACTTTTTCATCTTCAGATAAGGTATCAACACCTAGGAGTATCTCCAAGAAATCACTCTCCTTTTGGGAATTAATATTATTCGTATTGTTAAAAATAATATTATTTCTTCTTCTTTCCTTTATAATCTGCTTGACACTTGATGATATTCTGATTCTAGCCTGTAAAGTTGACACCAACACAAAGTTCATCATCACATGTACATGCCTCTTCTTCCTTTTACAAAACCAAGATGATAAAAATAATGATGCAAACAATAATAATTATGTTTTCTTATATATTATAAATATATATACATATGTAATTCATAAATATACCCAATTTACCCAGAAAAGGTTGTGCAATTTGATTTTTTTACAAGTCAAATGGGCTGGTATTTTGCATTCAAGAATTCATTGGAAAAGATAAAATCTTTATAGAAGCTTGATAAGTATTCAAAAGATCATATTATCTTTAAATTTGGAAACATAATTAATCATATCTCAATATTAAAAATATATTACTAACCTTAACTGCATTTGCATAAGGAGTTCCTGGGATGTAGACTGGAAAAGAAATCAATCCTCTCATGAAAGTGAGAAAATCTTCAAGAATCTTAGCAGTATGTGGTTCTTCTGGTGTCAACCCTAGAACTTGCTTTACTATTACATTGAAAGTAAACTGAAAAAAAAAGAAAAGAAATTGTTAACTAATTAATAAATCAATCTAATTCATAATAAACTAAAATATTAACATAATGGTGATTACATAGTATTAAAAAAAAAACAGAAACCATAAGCAAACCTTTCTAGCTTCTTGGCAGAAGATGACTTGTTTCTTATCTTTCCAAGAATCCAAAATTTGGAGGGTGGTTTTCTCAATGTAGGTAAGAAAACCATGTTTAGATTTGGTGGTGGAGACAAGAGAAAGGGCCACATTTCTAAGCCTCTTGTGTGTATCACCCACAGCCACCAACATAGATATCTTCCCAAGAACACCATGAATGGGCTTTGGGTAGCTACCTTCAAACAGCCTGTCTTCATTTTGTAGTATGAAATAGTTGAGTTCTTGATCACATGACACTATTGTGGGTGAGAAGAATAAATGGGATTTAAACACTTTCCCATACCTGAAAAAACAAACATTATGGTTTCAACATATATTCTTGCTATAAATGTGTCTTGTGACTCTTTTCATGTACCTGTTTCATGAACATGAATTCTATGTCCAATCAAGAATCTTACTCTTTTTAGCAAGTTTAGAAATTTATTTAAAAAGATGATTAAACAAGGTTACCTAGAGCAATGTTCTTGAAGAAATGACCCAACTGTGGTGGAAGGATGAGGGTTAAGAAAAGCTAGGGTTTCACCAAGAAGTGGCAAGTATCCAAAAGACCCTTTAGGAAGATCACCAAGTTTTTTGCTTTTCAACAACAACAAAGGCAAGAAATGGTTCAAGATTAAACCAACTACAAATCCCACAATACTCACAAAGATTACAACCCAAAAAGCACCCATTTCTATGAGGCCAAGAGTTGAAAACTTGAACAAACTAAAGAACCTGTGTCTCTGTTGAATCCTTGATGTTTGTGTACATATATATAGAGGAGTATGATGCACACACTTGAGGTGTTTGTTTGTGTGTTTTTGTAGGTTTAGGAAAGAACTTAAAAGCAAAAAGGAACAGGCTTTTTCGGGGTACAGTCGGTGAAAATTTGACTTTAATCACAGGCATAGGAAAAGAAATAATAAACATAGCTAAGCTAGCTAAGGATCTAGACAAACACTCTAGGGGTTAAGTTTGACATATCTACGTACTAGTGTCCTCGTGAACAATATCATTTCCATTTTACATTTAATGTGGGTATTCAAATTGAAAAAAAAAGTAATGTTTGGATGTGATTTTACATATTTTTTGTTAATTAAGAAAAATCTGCTCATAATTGAATGTTGTCTAAATAAATTAGGTGTATCGGGACATATCCATGTTTTCACACCACACACTTTGTGTGTAGCGAAGACACCAAAGGTTGTTCACGCGGACATTGTTAGCTACTTCATGGTATAATTATGCATATAGCTACTTTTTATTTTGTTGCCTTTTCTCAAAAAAACCTTATGAATCTAAAACTTTTTCTTCAGTGAGGGTATAATTTTAGAATTTTAATTGTTATTTTAGGTAAATATACGTATTATTATGTATTTAATTTATCAAAATTATCATCAATCTATCTATATCTATACTATATATGAAGCATATGGGAGGGGTATTTTAAAATACCATAAAATTAAGAACAAGTACTTAATTCAATGCATAAGATACAATCAATTTTGAGTGTAAAATAGTATTTATAACATTATTTACATATTACCCTTTACAATTAGTTACATAATAACCTTAAACTTACTAACACTTACATAAAATTTTTCATTATCTACCCATAAATAAATAAAAAACTTAATTTGTTTAAGATTTCAGCTATATTTTTTAATCTATCACGTTTAAAACTTTTTGAGACTACAACCTGTGTTTTTTTAAAACGTTTTGGTGTAAACTTTTTGCTGAATCGATCTGTATTTTGTGAGTTACAATAAGTTAATGCGTTAATGTACAAGTAGTCATACATAACTCATTTATTTGGTATTTTAAATTTTAGCTTAAAAAACATAAAAGACTTTCGTAAAAATACTATAACAATAACAAAATATTACAAATACGTGCCGGATGTAAAATGTCACCCGCCGCATTGCGCGGGCACCTATCTAGTTAATAAATAAAGGTATTGAAGTGGCAGTTGTAAAAATACTAGGCTTTCTAATTTTAGTTTTCCCGAATCACTCTACTAATAAATGATAATAATATCTATAAGTTATATTATTTAAAACATTTCTAAACTAAAAAATAGATATTATAAATATTAAAAATTAGATTCATTATTAAAAAACAAACTGTAAAAGAGAATATAAGATACGAAAATTTTCTTAATCAATTTTTTTTAATATGAACTTTTTGAAAACTGGTTTTTTTAAGTATTATAAAGATGATTTAATAAAATGAAAATTATTTTTAAAAATTCAATTTAAAAAACAATTACATGAAATGTAAGTTTAAAATGATATTACTATTGTTCTACTTAAAATATTTATTTATACGAAATTCAATCATATTTTATCTGAAAATATCGTTTTATAATTTTCAAATTTTTATTATAAAATTTGATTATTTATTTATTACGAGATATTAAACTAGTATATATATAAAAAGAGTTCTAGAACGAACAGATTTTCTTTCGAAATTAGTGGTGCTATATTTGCAAATATTATAATTAGTTTTTTTCTTAATATGTATGAAGGCATTTTAGATTTTTAACATTAATTAGGAAAGGGATATTGACCGAAATAGGAATCTCGTTAAGATAAAAATGCATTAACCACAACAAGAGAAATGTTAATGAATAGTTATAACACTTCCTTAATAATATTTGTTTATATAAAAGTAATATCATCTAAATAACTTGTAAACTAAACAACAAAAAAAACTTTTGTAGAAATGTAAATAGAATAATTAAAATAAACTAATTTCTTCATTCAAACTAATTTCTTCATTCAAATTAATGTTATTTTAATTTTTTAGAAAAATACATCTCGAAATTAAAATTAATGGTATTTTAAATTAAAATGTTTTTAAATATTCATTACTAACTATTTATTTAAATATTATATTTATTCAACTTGTATAATACATGAGTTTCTATCCTACTGACCCTTTCAATAAGTATAATGGATCACGCGTAAGTGTTTTGTCCAATTCTTCTTGTATTAGGCATATTTTAAAAGACTAGAAGGGTGTTGACATGACGTGATGTAAAAAAAACAACACGTTAACCTATACATTGGTAAAATGCTTGAATACTTGGTTAAATGTCATATAGATTTGTAGGTCCGTTGAAAGTTTATAAAATAAAGTAAATATCAAAATCACATAAAACAAAAACGATTTCAAAAAGTTTTAGTTAAACAAGAAATTGATTTTACATAATTAGATTTTTAAATAAATTTCATTGTTAATTATAATAAGTATAAAATTACAGCCGTAGTCTAACTAACTTATGATATTTAATCAATATTGTTTAGTTTCTTTTGTATTATTTATGTAACTGGCATGTGGCTAAAAGATAATTAAAGTAGAGTTAATTACATAAATAGTCCTTGTGGTTTATTCAAAGTAACATGTTTGGGTATTAAAGGTTTTTTGTAACAGGTTGCGGTATTATGTTTTTTATTTTGTAACAAAAATGGGTATTAAAACTAACGGACGTTAAGTTTTCTGTTAAATTTAAATGAAATGACTAAAGTACCCTTGGATTTATTATTCCTACAATTATATATTTCTCTTTTATCAGGGACCATTTGTGTAATTACTATAATATTAAAATACACATCCCTTCCCCCATCAGCATCATTAACACACCATCACCACCATATATCCCGGTCATCCACCATCACCACCAGCCACCATCACCACCATTTACCTACCTTCAATCACCAACCCCCTACACCAGCCACCACTTAACCCTCCTACCCACCAGCGTCCACCGAACACCCACGAACACCACCATTATCACCATTACCTACCTACTAGCCACCACCCAACATCCACAAGCACCCAAACCTAGATCTGAACCCTAATTGAATGGTCACAACATCTAAACCCATATCTAAACCCAAACCTAGACCTAAAACAACACTGAATCATCAAACACCCACGTGACCATCGTCTGAACCCTAATTGAATGGTCGGTGGTGGTGGGAGTCGTCGGTCGGGTTAGGCGGTAGTGATGGTGGTGTCGGCCGATGGTCGTTGATGGTTGGTGGTGGTGGGGGTCGCCAGTGGTGTTGGGGGTTGGCGGTGGTGGTGAGGGTTAGCGGTGGTGGTGGTGAGATGTTGTTCAGGCGGCAGTGATAGTGGTGGCGGCTGGTGGTCGTCGTTGGTCTGTGATGGTGGGAGTCGCCGGTGGTGGTGGGGGTTAGCAGTGGTGGTGGTGAGATGATGTTCAGGAGGTGGATGTTGGGTGGGGGCCAACGTTGGTAGCGGCTTGCATTGGTGGCGGCCGGCGGTGGTGGCACCTGCGGTGGTGGCGGCCGGCGCTGGTGGTGGCCGGCGCTGGTGAAGGCCATGGTGGTAGGTGGGTGTGTTTGCCATGGTGGTAGGTGGGTGTGTTTGCATCTAAGTGGGGTATTAGAATTTGGATTTTATATATACACATAATAACACATAATATTTAAGTAAATTACAGAAGTAACCCCTCACTTAAGTTACATAATCAGTCTCTTAAATGTGTAATGACCAAAATACTCTTGAACCTAACAGAATATTTAACAGAAGTTAGTGTTAATACCCGAACTCGTTACAAATTAAAACTGCAAAACCCAAACGTGTTACTTTTTTGCTTAGTACCTAAACTTGTTATTTTTCATAAACCATAGGGACTATCTATGTAATTAACTCATTAAAGTAATTAAATCTATAAAAGATATTTTACCACCTTTAACTGTTAAAAATTAATATAAATAACTAATTATTTATTCCACATTAATATTATAATATTATGTGTAGGGGAGGTTTTCCATAAGTACTCATTTTAATTTATGAAATCAAGAAATTTTCCGTTTTAAAATTTTAAACATTCATGACTTTTTCGTATGTTATTATTATTATTTTCTAAAACTGCATCATTAAATCAAAAATGTTTTTGTCTTTCATTAAAGTAGTTATATATAAAAGAAATAAATTTACTAAGGGGTAATTTTTCAAATACTATATATATAGTATTAGGATACAACATACATATAACATGATATACTACATATATAGTATGATATATTACATAAATACAGAATATCATAGTACATATATGCAGTACTAGTATCATATGCAGAATGATAAATAAAAATCAAACTTAAGAAAAGCATTTGACTAAACTACTAAACACTTTCAAAGTATTATAATATATGTACTGACATTGACAAAAATAGATCGGTTATGATGCTTTTTGGGAGAAGAAAGCATCGTCATAGAGTGCCTTAACATAATCACTTTGATTCAAAGATTATGAATTGATCAGAATACAAAATTTCACTTGGAATTCTATTTAAACTTTAACACTGCTATCATGATATGCATAATAGCCCCAAAACAACGTAAATCTCATGAAAATATAGATCTAGAATTGTTGAATCTCGAGCAAAACCCTAGAACCGAGAACAACAACCGATATCTACATCATGCATACATAAAGGTGTCAATTTTTACATCTTATTCGATTTATAAGCATGTCTATACGTAGATCTAACATAGATCTATACCAAGCATGCACAATTTATATCCTTTGCTTGAATTCTTTCTTTCTCTCTCTAGAACCCAAGAACACAACCTCCTTTTAAAATTCATAGACTTTGATTGCAAGAAAAAGCAAGGGGTGGTTCCCCTTCTTTTTATTGGAACTTTGATTGCAATAATTGCTACTACTCGTAAGTTGAATAACTTTGACCCTAGCAGAAAGCGTGTATTACTTAACAATCTTATAGAAAGTTCACATGTGAACCAGTCAACATTTCCTAACTCAAAACATCATAGCATAAATTAGTTTCGTGCGGACTTTCACGTGAAACTAAAATCCATGTCAAACTACACTTTCATGCGAAAGTACACTTTTGCATTAACTTTCATCCCAAAGTCTAAGAACTTTTACCTACACATACATTTTTTAACGCTTTCGTGTGAAACTAGACTTTCTTGTGAAACCACACTTTTGGCTGAAATAGGAAACTCACTAGAAACTCTAACGATGGATCTTCTTCTTTTCAATCAATGCACGTGAAGATCCTAACTTTTTACGTTAAAACCCATTAGAACCTTCACATAACATCATTTAATACGATACTCAATGGTAGCATGTAAGTTTTGAGTGTAAGTATATAAATTTCCTGTATTTAAATAATATACATTAGCACCTACACATGATGCAATATAATCCTTTATTGATGATGTTTAAATTTTTGAAATTTCAATAGTTTGCTAACAAAAACTTGAAACAATTCATCAGTCTAGGTATACAAATGATTATTATACCATAGTAAAAAGATTACTTATTGAAAGAGAAAAGTCTGATTGACTAGATCTTGTTTTTTTTTTGTTTTTGCACTTATTTATTATTTTGAAATGTTTTTTAATCTAATACAAGCGTAGTGCGAATATGATACCACATGTGTCACAGTGCACTGTGATACCAAAACGTATTTTGTCTATTTTACGTAAGTTGAGTGGGTTGTTATTTGTTTATCATGAAAACTTACTAGAAATTTTATGAAATTAGATAACCCAGATGGAGTTTAGTTCATCTTTAACCCTAATATATTTGTATCATTAGTTTCTCATGATATAACTTTAGATGGCTATTCTGTGTTTATCATTCTAGTTTTCCGAATAGTTATTTGTCTATGTATCTTTGATGGAGGGTTTAGGCTACTTTCATGTATCATGTCTCACATTAAAATTATGCTAGTTGTTATTACTATGCTAAGTGAATTTGAAGTCCAAGCGGTATCTTTACTTGATTGTGCATTGGCTTTCTTTCCACGCTTTGTTAGTTTATCTGGCTAATCATTTTTAGTTAATTTTAATATCACAACTGCAAGCTTAATTGATTCGTTAGATAGTGATACAAGTTTAGTTTTGGGAGCCATTGTGTCTACGGATTGATACTTGATTCTTACCACAAGCTATACTAATATGTGATAGGTGCACTTTCCTATTGTGTATATTTAGTCTAAAGGTGATAAATATTTATTTAATAAAAATCCTTACTAAAAATCTATATACATTTACACACATTATAACATAATCATATTTATATAGTAGAAACTATGCGGTATACCAACATAATTATAATTATACTAGGGCGGTGTTAATATGATAACAAACATTATTAAATTGATAGCAATATAATTATATTTATATGGTGTAAAATATTTCAATATGCTAGCACAATTGCAACTATACAACATAATGTTTATATCGTACCTAAGTAACACGCCTTCTCAAATACAAGACTCAGATACATGACTGACGGACCAAACAATGAATGTTAAAGAGCAAGTGAGGGTTAATATAAAATACAAGGAAACGAATAAGAATCAGTTACATTAGGCTATAAAAATTCATTATGGTGTTAGTGAACTGATTTAGGTACACAAAGTTACATTAGACCATAGCAAGTCATACGATGCTATACGCATATGTATGATGATTGTACATTAATGTCCTGCCTTATAACATGTTAGTGAGTTGGTTTGGATTACAGTTTCATATTAGATTAGTGTTAGATATATGCTTATGATGATTAGTACACTAGTAAGCCTTGTAGGATGTTAGTGAGCTAGTTTTAATAGCATTTAGTTACATTAGGTCGTAACAAGTCATTATGATGTTAGAGATATCAAATATGCTTATGATAACTAGTATATTAATGAAATTTGTAACATATTATTGAGCAAATTTGGTTATCTCCAGTCACATTATGCAATAATAAGTCATTTTAGTGTTAGGGGCTTGCTTATGATGACTTGTATACTAGTGTGTCTGGTTCGTATATCAAGTTAGTGAGCTTGTATTAGTTAAATAGACTCATATTATGCCCTAATAAGTTATCATTTTTAATTTTAAACACACTAATGATGATTATTACACTAATGAGCCTTGTAGCGTGTTAATGAGCTGAGTTTGGTCACACAAAGTCACATTAGGTCATAAATAGTTATTTTAGTATACACTAATGAAATACATTTTAAAGTTTTTCTAATTACTAGTGTGTATGGTGTTGATAGTGAGACACATGCATGTTATGGGTAGACTTATCTAGACCAACATGCGCTCTTATTATCATGTGTACTAAATTATATCTCTGCTATAATATATTCATGAAGATATAACAAACTACCATGTGTATTTTCCTGCTTGTGTATCGAGAGAACTACACATTACCTTGTGTTTTTCTTACTTAATATTATGTCGAGAATAAGAATTAGAAAGGAATTCATGCTGATGTCCTGCACATATTCTCTAACTAATTTGTAGTTTGGCCAACACACACGAGGATTCGAAGACCACCTTTGGCAAATATAATTACATGATCGTGACTACAGGGTGTTAAAAAGGAACACATATGACGAATGACAACATAATAATAGCTACCACCTAATCAAAGAAAAGAGTACACATGTGAAAAGAGGGAGGTTTACGGAGATGATTAACCTACAGTTTATTACCTTCTATATATAGGTATGAAAGAGCTAGCCACTTATGGTAAGCTTGTGGTTGCTATATATATGATTTTTTACCAACGCACAGTTGAAGAATATCCTTATCACAAACCTATCACATCGACAATAGTCTATAAAGCTGAGCGGGAGTTCTATCCAAAATCTTATCCTTAACATAGCCGATGGATTACCGATAGTCTATCCGGTAGAATACCTTTCCACAAAAAAACAACCAAATTCTGAAAGCTAGTGTCTATGACTGTTGGTAATCATCTCAAGTTTAATGATATCGGAAACATCATTTTTCTTTTTTATTCATGTGTAAGAGTTCGACTGGTTTCTCGCTAAGCAAGTCCATCAGTGCTTTTTCGGTTGGTGATAATTATACTATAACTCAAATAGGAATTTTGATAATTTTTTTCTAATTTTATTAAACTTATTCTTTACATAATTTAATAAAAAAGAAAATATTCCACAAGAGTCCATTTAGCTTAGTTCGTAAAATTGATTTGTTTAAGCATGCTTTAGGTCTATGATTTGAGACCTCTCCCTTGTCTTTTTACTTCTCTGTCTATTTTCAATTACTACTTTTTGAGCTTCATTACTAATCTTTTTTTTTCATGAAAAAGAGTTCAAATAAAAATGGTAATAAATCTAAAAAGTATAAAAATAAATCTCAACAATCAATTGGCTGAATTAGAGGTTAAGATTAAAGGGAAATGTTCAAATAAAAAAACAACATAAAATTGTAAAGTGTAAAAAATAATCTCAACCATCAATCTTATTAATCAAAATGGTTGAGATTAAATTGTATAAAAAAGTTTGTTAAAGGGGTACAAACATCCACTTTTGTTGACTTTTTGTAATTTTTTTATTTTTTAAATGCTTATAACTTTTATGTACATAATTATTCTTTTATAAAAATTACACTATAAAAATGAATATTTTTATTTTTAAAACGAGTACAATTTTATTATATAAATAGATAATTAAATGTTTTTCTGTATTTAGCTCATATCTCATAATTATTTAGTGTAGTTGATTATGTATTTTTATTAGTTATTATATTTTTATGAATACTATTGTGTAATTCTAAGATGTTGAATCTTAAAATTATACATGTAATGGTGTAATGATATTATTGTGTATCTCTAATATATAAAACATAATAATAAATTAATACACAAATAATATAATACATTGAAAACAATGACAAAATAACATAATATCACATTGTATTTTTTATCGTTATTATGTTATCTTAAACATTATGACTTTTAATAATTACATAGGTGAAATAATACCATTGTGTACTTCTAATTGTAAAACACAATGATTGATAACAAGTTTATATAACTAATATGACAAAACTAACATATTATGTTATTTTCAACACTATGGATTTTGAAAAATAAATTGATAAAAGTATATCCTTGTGTACTTCTAATTGTAAACATAATGATAGATAACAAATTTATATAATCTATAGAAAGTATAAACAATAACAAAAATAACCCAAAATAATCTAAAACGTAAAACACAATTATGAATACATATAACAAATGATGTAAAATATATGACACAATAAACGTATAAGACATAATAAGATTTGTATCTGACATAATGATTAAAATGCCCTCCTCTTGAAAGCAATAAAATGACACATCTCTAGCCCATAATCCTTTTTAGACTTTTAAATAAAATACATTTTTTACTATAGTTCTACTCTAAGATCAAATTGTAGGAAGAAAGTTTGTTAGAGTAGTATTTTAGGCATAGCTATTTTTTACTTCTTTTCAAGTTCTTTCATTTTTTTAAACATTTATATATTTTATGTATGATATTATTTATTTATAAAACAATACACCATAAAACAAACGTTTTTACTTAAAAAGAGTGCAAGGTCGTTATAAAAGAAGATAATATATATATATTTATGTTTTTTCAGCTTATAAGAATTTTATTTGTTATTATGTATTTAGTGCCGTTCATTGTATATTTTTTTTAATTATTATGTTTTTTGAACACTATTGTGTTTTTTAAAACAATGATTCTAAAACATAATGGTGAAATAACAATTAATTAATTTAATACATTAAAAACAATGATAAAACAACACGTAATGATAAAACGTAAAAACAATGATAAAATGTTTCATTATGTACGTTTTTTGCTCGTGATTGTATTATCCTGATACAATTAGTTTTGAAAAACATATCAATAAAATAACATCATTATAAACCTTTAATTGTAATACATAATGATAAGACAAAAACATATATATATATATATATATATATATATATATATATATATATATATATATATATATATATATATATATAATTTATAAAAACAATGACAAAAAAAACAAAATGGTTTAAAACGTAAAACACAATGATGAAGACATATAATATATGATGAAAAATATTTGACATATTGAACTGATATTTGACAAAATGACTTGAGATATTAAACACAATAACCTAATGCATTTTGAAACAGTGATCAAAATATCATATTTTTTTAATAATAGAATACATGTCAAGCCTGTAATTATTTACAGACTTTTTAGATTTAATACATCTTTTTACTATAACTTTACCCTATTTTAATACCTACATCTTTTTGTTAGGCCATGATTTATCGCTGCATGATAAAAATAATTAGTTGTTATTATTTTTGAATGGAATAAAGGATTTTATAAAGATTGGTTTGGTTCTATGTTTTTTTCTTTCTAGTTTTTCATGATAGGCTAGTTTAGAAAATTGAGTTGACAAATGTATAATCTATATCATCCTATATATGAAAAAATGAAGGTGAGAAATAGTTGGTTTTTGATGGTTTTTAGTTTAGCCATGAAACTCTTTTTTGTTTATTTATGCCCTTATGTGTGGTTATATTTAAGTTGTTGTGTCCTAGATATGTGTTTAGTGTGTATAGAGAGAGGAAGAGTTTCGAAAAAGGATAATACGTTGCCAACAGTCTTCCTCATCGGATCCACAGAGCGGAAGAGAGGCGAATGGTCGTTGCATGCCTCCCTCCGACGATCGGCCGGTGGTTGTGGATCTTATGGCCGCCATCGCCTGCCTCATACGGAGCATCGGCCTTTGGTGGTCACCATATTTCTCTCGTCGCTCCATTTCACACATGTTCCATCTAAATTTTGTTTTGAGAGAGAACGATAGTTGTCCTGCTACCATCGTCGTCTATCTTAAATGAGCTTCGCCGTCATCGTCTAGATAGTGCAATTACCCCCACCTACCTTTGGTGAAGCTCGACTGGTGCTTTAGGTTTTGTTTGGTGGTCGTTCTCCACCTTTGATTGTTGCCTACACAGTTGAATGTTGGATCTATACTCCTGTTGCAATATGATTTGTAGTTCTTTTTATGGAGTTGATATTACTTCATCAATGATGGTAATTGTCGAATTATCTGAGACTTTGTGGTTCTTAACCATGCATCCCTTTGCTTTTGTTTTAGGGTCCGCCTAGTCTAAGACTTCGATTATATCTTTGAATTTGTCGATGACGGTTATGATTACTAGCCTGAGACTCTATGGTGGTCCGTCGTTGTTGGAGCTAACCACCGCGCCTTTTGTGGCGACGACAGTACAATCTTTGCCTTGGTGGCGTAG
The DNA here is from genome assembly GCA_025215565.1 of Flaveria ramosissima. Lineage (NCBI taxonomy): Eukaryota > Viridiplantae > Streptophyta > Magnoliopsida > Asterales > Asteraceae > Flaveria > Flaveria ramosissima. The sequence continues at coordinate 32,368,571 of CM046042.1, forward strand.
GATCTACAACCATTTGATTTGGTGCTCGATTATGTTGGGGCTTTTGATTTTTTCAGTTGATGAAGACTCGGCCCCTCTAGTCTAAGACTTGATCATGTTACCGGCATCATTTTGTTGTCTTTTAACATGTTATGGCTAGTATTCTGTTGAAACCCTAGATCGGGTTACTGCTTGCTATGATACCTTTTAGATATGGTTATCAATGATGTTGTGGTTCTTCAATTTGACTTAGGCTTATGTTTCTGAGGTTTGATTTTGGTTTATATAATATGAATATGTTCTTGAGGTTTGTCTTGGGGGATATAGATTGATGATATGTTTGTGATGGATCCTAAATTGTTGATATTGGACCCTAAGTTTTAATTTAAGTTTATGTATCCATGCATTATATTTGCCAGTTGCAGTTGATGAAACCGCCTGAAATTTGGTTACGAATGTCTGTTATTGTCGCGACTGTCCAAGTGGATTAATACTCACGAATCTCAATTCATTTGGCGATGATGACTTTGACGTAAACCGGGCTTTGGCGTGGCATTCCCATGGATGGCGACTGTCCAAGTGGATTAATACTCATGAATCTTAATACTCACAACCCTTGTTTTACCTTATTTTCGTTTTGGGGGAGAAACATGCAAACTTTACTTTTAGTGGTTTTTGTATTATTGTTTATCACCTATTACGTTAGTGCAAACACATGTGAAAGCCCTTACATTCTCAAATCGTTAGTAATGAGTTACCAATGTGATTTTGAGTAGTACTACTAGGTTTGACAAACCTAGCCTGTGTTAGTCACACAAACTCGACTGCAGGTCGAACGAGTGTTCAATTGACTTATCATATGCCACTTCTGATATGCCACTTTCTGTGTTAGACGTGGTGGAAAAAGGCAACCAACTTACAAACAGTCAGCTTCAGTTTGAAACGCTAAGTAATTGTTTGAAGGCTACCTACCTATCGATATGCTTTAATTACTTTATCCTGCCAACATTTTCAAATATATTATCTTTTGTTTAAATCTGTGAACTCACCAACCTTGTGTTGACACACTTTAGTATGTTTTCTCAGGTCTAAGGAACGCTTAAGGTTAGATTGCACGACTAAGGGTTCACTCGGCGCATGCATTTCAAACTTATTTCTTTGCATTAAATACTTTTTATTTGGGCGTCATGTTTTGCGTAACTGTTAGTATTGGCTTTAGACTTTTCTTATATGCTTTCGCATTGCTTATCATTCAAACTATGATTTACTCTAATTAGATTCAAATGTTTTTTTATGCATATAGTGTCATTTGATATAACCGTGTCTGAGATCATGGTTTATCACGCGCCTTGCGGTAAAACTTCGCAAGTAGAATTTGGGGTGTGACAGTTTGGTGTCAGAGTCACTTCTGTGTCATTCGGGATTGTGGGACAAACCTCAACAAGCATGGTGAATTCTTGGGCTCATCGAGGAAGACGAGTCCAAGGGGGGTGATTGTGACACCCTACGTAAATCCTACATTGATCATGGACAAGAGAGATGTTGTGTTCATAAGTAATGTTTGGCCTCTAATATCACCAATGCGTTGTGGTCATATTGGTTGTACATGAGAGAAGAACTCCACCGTTAAGTGTGCTCAGTTGGCAGCAATCCAGTGATGGTGACCTTGCTAGAAAGTCTTCACCCAGTCAACCGAAAGCAAATCCGTGAGCTACTCATGGGCGAAGTAGACATTATTGATGGTGTGAGGGGTCGGGTGTTACACATTTTTTTGTATCTGCTACAACAAACATTGTTCCCTACTTTAGTCATATCTCCCGCAATTGAACAATGATGGTTTCTTTCCTAGTTGAAATATAAGATCAATGTTAAAGTAGACCTCAATTGAATAAAATGTGACAACAAAAGACTTCAATCGAACAAAACGTGACAACAGGAGACTTTGATCAAACAAAGCGTGACAACAATATAGCTCAATCCCACGACAGATCTCAATCGAACAACATGTATTAGGGTTGATCAAAGTGTTCGGTCTCACTATTCACTTTATGTGTTGTTTAGTTATAATTGAATATTAATTGGTTAATTTGTTTTAATTGGATTATTAAGGTGTTTGTAAGGATTCCTATAAGTCTGATGCAGCCAAAACATTCAAAGTCTCTCTGCATGCATGCACTGAAGAACAGAAGTAGAAATGCTTCGGAAGTTTTCAGCATGCACTAGAAATATTCTAAGTGTAAAATCTTCCGAAGCCAAGACCAACATCTTCGGAAGCCAAAAGTGAAATCTTCCGAAGCTTCAAAGACAAAGTCTTCCGAAGCCAAAGAGTGAAGACAGATTTCTTCCGAAGACTTTTAGAGATATGCCTTTTATCTGATGTACTTTACCATAAAGTTGGACCACCTTTCCGCTGCTACTCTATAAAGTCACCAACTTACATGAGTTGGTGAAAAGGTCCATGCTTTTGGTAACTGTACATTGAGGTCTTGAGTCCATACTTTCTACTTTATGTACTTTTATCCTTTTTGTAATATATTAGGATGTGACCTTTGGCATGCCATAGTCACTAGTCAAAAGGCAAATCTGCCATTTGACTCTACATTTGATTTTGTAGTTGTCTAGTCAATTGTATCCAGCTGACCTTCAAAGTATGGCCGGCTGTAGGATGTAGTATAAAGTATCTCAAGTACTTGTAACTTTTATCGTATGCTTTGTAATATTTGTAATAGAACTTGAGAAGCAATATACAACATTCTTGAAAACCAACTACTTGTGTTGTTTTCCATCTTGTTCTGTCTCATTTTTTACTTGTGTTCTTAGCATCTTTCATTAACAAGTTAACCAGTTCCCTATTTGATTTGTTAATTGTTCTAAGCAACTCTCCTCATTGTGTTGTTGTGTTGTAAGTGCATACCCTTCACCGGTCCTGCAGTGTTAAAAAGACTAAAATATCCTCAATTTTAACGGAGGTTTAAAAGGTGTTAGTGAAGTGAATGGAAATAATATCATTTAGTAAACTACAGTGATTGAAATAACAAAAAAATATTTTTGGATTGAATTGGTAAATTTAATGAAATGTCAGGAACGAATATAATGAATCGTTTTTGGCATGTGATCAAATCAAACACCCGTGTGGATTTCGATACTCTCTTATATTGAAGATGGCTACTTTTTATGTTGACTTGTCATTTAGTGATTTAATTTATTGTACTTGTAATCATATTGGATATGTTTTTCAAATACAATGTTATATTACTTATGATTAGGGCTGTAAACGAACCGAATGAACATGAGCGAGACCTTTTTTGTGTTCATTCGTTATAAAATATACTTGTTCATGAATTGTTCACGAACACTTATCGAACGAGATTTCTTGTTCATGTTCGTTCATTAACAAAATGACATGTTCATGAACTGTTCACGAACACTTAACGAACCCAAATGAATACAAACAAAAGCAAACGAACACAAACAACTGTTAATGAGCAGGAAGAACACAAAGAAACTCATGAATAAAAACGAATACAAATGATTATAGATTTATTTTAGAATAAAATTTACTTTTTCATTATAAACATTAAAAAAATCCATCAAGAATGAATAAGTACTTAACATAAATATAAAAAAAATTCTTGATATAATTGTTATAAAAATAACTAACACAAAAATTAAGAATATAAGCGAACACATGAATGAACATAATGGAACACATTATCGAACGTTCATGAATGGGCGTTAACGGGCATATTATCAAACATTTACGAACATAAATGAACGAACGTGGCTTGCATTCATGTTAGTTCGTACGAAAATTTCTTATTCGTGTTCGTTCATTTACTAAACGAACGAACATAAATGAATTTCCTGACAAACGGTTCACAAACTGTTCGTTGAACGTTCTGTTCGTTTGCAGCCCTACCTATGATATTTATTATATGAGTTTAAAGAAATCATATGTTTTAGTTATTTAAATTAAGAGCGTGAATGCATATAAAAAATTTACTTGCACTTGGAGATTTAGTATAAAAGTGTTAGTTTTAACTTGAAAATTGTTATATTAACTCCAAATTTCCTTCCGGTTGATGCAACGGAAAATCCGTAAAAAACAAAACCAAAACGTTCATTTTCATAAGAGGTGTGCTGGGTGTAACCAAACGTAAATCCGTAATATGCCAAAAAAGATAGGGCGATTATTTTATATCGATATAATTATTAGTATTTAAAGCTTTTAAAAACAAAATCAATCTTTTGGTTTTAATGGTAAACGATTGCGAAACACACGTTCCGCAACAAGGATGTTGAAATTTGTAATGCTCAATATTCACAACTTGGTCATTATTATTCATCCATGAAAAAAATTCACGTCCAAATATTACTTAAATGAACACGTGGTCAGCTTTCATGATTTGTACATTTGTGTTTCAATAAATTATACATTATTATGTACAACTCAGTTTTAAATGAAATTTATACCGAAACATAAATAAAAAGATATTTTACAATAATACATTAAGAATTTATTAATTATAATATTTTAAAAATTATAAGAAATAAAATACATAGTTGTGTGAGTAAGAAACTTGTCAAAATTGTTTAGTGTTTCATTGATCATTATTATTATGTATTGATTCAACTTATTAATAGAGATTTCATATTTTTAATCAAATCACAAAAGATTCTTGTATGTACAAACAATATGACATACACATTTATACATGCACACATACATACACACACATACATACGTACGTATGTACACGCCTATATACAAACGTACATACATTATTTTGAGCATATATTTAAAGGGTTGGGGCATTTTAAAAATGTTATTTAATCTAAAAAACTTAAAAAACAGTTCTAACCATCAATTTTTTAATCAATGGTTGATTTCATGATAATATCATATTGTAAGGAAAAAAGTTGGTGGAAACATACTTTAGTCATGGTCAGTTTTGTTCAATGTTTTCAGAACCGGATCGGACGTCGAACCGGACGCCTTACTGGTTTGGTGGTCGGATCGGTCGGACCGGATTTAACTATATTTATATATATATATAATTAAATATAAGTAATTTATATATGATTTATATATGTATTTTATAGTTATATATAAAACTTAACTATATTTGTATATCCAACACACTAATTTATGGTTCAACACCCCGTTTTTACCCATTAAAATAAAAAAAAACACCAAAAACCGGTCCGAACAGGTCAGGTTTCCCGGTCTGACCACCGGTGCGGGACGAACCGGCCGGTTCGACCACCTAAAACCGAATCATAGCGAACCAAACCGGCTAGGGGGCCGATCCCCGGTCGAACCGGTCGGACCGGCCGGTCCGATCCGATCGCAAAAACATTGGTTTTGTTGACTATTTTGAAGTTCTCATATTTTTTAAACATTCACAACTTTTATATAAAATATTAATATAAAACAAACATTTTTATCTCTATTATGAGTATAGTATCGTTACTAAAAAAATTATTTTCTAGCGTGTTATAGTTTCCAGCGTGTCATTGTGTTTTCTTAAACACTAGGGTGGTATTGTACACTTTTAATATGTAAAACACAATGAAAAAATAATAATAAATTTATCTAATACATAAAACAACATGAAATAATCAAAAACATAAAACACGATAATCAATACATATTACATACCGATGAAAATGTTTGACATAATAAAAAGAGTTAAATGCATTTTACGTCCCTGAGGTTTTATGAAAATTAGCATTTGAATATAAAAGTTTTAAATGTTGTCATTCGCATCCAAAGATTTCACTAAAATTGTCATTTGAATCCATTTGACTACACCTACTTAACACAGTTAACTTTTTCTGTTAAACATATATTTCTTTGGTTTAAAGTTTAATTATGGTTACGGTGATTGATGTTTTATGATTATCATGGTTATGATTATTAATTGTTCTTATACTTTTATGATAATTTGTCTTTTATGGTTATGATTCAAATAATTTGTGCTATATGACTTGTTTATATATATATATATATATATATATATATATATATAGGGTAAGGTTCAAATGAGAACCCTACCTTATTATGAGAACCCTTTAACTTATCTATATACCATTGATCAAAAATTCAATGGCCAAGATCTTTTTACTTTTTTCTTTTGTTTATTTTGATAGAAAAGGGTATAAAGGTCATTTAACCCACCCATCAAAATTCAGATTTGTTAAAATCTTGACATGTGTCCTACCCTAGTGCACCTATATATTTCTCTTGTTTTGTTTAAAAAGTTTACCCCTTTATTTTTAAAACGCTTATAACTTTTTATATATTGTTAGTTTTTTTGTTTAAATTACACCATTAAACTCGTTTCATTTTCTTCTTTAATTCCAATATAGTTTTGAAAAATTTTGAAAACTTTTTACGGAAAAAATAGTTACAGCAAATTACATCATTTTGTAATTTATTTACAATGCCTTACGTCAAAATACATATATATCTAACGAATATAGAACCTCATAAAATGAATTCAAATCCATTTTCAAATTCAAATCAAAACTCTAAATAAATTTTGGCTGAATACATCATCATTACCATCTCTATTCGTACAAAAAACACATTGCATAAACCTAAAGTTATATCAAAGTTTTAGGATTACAATAAAAAAACATAGTGTTACAATAAAGTAACAACGAAGAAAACATAGAATCAAACATAAAAACATACTCAAATCTATAAAAATCAGAAACACAATAGATTGTTACATTAAAGTTTATATTATTACAACATATTGTAGTTACTTACAGTAAATTACATCATCTTTATTTGAATATTAATTCTAATATTTACAGTGAATTACATCATATTTTAATTACTTACAATAAATTATATCGAAGAAACATAGATACAAATCAACAAAAAAATCAAGACTTGATGTATTATCATTACCATCTCACTAAGCAACACAAGTGCAAGAACACTATCACTAGATTAGCAATTTGTTTATGTTTTATTATCATTATCAATAAAATTATACACCATTAAACGTATCTTATTTTTCTCATTAATTTCATTATACTTTTGCCCAAAAAGACCTTCCGGAATTACTATAACATGGAAATACACTAATGTAATAATATATTACACCATAAAAATCAAAGAAATAACATTAGAAATAAAAATAGTATTACACTACAATACTTATGTTTAAATTCAATATCAATGTAACAAAAAGAGGACTACAATATTTTACACTACTATAGTATTGCAAAATAAATGTTTCACCTGTAGGTAGTTACATCAGGTTTAATGTTATACTAATGTAACCTTTGCCATTTGGCAAAGTTGAAACGAAAACATTTAGTTACACTGTTAAATACCTGATTGTAACGAAAACTTCTATAACTTTTTTACAGATTGTAATTTTTAATAATAATTACACTATTAAATTCGTAATATTTTTTTCTTTAGTTCCAATATAGTCTTGAAAATTTTTAGTTTTTTTGTTTGGAATGTTACTTATTACATTACCGTAACTGTACACAAATGTATTATGATGATTTAAATTCAAGTTTACAGTGATGCAACATAATGTAACAGACTTAGTTGCAATGCAAATCCTAATATTTACAGTGAATTACATAATATTGTAATTCGTGAATCACATCGAAAAAACATATATTAAAACCAATAAAAACAATTCTTGACCAGATGCACCATTGTTTCCATCTCATTCGTGCAAAAAACATAATCCGTTAACCTAAAAAAGATTTAAATTTTAGGATTACGATGATAATAACATAGTATATTAACAGATGAAAAACCTAAAATTTAACATAAAAAACATACTTGTATTCTATGCACTATCTGTTAAGTAATGGAATCAAACTACACCAATGTATTTGTTTCATTAACGAATACTATAAGTTACGCTACTAACATTACTTTACTTACATAAAAATATTACAATACATTACATTATATTATTTTACATATATTACAATAACATAACATTACATTTAGATACATTAGTTACAATGAATTACATCATGTTTATTCGAATGCAAATCATACTATTTACAGTGAATTACATCGTATTCTACTTACTTACAGTGAACTACATTAAATAAACACATATAAAAACCAATAAAAATAAAACCTTATGCATCATTATTACTGTAGTCTTCCTTCTGATAGTCTTTACTCTCCAGTTATCTAAAAAAATAAGAATAATATAAGTTGAATGCAAAAATGGTTTTTACACCTTTTATAAGAATTTGCTTCCTCAAAGTTTAAATACTTTCTAATAAAAAAAGTAATTTTTAATATTTTCTAACAAAAAGAATGTGCAAAAATGGTTTTTTCACATTTGATTTGTAATAACAAGTGTATAACTAAAACTATAAAATTCTTGAAACACTAAAAAAGATTCCAGGGGAAAAAGATATTTTAGACAAAAAAATGAAATAATGTAAAAAAACTAACTTGATGCTGGTCATGGAAGAGATGACCGGTGGCATCGGGGATGGTGTACTCGTGGTGTCGATGGTGATGGTGGAAGGGAGGTGCTGATGGCGACGATGGTGGTGGGCTTGTGCTGTTGATGAAGGTGTGCCGGTGGAGATCAACTAGTGATGATGGTGTTGTGGAGGTCGACTGGTGGCACCAGAAGGGAAGTGCAAGTCGCGGTGTTGGTGGTGGTAGTGTGCTCATGGAGGTCGGCCAAAAAAAATCAGACCTGATTGCTTTTTTTATCAACTACAAAGCAAATAGAAAATTTTAGATCTAGACAAAGTAAGAAAGAAGAAAATGAGAAGAGATTGAACTTGTAGATCTAGAAATATTAGATTTGAAAGATAGAGATAAGATAGTAATTTTTTAATATATGTTGCCTGACATTTACAGAAAAGTACAAGCTTGAAATTACTCATTTACCCTTCAATTCATCCAAACCATTGATTTGGAATATTTCAAAATTGATAATAAATCTATGGCTAATATAAGGTTAATGAGTTAGCACACTTTTAGAGGGTTTTTATATGATCTCCATCCTATATATATATATATATATATATATATATATATATATATATATATATATATATATATATATATATATATATATATATATATATATATATATATATTTGTTATATGTTTTGTAAAGTTAAAAATAAGTCACTTTTAGTTAGTTATCATATATTTTATTTTATCTAATAGGATGTCCAGAGGTGCATTTATTGATGAAATGAAAGAAATGCTGACCAATCATTCTTGGTAAATTAAATCACAATGGTGATTACCAAAAGAGTCTGAATGCCTAAAACTTTTCAAGTAGGGCTGATTTATTTTGTAATTGTTTTGACTAAAATACCCATAATGTAGGAAACTTAACGAAAAAAACTTAACGACATTAATGAGGAGTAGTTAAGTGGACTCAAATGATAATTTTTGTGAAACTTTTGGATGCAAATGGTAAAATTTAAACTTTTTGATTCAAATGATAATTTCTATAAAATCTCAGGGATGTAAAATGCATTAACTCTAATAAAAATTTGTCGATCTGAGGCATGTGTTTTTACAAAATAATAAGTTTTGAAAAATAAAATGGTGAAATAACACTCTTGTATACTTATAAGATGTAAAACACAATAATAAAATAAAATCAATTTACATAATCCAAAAAATTAAACAAAGCCATAATTTCATGAAATGATATATATATATATATATATATATATATATATATATATATAACATATAACAGAAAGATTAATACATAAAACACAATTATCAAAAAATATTTGATGTAATTACCTAAAAATATTAAACATAACTAACTAGTTTGATAAGTAAAATGATATCCCATTTAAAATAACTGACATGTGTCTTTAAAAACCTTTTTGTTTAACCTAATCCTACAAAGTGTTATAACAAGGGAATAGAAGGTGTTTCACTTATACGGTGGAAAACTAAAAAGATTGAGATGTTCGATGCTATAAATGAAAATGTGTTCTGGTTATTAGAGAGAATGTATATTAGTTACGTTTTATCTAATGATATTTATTAAAATTAGAAGATATGATTTTATTAGCATTTTTTATAATTATCAATGTATTTATATAACTAGTTAATTAATAATACATAATATTTTATATGGTTTAATCTATATTATATCATACATTAGAATTCTTGCATTATTATTTTCATCTTCCTTTTGTCCCTTTTTATGCCACCAAATCTTGGTTGGTTGTTGCCCTCTTCCCTATCGTCTCCCTCATGTAAAGGTGTTATTTTCATCAACTTCATCAGAAATCGGAAAGGTAAATGTTTTCACATAAAAGTTCACATATAATCAATAATATTAGCTTATTGTGATCTTATTCAAAGATTTTAAGAATTTTCAACGTTAAAATGTTGTGACTTGACCTGTTTTGATCAAAAGTATTGGCAAATGTATGTTATTAAAATGAAAGTTAAGTTATAGTTAAAAGTCCTTAGAGTTTTGGATGAAGGTGTATCGCAAGTATGTCAAACGAAAGTTTAAACTTCAGATGAAACTTGTTAGATGAAAGTATGTTTCATTTGAAAGGGTACTTTCTTCTAATGTACAGTTTCGGGTAAAAGTTTACGTAAAAGTAGGTAGTGTTGTGATGTCTAATAGTATGTGAAGTTAATTTGGTTCACATGTTAATCAAGTTGTTGAGTGATACGAGTTGTTGCTAGGATCAAAGGTAAACAGTTTATACTTAGTAATAAATATTCACCCATAAGAGTTTTAGTCCCCTTTTTATTCATTTTACGAAGGAATGAATGAATGCATTACGAATGAATGTATTTATGAATGAACAAATACATGGTTCCTAAATGAATGATTTCTAAAGAGACGAATGAACTTTTTTTAACGAATGGAAGGATGCTTGAATCAATAAACGTTCAATTGAATAACTTAATAATTAATACGGATATAATCATTGTATTGCAATGATGGCCACTGAATGAGAAACACGAATGTTCCCTTGTATGGCAATGATGGCCATTGTATGAGAATAATTGGCCAAAATGACATGCCGACGATTGTAAAACTGAGATATGAGTTACGAGAAACAATAGCGAAGAATACTTAAATGAAAATGCTAATATGTTAACTAAAGATGGATGACCAAATAATGTGTTATGAATTTGGTATGTTTACATTATGTTATGATGCGATGTATAAAATTAAAGTAAAAAAGATTTGTTTATTTATAATTGATTAACGTTTTTTATAAAGCTCTAACATGCCAGTAATTACGAACAAATGAGCAAGAATGTCCTTGTCACATCTCTCATTACTTTTTTGAAAATTTTTCATTGCAACGTTTCCCCCCACTTTGAGGAATGTACCTTTGTCGAAACTCTAGCAGTTTGATTAATTTTCTTGGATTGTCATGATCACTGATGAAACTAGAATTGATTCTCATGTTTATGGCTAGTTGTTCATTTATTAGAACTTAGCAATCATGAGTTAGTGTGTGTAGAAAATACAGCCAATAATTTGTATATCGTATTCTAACGAACAATGAGTTATTTGTAAGAAAAAAAATTATTCTTTGTTATTTGTACAACTACATAAAAGGATACGAAACTAAAAGAAATTGTGGTCCTCTATAAGCTATATAGTTATGGGGAATAATCCATGTGCTTTGCACTTGTAACCTGAAATTCTGACAAGGACTTAAATTAATCATTTTAAAATCGACAGGGTCCAAACATGAAATTTGATCTCTCTATCATACTATCATTAATCATGCCACTTTTGTGCATTTCATTAGAGGTTAATTTAGTGATTTTTTAATATATATAAAAATCAAATTAATGATATTTTTTCAACAACTTGTAATGTCACACTATACCACACACTCCCAATAGTAGAGGTTAGTTTAGTGATTTTTTAATGTATAAAAAAATCAAATTGATGATATTAAATCTAATTTACATAAAGGAAAAATTTTAAATAAAATGCTACGTTAAAAAGAGGGTATTAACTTAAGTCTTTTTTATTTGTAGAAATGCCCCTTATAACTTCACCAAATGGTCCAAGTAAAACGTAATTTGGGACAAAAAAGCCCAAAACACGAGGGCATTATAGTATCTTTACGATCAGTTACTTAACGATCAAGAATCCTTAAAATATGATGATTATAATAATTGTGCGCCTTAAAATACTATATTATTTTAACCTTAAACTTTATTGAATGAAAGGGTTATTGCACTTTAGATGAAAGTATATAATAATCTTCATGGTAGAGCATAGAGAAAAAGGGTGATTATTATTTTACAATCTTTTATTCTTTTACTAAAATCTTTACATATTATAAAGAACTGGAAAAGGAAGAAGTTAGGGCATGAGGTGCACCACAATCCATTGTAAGTATCCCCCCATATCCTATTCTTTTGTGAGTGGTTTTATAATAATTTATCAAAAACTATAAACATATTTCTTTTAAATTACGTCATAAACTACTTTATATCAGGTTTAAAATTGAACATAAAAAGATTGTCTCTTACTACTGAGCTTCAATTCTTACTTGTTCTCTAATTTAGTTCAGTTTGTTTAGTTAGTTAATTATTTCATGTTTAATTTTGTTTAGACAATATTTCTTGTTTGAATTTGTTTTAATGATGCTTAATTATGTTTATTTATTCGTATACCTTTAAGTTAAAATGTTCTCAGTTATCAAGACAACTTGTTTACTTATGCAAACTAAAAATGTTCCTCAAGCACGCCGCGGGAAACTTTGCAACATGGTTGAATATTAAAACACGGATACAAAAACATATCTTAATGGTTATCATTAAGACGAGAAAAATTTAAATACCTAGCTGACACAACCGCTCCGCAACATTTATTAGAATATACATTTGTTATTTATGATTATTAATCTATTATTAGAAGTGATGAAAATTTCCCAAAAGGAAAATCCCGTTAAAACACATATAAAACTGGACATTCATGTTATTTTGAGAAAACTGCATAGATGATCCTTATGATCTGATCAAATTAAATGTTTGGTCCACTGACTTTGAAAATGAGCCGGAATGCTTTCTCAACAGCGGTCAAAAATGCAAGAATCATCTTTTTCTATACATAACTTAACTGAGGTTTTTTCAGAACATCTATTCGAGTTAAAGCAGACATATATGAAAATTACAAAATTAGTCAATTTGATCAAATTTTTGGGATCATTTATGTAATTTTCTCTGTTATTTGATCGACTCATTTCCTCCCTCCAATGAAACTAAAGGATACGTAACTCTTGTGATGTTAGTAAGACACATGAAAACTTTGCCAAAACCTTTTTTGTGAACTTTATAATACTCTAACACGTATAATTACAGAAACTCTTTGCTTACTATTGCATCTACGATCTTTGAAACTAATGAACATAAAGCTTAAGGGTGGGCACACCCGCCGTCGCTGTGAGGCCCCCTCTAAGCCATACATTTCCTTTTCCAGCATATACTTGCCGTGACATTTTGTGTGTATGTGTGGTATCATGTGTCATGATGTGGCAACACATAGGGATGTTAAAAATATCCATTTGAAACTTGATTTGAAATATCCAAAAATCCATTTGAAATTCTGAAATTTCGGATTCGGATAATGTTTTTGAGGATTTTCGGATGTCCGAATATCCGAATTATAAATTATTAAATAATCAATATCAATTAAACATTATGGATATTTTCGGGTATTTCGGATATATTTATAAAACCTTCTGATATCTGAAAGCTTTTTAAATAAAAATATTAACTTAATAAAAAATTATTAAAAGATTCATATTTTTTTAGAATTCAGATATCCGAATCCAAAACTTCGGATATTTGAATTCAGATATTCGAAAATTTGGATTCGGATTCAGATAGTGAAATTCACTATTCAAAATTTTCGAATTTCCGATTTTGAACACCCCTGGTAACACCGCCACCACCAAATTTGAGTGTGTGGTATAGTGTGACATGATAAAATTTGATTAGTGAGTTTATGGTGTAATGTGTTGGGTGTGATGAGAGTGCACCCTCCACCCTAAGTAAATATTATACCAATGATGGGATAATGCTAATAATGTGAAAACAAAAAACTTGTTATTGATTAAAACTTGTCAAAATTACTACTATTGGGATTGTATTAATAACGACAAGTTGTCGAGAGCAACTTACTATTAATATTTTCGAAGAATTCAAGACAAGTTATAAAGTAACTTGATACTACTTAAATCAAACTTTTAATAAAGATCAAATTGTTACAATTAATATTTTTAACCTATGTATGTTAATCACATATGTATACATTTACAATGTATTTTAATTTTTAATGGCTAACTTACAAAATCACTAAATCCTTTCATAATGGGACTAGGACTTTCACTAATGGGGAGGGACAATGTGTTGAATTGACGCAAAATATCACTTTTAGATTAGAAGTATATCATGGGTACATAAACTATCACTTTCAAAAAATATGATGTACTTTCCTAAACTAAGTTGCAAAATACGTCACTAAAACCAACCAAATTAATCCATTTCATAGGAAACAAGCCATGAGAACGTCTCAGACGGTGGTTATTGGTAGTGATGGTAGTTAATAGTAACATTAATAGAAATTTTTAATAGTAATCCATCAGTAATAACTTAGTTACTTTTGATATTTGCTTTTTAACATCAACTTCAATGTCGATAATCAGTTATCGCTAAAGACTCGATTGCCATTGTTCGTCACCTGCCCAGTGATGAATACAGATAGTCGAGTTGTTATTTTAATCATCGTTATAACTGATAATCATTAATAACTTTATACTGATTTAACAATTTCTTTTGATGATCTTAGGAGTCAAGTCTAAGCTGTTTGAAGTGGCTGAACTTTATACGTATACAGGGAGTTCTTTTGGTCTTGTACCTACATATGCAATTATAAAAATAACTATTAATAGATTAAAACTTAAAAAATCTTACTTATAGGTTTAAACACATACATTGAGATGACAAATAAGATGTGTTCCAATGATCTCTTGATGTCAAGCCTTCATATTACGTTCAACATTCAAAAGTGTATTATATGAGAGATCTAAAAAGACTTTGATATGATCCTTATAAACTACTTGTGCCGTAACATCGTTGCTAACCCTATGGTTTAATGATCGGTTAGATTGTGTTGTGTACGAACATACTTAACATCAATTGTAACATCTGTCCCATTTTGAAAATCTGAAACCGAACCCGCTAGGTCAATTATAAAAATCAAATTCAATATTTAAATAATTTTGTTCATTTAGAATTCCCAATGCAATATTTATGTTATTAATTCAATTTATATAGTTTTATAATTTTATAAAAAAAAGTTTTTATAAATTTATAAAGAATATTGTTAATTATGAGATTAATGTTTCTTTCTCACATTTTAATACTCAACCTTTACTTAAGCAATTATTATAATTTAAATATTTAAGTAATATTTAATTTTAAATTTCACTAATGATTCATTATTATTTTCAATCTTAATTATATAATAAATTTATTACATTATTTACACTATTTTGTTAAAATCAAATCTCAATTGAAACCCTAATTCAAATCTAGTCCTTTAATCATATCATTATCCTAATTTTAGGACACCATTCTTATGTTAACCATGAGGAAACTTTGATGTCTAATTGTAACACCCGGAAATTTATTATTTTGAAGCCGACGAAGAAAGAAAAGAAATAAAGTCCAAAGTCGAGGGACCAAACTCGCCAACGAAGAAAAATTGGGTAATGTGGTGGTATGTGTAGGGAGAGGGCAGCCCACTCTCCCCACACTTCACACATTTCAGCCACCAAAAGAAGAGAGAAGAGAGAAAGAAGAGAAAAAGGGAGAAAAGGGTTGATTCGGGTGATTCGGGTGTCCAAATCCGTCGAGTGGCAAGCCAAATCGAAGCTCTTGTCTTTGTGCTCGATTGTGTGAGTTCTAGGACCCCACTTTTACTTGTTTTCAACTGATTTTGGGGCTGGAAAGTGTGCAAAACCCGTTTTTATGTGTGTGTGTTTGACCCATTTGGGTGTGATGTGTATGGTGTGTTTAGAGTATGATTTCGGGCTTGTGTGTGCTTGTATGGTGTTAAGGTATGCATTCCTAAGGTCCAGGAGGGTTGATTTAGGCTTAGAATGGGTTTGGATGAGCTTGGAGGCCGAAAATGGCAGATTGGGTTCGGGATGAACTCCATTCTGCATCAGCTAGGGCTAGGCGACCGAATGAAGGCCATACGGCCGAATGAGGGCGATTGAAGGACATTCGCACGATTGGGATTCAGTCGCACGACTGGGAGTCCAGTCGCATGAGGGTTGTACGACTGAGGGTTCAGTCGCATAGATGCTTAGTCGCATGAGTCCATTCGCATGAGGTTAGTCGCATAGGCGCCCATTCGCAGTAATCCCATTCGCACAAGGTCCATACGCACGATTGGATGTTCATTCGCATAGATGTTCATCCGCATGAGTCCAGTCGCATGATGTTCAGTCGCATGGAGGCCATGCGACTAAAGGGTGTCCATACGCCCGAACAGGGCTGTTGCACTCGAAGGAATGTGTAGTTTGACTTCTGGCCTTCGGGGGAAAGGTGCAGATGTAAGTTTTGACGTAAAGTAACCCGTAAGAGCATGTAAGAGGTTGGTTATGGCCTTAGACAGCATATAGGGCATGATGATGATGATGTTGCATGTTTATGCATATTATGAATGTATGATGTTGCCCTGTATAATGATGATGAATGTATATGATATGTTCCTTATTATGATGTATGCTTATCTTTCTTATGGCTTTACATGTCATGCTAATGAATGAATGAATGAATGAAGTATTATATAATGTAAAGCGAAAGATAATGAAAGAGGAACATGAAGTAAGAATGCATGCATTAATGAATGATGAATGAACGAAAGAAAGGCTTGCAAGCATATATATTGGGGTGAGCGACTTTGTGTTGCAAAAGACTCGGATGAAGTGCAATCATTTAGGTTGCCTATGAGGTGAGCAACCTCGTCGTTGCAAAAGACTCGAGTAAAGTGCTATCGTAATGTTGCCTTGGGGTGAGCAACCTTGTTGTTGCAAAAGACTCGGATAGCTTGCTATCGTGATGGGCAATTGGGGTGAGCAACCTTAGGGGTGCAAAAGACTCGGATAGCGAGCAATCATTGAGATTGCCATTGAGGTGAGCGACCATGTTGTCGCAAAAGACTCGGAAGACAGAATGAACGAAGAATGGAAGATAATGAATGTAATGAAAGATAATAATGAAATTATCTGTGTATACGTATGTTGCATGATCGCATGATAAAGGAATGGTTTTTAATGAAAGTAAAGTATGTTTTATTATTAAAACTAGAACTCACTCAGCAACGCTGACTTTTATTGCATTTTCCAGTTGGCAGGTAAATGATTGCTGAGGATGGCATGGCGAAGCTACTCGGCTCTTTTGGGATGGCATCCAATTATATAGCTTTTGTGATGTAATGCAAACATGAATTTTTGTAACTGGATAATGATGTATTATTTGGCAAAAGTAATTATAATGAAACGTGATGTCATTTTTGAATGTTTCCGCTGCGATGTTTTTCTTAACAAAACGTAATTATATGTTTTATGAGCGATGAATGACCAACTGTAGGCGTCCCGGGAACG
Source organism: Flaveria ramosissima (assembly GCA_025215565.1). Classification (NCBI taxonomy): domain Eukaryota; kingdom Viridiplantae; phylum Streptophyta; class Magnoliopsida; order Asterales; family Asteraceae; genus Flaveria; species Flaveria ramosissima. The sequence goes on from CM046042.1 coordinate 32,386,220, forward strand.
GGGCCTTACAAGTTGGTATCAGAGCCAAAGTTTAAGTGAAATGGGTAAATTTTCAAAATAAACCTTAACTTAAACTGAGAATGGGACGAATGGGGAATGGGATGCCAAACTGAGTAGCTGCGTGCCATCAGGTATTTTCTTAAGTTAACCGGTTTACGTGCGCATGGTATATGTTATGTGTTGTATGTAGATTTGAATACTGATGTAGTCAGGACAGGTAATACTTGGGGTATGAAGAGTACAGTAAGTGGCTAATCACAACTGGCCACTGTAATTAGGGACTTACTATACTTGACATAAACTGAGTTGTTTCCTTGAATGACCGTGTTGGTGTTTGAATCTTTCAGTGTGTTAGCGAATGGCTGGTGGTAGATCTTCTAGAGCTTCTAGGGGTGGAGGCCGTGATGGCCCTGTTGCTGAACCACGCCCTAAGAGAGGAAGGCCTAGAGCTGAGAAAGAGGTTCCTGCAGAACCTGAGACTCCTCATCCAGAAGCTGGGGATGAGAGTGCGAACTTGAGGGCCTCAGTAAAAGAGGCTGTCGTGGAGGAAGTACACCAGGTCATGCAGACAATCTTACCGTCTGTGGTGACCGAAGTCATCAAGGCTGTGAAGGAAGGGGAAAGGAAGGAGAGAAACCGGGCCTCGGGGAGCAACCGGAGCCTGAAACTATTTTCTCCGATAATGAGGAGGAAGAGGAAGAGGAGCCTGTGCGGGAGGTGGCACGAGGCTGCAACTATGGGGTGTTTATGAGATGCAAGCCCCCTACTTTTGATGGTAATGGCAATGCTGCCGCTGCTCACCGATGGGTGAGAGAAATGGAGGCTGTTCTCGACATCAGCGAGTGCCGAGAAGATCAGAAAGTCAAGTTTGCCACCCACTCCTTCGTGGACTCGGCACTATGCTGGTGGGACAACATTGTCCATGCGGAGGGTAATCGGGCAATCGGGAGAATGAGGTGGCCCGAACTGAAGAAGATGGTGATCGAGGAGTTTTGTCCTCATCGGGAAATGGATAAGGTTGAAAGGGAGTTTCTGCAACTGGAGGCGGGAACCATGACACACCAACAGTATACCACGAAGTTCAACGAGATGGCACGTCTGGTGCCGGATCAAGTGACACCTCTGTCCCGAAAGATCAAGAGGTATGTACAGGGTTTGCCGGCGGATATTCGCAGGCACATGATCGCCGCCCGGCCGAGCACGTTTAGGTCGGCGGTGGATTTGGCGGGAAGATTGTATGATGAAAGAACGGTGGTGGTGACTGATGGTGGCAGAAAGAGCGGTGGTGAACGAGGCTGGCAGGGGAAGAGATTTGGTCGGGGCAATGCCTCGATGGGTAATAAGAAGGCACGGGTGGATGATCGCCGTGTGGTTATGTCAAGTGCGGGATCGAGAAGGTGTGGCAAATGTGGACGGGAGCACAGCGGGGAGTGCAGGTTTGGATCGAACTTGTGCTTCAGGTGTGGAAAGGCGGGCATATGGCAAAGGACTGTCGCGCGGTCCGATGCTTTAACTGTGGCGAAGAGGGTCACATGCTCAAAGATTGTAAGAAGCCGAGGGCTGAGAGTTCAGGGGCAAAGAAGACGGGAGGTGATGGACCGAGGGCGAGCGCCAGGGCATTCACCATGACACAGGAGGAAGCTAGAACGGACCCTGATGTCGTGTCCGGTACGTTTCTGGTGAACCAAACTTTAGCTTCTGTGTTATTTGATTCGGGTGCTAGTAAGAGTTTTATTTCTGCTGCTTTCTGTGCTAAGCTGCCTGTTAGTAGTAGATGTGTTGATGCGCCTTTCGATGTAGAAACTGCCATAGGTAAGTCTACCAGGATTTCTGAGATGATAGAGAATTGTGATGTGGAGCTCGAGGGTCATAAGTTTCCTGTTAGACCGTTTGTGATGACCTTAGGAGGTTTTGACTTGGTTCTTGGGATGGATTGGTTAGCGGACTTCGAGGCGAACATTGTGTGTCGCAAGAAGATGATTCGGTTGTTGGCGCCTGACGGTAGTTCAGTGACGGTATATGGTGATCGGGTTACTACGATTCCGAAGGTGATCTCGATGGCAGTGGCGGGAAAGTGTATGAGGCGTGGATGTAGTGCCTACTTGGCCTATGTAAAGGATGTGGATACGCCAACACCACAACTAGCTGATGTACCGGTTGTGTGCGACTTTCCAGATGTGTTCCCAGAGGACTTATCAGGAGTGCCACCTGACAGAGAGATTGAGTTTCAGATTGATCTGATACCGGGTGCCCAACCTGTTGCCAAGGCACCGTATCGGTTGGCTCCGACCGAAATGAAGGAATTGATGGAGCAGTTGCAAGAGTTGCTTGATAAGGGGTTCATTAGACCGAGTATCTCTCCTTGGGGTGCTCCGGTCCTGTTTGTAAAGAAGAAGGACGGTAGTATGAGGATGTGCATCGACTACCGCGAGCTAAACAAGTTGACAGTGAAGAACCGATACCCCTTACCGAGGATAGATGATTTGTTCGATCAGCTTCAGGGTGCCAGTTGGTTTTCGAGAATAGATCTTCGATCTGGTTACCATCAGTTGAAGGTGAAGGAGCAAGACATTCCTAAAACGGCTTTCCGTACGCGCTATGGTCACTACGAGTTTCTCGTCATGTCTTTTGGTTTGACCAACGCGCCAGCTGCTTTTATGGATTTGATGAACCGTGTGTGTCGGCCTATGTTGGATAAATCAGTGATTGTGTTTATTGATGATATCCTGATTTATTCGAGGAGCGAAGCAGAGCATGCCGGTCACATTCGGGAGGTTCTAGAGACGCTGAGGAGGGAGAAGTTGTATGCAAAATTCTCCAAGTGCGCGTTCTGGTTGCGCGAAGTTCAGTTCTTGGGTCACGTGGTGAATCCCGATGGGATTATGGTGGACCCGGCAAAAGTGGAGGCGGTTATGCAATGGAAGTCGCCAAAGACGCCATCCGAGATTCGTAGCTTCTTGGGTTTGGCGGGTTACTATAGAAGGTTCATCCAAGACTTCTCTAAGATTGCTTCTCCACTGACTAAGTTGACCCGAAAAGATGTGAAGTTCGTATGGGGTCAAGCTCAAGAGAAGGCGTTTGAAGAATTGAAGGCGAGATTGACTCAAGCTCCTGTTCTGTCATTACCCGATGGAAGTGAAGATCTGGTGGTTTATTCTGATGCTTCTTACTCGGGGTTGGGGTGCGTGTTAATGCAGAGAGGAAAGGTCATAGCGTATGCATCCCGACAGCTGAAGGTTCATGAGGTCAATTATCCTACTCATGACTTGGAGCTGGCAGCCGTGGTCTTTGCATTAAAGATTTGGAGGCACTACCTCTACGGGACGAAGTGCACCATATTCACTGACCACAAGAGTCTGAAGTACTTCTTTGAGCAGAAGGATTTGAACATGAGGCAGAGGCGGTGGTTGGAACTTATAAAGGATTATGATTGTGAGATCCACTACCATCCGGGCAAGGCCAACGTGGTGGCTGATGCCCTTAGCCGGAAGGAGAGGCCCGAGCCGATTCGGGTGAAAGCCTATCAGTTGATCATGACCTCTGATGTAATGAAGCAGGTTAAAGAGTTTCAAGATGAGGCACTGAAAGAAGATCATCTTAACTCTGAAAGGATGAGAGGTCTGGTTGGGGAATTGGGTGAAAACACGCTCGGTGTTAGAACCCGATTTGATCGTGTGTGGATTCCTCGTTTTGGGGATCTACGGGGGAAGATAATGGATGAAGCTCACAAGACTCGGTACTCCATTCATCCTGGTGCCACGAAGATGTACCATGATATGAAGAAAGATTATTGGTGGCCGGGTATGAAGCGCGACGTGGTGGAGTATGTGAGTAAGTGCCTTACTTGCTTACAGGTGAAGGCCGAGCATCAAAAGCCGTATGGGAAGATACAACCTTTGGATATACCGGAATGGAAGTGGGAGCACATCACCATGGATTTCATTACCAAGTTGCCGCGCACTCCAAAAGGGTACGATGCCATATGGGTGATAGTTGATCGTTTGACGAAGAGTGCTCACTTCCTACCGATTCGCGAGACATATTCATCTGAGAGGTTGGCTGATCTGTTCATCAAAGAGATTGTGACTCGTCATGGTGTGCCGGTGTCTATCGTGTCGGATCGCGACACTCGGTTTACATCTAAATTCTGGAAGAAGTTCCACGATGCTATGGGGACGAGGTTACACATCAGCACGGCTTATCATCCCCAGACTGATGGTCAGTCAGAAAGGACCATTCAGACACTGGAAGACATGCTTCGGGCATGTGTGATTGATTTTGGTGGAAGTTGGGATGACCACCTACCGTTAGCCGAATTCTCATACAACAACAGTTATCATGCCAGCATTGGCATGCCTCCATATGAGATGCTATACGGTAGGAGATGCAGAACGCCCGTTTGTTGGGGTGATATTGGTCAGAAGGAATTGGGAAGCGTCGAGGTAATTGAAGCTACGACTGAGAAGCTTGAGAAGATCAAAGCCTTCATGAAGGCGGCCAAAGACAGACAGAAGTCGTATGCTGATAAAAGGCGCAGGCCGATTGAGTTCCAAGTGGGTGACCGGGTTATGTTGAAGGTCTCACCTTGGAAGGGTATCATTCGCTTCCGAAAGCGGGGCAAGTTGAGCCCAAGATATATAGGCCCTTTCCGAATTTTTGCTCGAGTAGGAGAGGTGGCCTATAGACTGGAATTACCAGATGAGTTAAGTGGAATTCACCCGACATTCCATGTATCTCATCTAAGGAAGTGCTTAGCAGATGAAGATACGATTGTCCCATTGGAAGATATCGAAGTAGATGAACGGCTCAATTATGTGGAGCAACCAGTGGCAATCATCGATCGAAAGGAGAAAAGGCTAAGGAATAAAGTGGTTCCTCTTGTGCGTGTACAGTGGAAGCACAGGAAGGGATCCGAGTCAACGTGGGAGACTGAGGAGGAAATGAAACAACATTATCCACGTTTGTTCGAGGAATGACAGGTTTCGGGGACGAAACCTATTTAAGGGGGGTGGACTTGTAACACCCGGAAATTTATTATTTTGAAGCCGACGAAGAAAGAAAAGAAATAAAGTCCAAAGTCGAGGGACCAAACTCGCCAACGAAGAAAAATTGGGTAATGTGGTGGTATGTGTAGGGAGAGGGCAGCCCACTCTCCCCACACTTCACACATTTCAGCCACCAAAAGAAGAGAGAAGAGAGAAAGAAGAGAAAAAGGGAGAAAAGGGTTGATTCGGGTGATTCGGGTGTCCAAATCCGTCGAGTGGCAAGCCAAATCGAAGCTCTTGTCTTTGTGCTCGATTGTGTGAGTTCTAGGACCCCACTTTTACTTGTTTTCAACTGATTTTGGGGCTGGAAAGTGTGCAAAACCCGTTTTTATGTGTGTGTGTGTTTGACCCATTTGGGTGTGATGTGTATGGTGTGTTTAGAGTATGATTTCGGGCTTGTGTGTGCTTGTATGGTGTTAAGGTATGCATTCCTAAGGTCCAGGAGGGTTGATTTAGGCTTAGAATGGGTTTGGATGAGCTTGGAGGCCGAAAATGGCAGATTGGGTTCGGGATGAACTCCATTCTGCATCAGCTAGGGCTAGGCGACCGAATGAAGGCCATACGGTCGAATGAGGGCGATTGAAGGACATTCGCACGATTGGGATTCAGTCGCACGACTGGGAGTCCAGTCGCATGAGGGTTGTACGACTGAGGGTTCAGTCGCATAGATGCTTAGTCGCATGAGTCCATTCGCATGAGGTTAGTCGCATAGGCGCCCATTCGCAGTAATCCCATTCGCACAAGGTCCATACGCACGATTGGATGTTCATTCGCATAGATGTTCATCCGCATGAGTCCAGTCGCATGATGTTCAGTCGCATGGAGGCCATGCGACTAAAGGGTGTCCATACGCCCGAACAGGGCTGTTGCACTCGAAGGAATGTGTAGTTTGACTTCTGGCCTTCGGGGGAAAGGTGCAGATGTAAGTTTTGACGTAAAGTAACCCGTAAGAGCATGTAAGAGGTTGGTTATGGCCTTAGACAGCATATAGGGCATGATGATGATGATGTTGCATGTTTATGCATATTATGAATGTATGATGTTGCCCTGTATAATGATGATGAATGTATATGATATGTTCCTTATTATGATGTATGCTTATCTTTCTTATGGCTTTACATGTCATGCTAATGAATGAATGAATGAATGAAGTATTATATAATGTAAAGCGAAAGATAATGAAAGAGGAACATGAAGTAAGAATGCATGCATTAATGAATGATGAATGAACGAAAGAAAGGCTTGCAAGCATATATATTGGGGTGAGCGACTTTGTGTTGCAAAAGACTCGGATGAAGTGCAATCATTTAGATTGCCTATGAGGTGAGCAACCTCGTCGTTGCAAAAGACTCGAGTAAAGTGCTATCGTAATGTTGCCTTGGGGTGAGCAACCTTGTTGTTGCAAAAGACTCGGATAGCTTGCTATCGTGATGGGCAATTGGGGTGAGCAACCTTAGGGGTGCAAAAGACTCGGATAGCGAGCAATCATTGAGATTGCCATTGAGGTGAGCGACCATGTTGTCGCAAAAGACTCGGAAGACAGAATGAACGAAAGAATGGAAGATAATGAATGTAATGAAAGATAATAATGAAATTATCTGTGTATACGTATGTTGCATGATCGCATGATAAAGGAATGGTTTTTAATGAAAGTAAAGTATGTTTTATTATTAAAACTAGAACTCACTCAGCAACGCTGACTTTTATTGCATTTTCCAGTTGGCAGGTAAATGATTGCTGAGGATGGCATGGCGAAGCTACTCGGCTCTTTTGGGATGGCATCCAATTATATAGCTTTTGTGATGTAATGCAAACATGATTTTTGTAACTGGATAATGATGTATTATTTGGCAAAAGTAATTATAATGAAACGTGATGTCATTTTTGAATGTTTCCGCTGCGATGTTTTCTTAACAAAACGTAATTATATGTTTTATGAGCGATGAATGACCAACTGTAGGCGTCCCGGGAACGGGGCCTTACACTAATCGGGTATTCTAGAATTCAAATCATTTACATCATATCATTAAGTGAGTATTCATTGCCCAATTTTTGCATGTTTTATACTTTGGGGAAATCATGTGATTCAATATTCAATCATTGATATTTATTATTATTTTATTCTAAATTCAATTCAAGACATGCTATGTTATAACTTGCAATTCTATTTTTCATGGTTAGATAAACTTGATAATAATACAATCATTAATTCATGCAACCATGGTAACAATGATAGATCTATTGGTTTAACAAACCCACCCCATTTGTTTAGTCATGTGGTGATTGGAACCGGAATCATTCATTCTATAAGGATTCGTCTACGGAATGAGTCAATTCAGTTATTAGGTTTAATTATGTTGGTTTGTCGTTTATGTTACACTATTGCATTTATAAGTCTTGACATTGCCATGTGAATTGAATTGTTTTCAATGATTGTAATCAATCCATATATGTATGCAAATCTATATTTACTCACCGGCTAATTCGTTAGTTGACTCGTTACTTTTTCACATGATTTCAAGAAATACAGTTTAAAGTACTTCTTCATGTTCACTTATGACTTGGACTTAGTCAGAATTAAAGAAATTTCATTATGTTTACTTGAATTTCTATTTAATTGTAATCTATTATTTGATTAGTTTTATTCAATGAAAATGACATTTAATATTATTTCAACGTATTTACTACCATGTACTATGAGCAATCGATTCACATTCGTCCGCCCCAATGATTCTGCCGTCGGTCGGGGTGTGACAACAATTACCCCATTCACTCTAAGCTCATGAATCATTTACTTTCTAACACCTAAGTGTCTAGACCTTCCATCATGCATTTGCTATAATCCTTAGCCAATATAGCAACACTATTACATCTTATAGGCATCATCGATATCGGTTTGGGCCATAGTTGAATCTAGTACAACAACTTCCTTAGTCATTCGGTCTTTTATAGATTGTATCTACAACTACAATCCCACATTTAGTAATAGAGTTAGTGAAGCAAGTTTGTTTCATTGCAGCCTATGAAATAGTTCTTCCCCTTATTAAGCATACCCATCCACTTGTTGAATATTTCATATATGTTATCCAACTTGTGTAAGAATAACCTTCTATAACCAAAGAATGCAAAATAGGTCAAACCAAAGTTCATGGTTTACCCTTAAATATATGAACAACCACCTTATAGCTTGCCAATGGTGTGTACTTGAAATGCTAGTTAACCTTTCGCTTTCCAATAACATATGCTATATCAAGCCTTGTGCTTATCATGACCTACATTAAGCAACCAATAACACTTGATTGTTCAAGCTAATATACATTCTCACCTTTTTGGCATAAAATTCACATTAGGGTATTCAAACTAATATACATTTTCACTTTTATTTGCGCATAAGCTCCACATTAAGATCCTAAGAAGTACTTACCAAAGAACAATTGTCACAAATTAATTTCTTTAACATTTCTTAGTTTTATGAGAGTGGAAAATTTCTTTAGACTTTGTTCTCATCATTGATTCTAATTCTAGGATCACCTTAGCGCCCCCACACAACTCCCCTCCCCCCCTCAACCAAAGAAAAGTTCATTTATAAAGAATTTAGACTAAAATAAACTTTGGTTTTATTCACTTGATTATCTTGTTAGTTTGATTACACTTGTTTATGTTGTTGATTAGTTACCACTATCAATGACTTAGTTGTCATTGCTCGTCACTTGTCATTATACTTACTGATGTTATGTCCAAGTTGTTCTAGTTATTGTTACCCTTCTTGGACACATCTAGGTAGTGCCCTTGGAACCCACTCGTGGTCTAGGGCTTCCGCACTTAGAACCTTAGAACACTTGTTGCAGTCACAACACTTGGCTTTCATGCAAACGGACATATTCAATGAACACTTGACTTTCATGTACATACAAGAAAGTCTCCTTAAGAAAAAAAATATGGTCCACCTAAATTATTTGAACATATGGAGTACAAAGTAAGGAAATATTGACTATTGCTACATAATATTATTTGAAAGTAATTTTACAAATGTTATTGATCTTGAAATTTTATTAATGATTAGGTTTTTTATTTGTACCGTAAACCAAACCGAGCTGTCCCATTTGAACATTTATAAGTCAACTAACCAAACATTACTAAAATCCATATCAAAATACCAAACAAATAACTGGTTCAAACATTTTAATAATTTAAACATAACTAATTAATGAACACTCTACAGTCAACATAACATTATAAAATGTGAGGAGTGAAGTTGATTTAAACATGTCAAAATACGGTAGTAAGAAATTTTATGGTCTAAGATGAATTGAATATGGCTCGTGAAAGGCTATACAACCCATTAAAGTAAAAAAGGATAGGTGGTGAAGATGAATACGACCTGTAAATGTATTTGATTTTAGGGTTTTTAAAAAAATCTAATACAACATGTTATTCTTTGATATGCGTGCATCACTTTGTTTCTATAAAATTAGTATACTTGATGTAATATTACTCAATATGCATTCCAATTATCCGACAAGACGTAAGATTCAGTCAAAGCTTAATTATGTAAAGAGTTATATGTTAGTTCATTTTATGTTCTCTATATTCATCACTTAAAGTTAAGTTTTTGTTTAATTAATCAAGAAAAGTCATTAAAGATGTCGTTGTGAAACATCAACTATTTATGCAAAGTGAAGGTTATAATTATTATTGTGATGTCAGTTTCTAACTATTACAGCGGCGAGGGTTCTAACTATCATGATGGTGATGTTTTTTACTATCGTTGACTGCGATGATAGCAGTGGTGACTCTCTTCTCATAACCGACAGTGATAGCGACGATGATTCTCCTATGAAAAATGGGTTGTATGAAACCAATTAGGTATAACGTTGTTCTTGATATATGCTATCATCTATATTGAAGTGTAACCATACTTATGTTTGAAGTGTTATCATATCGTTAGGAGTTGTTAGACTAGGCTTATATGAGAGGATGTGATAATGGTTGGGTTATTGTCAACAAATGATATAAGAAAAACAAAAATAGTGAGGTCATGAACATATGGCTTAAATGTGATCGTGGTGGCATAGATAAGGGGACACTCACACTTAGAAAAACTTGCACTAAGAAAACAAACTGTCAATTTATACTAGAAGTGAAATACAAATAAAAAAATGGTGGATTGATAATAGTTGTGATAGATGATACATAAAACCATAAACCTAATGAACCCACATTGAGGGTCACACATATGAGATTGACAAAAAAGGAGCTTGGTCTGGTAAGCATATGACAAATCAAAACATAGAGCCACTTAACATACTACGTACACTAAGGGAAAAACCGAGCAACGTGACTGCCTAAGAGTGCTTTGAGGGTTCATCGTTAGGCAATATAGCATGTATTGAGGGTTTACAGGTTCGTGTTTGTATATAATATAAATATAAATATAAATATAAATATAAATATAAATATAAATATAAATACAATACAATACAATACAATACAATACAATACAATACAATACAATACAATACAATACAATACAATACAATACAATACAATACAATACAATACAATACAATACGATACGATACGATACGATACGATACGATACGATGTGATGCGATGCGATGCGATGCGATGCGATGCGATGCGATGCGATGCGATGCGATGCGATGCGATGCGATGTAATACAATACAATCCAATACAATACAATACAATACAATGCAATACAATATAATGTAATATAATATAATATAAGTAATGTAATGTAATGTATGTAATGTAATGTAATGTAATGTAATGTAATGTAATGTATGTAATGTAATGTAATGTAGTGTAATGTAGTGTAATGTAATGTATGTAATGTAATGTAATGTAGTAATGTAATGTAATGTAATGTAATGTATGTATCTAGAATATAAGAGAATCTAATAGATCTCCTCTCTCTCCTCCTACTCCTCTCTCCTCTCCTCTCCTATCTCCTCTCCTCTCCTCTCCTCTCCTCTCCTATCCTCTCCTCTCCTCCTCTCCTCTCCTCTCCTCTCCTCTCCTCTCCTCTCCTCTCCTCTCCTCTCCTCTCCTCTCCTCTCCTCTCCTCTCATCTCCTCTCTCTCTTCTCCTCTCCTATCCTCTCCTCCTTAATATAATCTAGTATCCATATCTTCTAATATAATATCTTCTATTTTTTTATTATAAAAATAATAAAGTAATTACGTATTTCGAGAGAGCACGGGAGGCAGTGGGTGTCAGTTTAGGGGAAAGCATTGACTCCATTCTTGTCCATTTCGATGACTGAAGAATCAGTATTCCTCAATTTGGCCTTCCCCATTCAAACTTCCATAAAGCTACTTTGCCCACTGCTTCAATTCCCCTTTTTCTATATTACATCTTTAAGATTGATTTAAAGTCATAGATTACTTGCCAATATAGATTACTTGCCAATATAGATTACAGATAACACTTGAAATGATAGATCTTCCCATTTTTTAACTTGTAATTTTTTTGAGCTAAAACATCATAAAATACTAATAATTTTTTAAAAGTGTTTTAACTTAAATACATATGTTTATTTTTCTCAAATTGAAAAAACTAAACGATCAAATTGAGTTATCATTGAATTTTTTTTATGTCAATAAACTAAGGGAGGAGAAGACGTGTGTTTTCCTTAAATTGGACTACGAAATCATCAAATTGAGTAATTATCGAATTCTCTTATGTCAATAAACTAAAGGGTGAGAAGACTGAGAGTCGGAATTTTTAATATATAAAAATTTAATTACAAAATAAAAAGACATGTAAATTGTATTAAAAAAATATCTAAATTTCACGTCACCGTTCCACATCCGTGTAAAAAAAAGAAAATATAATATTTTCTAATTGAAACAAAAACGAAATTATGTTAAAGCTTATAATTTAAATAAAACATAAAAACTGAGTGACCTAATTGATATACTTTTTTTAACTTGAGTTAGTTAATTAAAACACTTTTAAACTTTGTTATTATTTTGTAAAGTTACCATTTTTTAACAGTGTTTGGAACTCCCACAATAATCGAGTGAGTCTTTCAGAGACCAGATGCTAGTCGTCCATACTGATTTTAATGTTTCAATCCTGACCCACCTAGAAACATCATCAAGAAAGAAATCCATCACCGTAAGAAAACCCTTTGAGTTAGGTTTGACCGAAGATCACCTAAACGATCTCAATCTCAATTAATAAATATTTATAAATGTTGTTAATAATATTTATAGCTTTGCAAGAAAAATCACAGACATAATTATTCAGCTCGTTTAAATATAATTTTATCCCGTTCTTTTATTTGAACGTCTTTTTACTTTTCGTTTATTGAAAAGCTTCCTTTTTAAACCAACCTTTTAAAATTATTTAACTATTTAACTAATATGTGTGTATATGTATAAAAGTCTTTTACGTTTAAAACTATTTTTTAATAAACTAATAGTAAAAAGATGTTCAAATTAAAAAAATAAGATAAATTACGTTTAAACGAGCCGAATTATTAAAAGTATGTATAAATACAAAAGATTCAAAAAAAGTATAATAGAATTGAACGATTAATAAAAGACGTTTAAATAAAATAACAGTTAAAAAGACTTTGCGGTTTAAATAAAACATATAGATTAAATGTATGGTTTAAATACGACGTTAACCGAGCGATTTAAAATTAAACTTTAAAAAATAAAAACAAAATCATTTCATGTGTATATATATATATATATATATATATATATATATACATGAAATGTTTTTGTTTTTATTTTTTAAAGTTTAATTTTAAATCGCTCGGTTAACGTCGTATTTAAACCATTCATTTAATCTAACGGAAAATTTAAAATCGTTTGGATTATTATACTTCTTATTTAAACTGTTGAGCTTACTTAAACGTCCTTTTAATCTATATGTTTTATTTAAACCGCAAAGTCTTTTTAACTGCTATTTTATTTAAACGTCTTTTTTTAATCGTTCAATTCTATTATACTTTTTTTTAATTTTTTCTATTTATACATACTTTTAATAATTCGGCTCGTTTAAACGTAATTTTATCTTATTTTTTTTATTTGAACATCTTTTTACTATTAGTTTATTAAAAAAATAGTTTTAAACGTAAAAGACTTTTATACATATACACACATATTAGTTAAATAGTTAAATAATTTTAAAAGGTTGGTTTAAAAAGGAAGCTTTTCAATAAACGAAAAGTAAAAAGACGTTCAAATAAAAGAACGGGATAAAATTACGTTTAAACGAGCTGAATAATTAAAAATATGTATAAATACAAATTTTTTTAAAAAGAAGCTTAATAGTGTTGAACGATTAAAATAACATTTAAATAAAATAACAGTTAAAAATACTTTGCTGTTTAAATAAAACAAATAGATTAAAAGGATGTTTAAGTAGGTTTTTTAATTTTTCGTTAAATAAGATGAATGTTTAAATATGATGTTTAAACCGAGCTATTTAAAATTAAATTTTAAAAAACTTTGAAACATAAAAATAAAAACATTTCGTGTATATAATATATATATAATATATATATATATATATAATAAAACATTTCGTGTATATATATATATATATATATATATATATATATATATATATATATATAATATATATATAGTATATATATCTATATATATATATATGTATATATATATATATATATATATATATAATATATATATAATAGAATTCCAGGTTTTTTCGGGTATGATTCAAATACAAACATCACTAAATTGTACACCACGTAGATTAAGATCTCATGATACAACCCATCACTGTTTTGTATTAAACGTCTTGTATATACTCCCCAAAACGTACTCTGGATGATCGTTTCTTGATTATAATAGTAAAAAAGGGTGATTTTTATAAAATCAAAATAACTTTTATATTCCTTGTTTTCTTTCTCTAAAACTAGTTTTTTCTTCCCGTGCTACGCAACGGGAGTCCAACCATTTTTCTCATAAGCAACGTTGAGATTTAAAAACACTAAATTTTGGCGGCCAAACTCGGAAAAGTAAAACTTTACAATAAATAGTTTAGAAGCTAAGTTTTAAGATCATAAACTTTAATGAGCAAAGTAACAAAGAAAAACAATGTTAGTGACCAAACTCTAAGAGATTTTAAACTTTAATGATCAAAGTTTAAAAAGAAAATTAGGGTTAAATGTGATATATTTAAAACTAACGTGGCTAGCTAAGCTAAGTAAAAATCCCAAAAAATCAATCAACAAAATACACTATAAGACAAAAATAAACATCACACTATCACCGAAGACTTGTCATCAGTGGAATGGGTCTGGTAATTGCAAACACATCACCGACAAAACTCAAAAAAGAACAATGTATTGAACAAAAATGAAGTATTATTTATTAAAATATGTTATTTGCTAGTGAAAACTTTGATGGTCAATTTCAAAACTTGCAAAAGTACAATATAGCTAAAGTTTGACTATTATATAGAGTATAATATATTATATTATTTTTAATTTGAGTATAATATTTTTATGGTTTTTTAACGACTTTTTAAAATGATACGTAATTATCTACATGATACGTAATTATGGAGTGTTATTTTGAACAATTCTAATCATACTTGATTATATATAGACATGATACACCATTACAAACATATAGTGCATGTTTAATTAACTAAAACGATTAGCAAATGAAACTAATAAATTAAGGAAGTAAAGATGAAGATACATAATCAATTAAAGATATCACTTGGATTTTGATTCCACTTAGCAATGAATTAATAACTAGCACAAACTCGAGGTAAGACCATTTTTTACACATAATACATGGAAATAGCCTAAACTCCCATCAAGGATATCTAGACATATAACCATTTGAAAAGCTAGAACGATAAACACACAATAGCCACCTAAAGTTATGCCATAAAGAACTAATGGACAATTTATGTCAATGTTAAATATGAATTAGACTCCCGTTAGGGTTACCTAATTCCATAAATTTTTGAAAAGTTAACACGATAAACACATGACAACCACCTCAACTTGCGTAAAATAGACAAAACTACAACTATCCTTTAACTTATGAACATCAAACCACGATTACAAAATCAATTCATAACCAATGACAAGAGAGATTCATGACATACACCATGGTTTTCTCAAACATAAGCATAAGGATGCATATTTACCTAATTTTACTAAGCCCCCAACCTTCATTCACAATTCCTAGTCAAATGTCACAAATTACATACAAAAGATGCAATCATATGCATAAATCTTGTAATAACATGAGGTTCTTCAACAGAACATGCTTACAACACCCACAAGGTTGGACATTTCATCAAACTAGAACAAATACACATAATCATTGAAGAATAATCAAGTTTCATCATCACATTAACATAAACAACACCAAGAATCATGTATAAGTTGTTAAATCATGTTAAGTTTCATCTAATCCAAGTGATACTAAGAGTTTAGCCCATAAGGCTTACAAAACACACACCCAAACTCAAGAATATGGAAGAACTCATAGTAGATTTAGAGAAATTCAAACTAATTTTGAGTGGAAATGGGGTGGATGATGTTGGATCCTTCTTGCATGTGTGAAATCTTCAATCTTTGCCTTCAAATCTTCCAAAAACTCTTGAGAAATGCTCAAAGACACCTAAGATTTTGAGGGAGGCTAGGATTTTGAAAGAAAAAAAGTTTTGTTGGAAATGAGGTGTACTAGGGTTATAAACTCGCTTTCTGCCTAAATATGGCCATATCTGAAGTGATATGACCATATTCAGCATAAAAAATAAGCTATTTGGAATTTGACAGCTTATATGGCCATATTCAGCTCAATATGATCATATCAGATGCATTTTTCCTCTTGAACTTCTTAAAATCTTGGGTTTTCTTCACAAAAATCACCAAGCTTCATCCGAAACTACAAAGTTCAAATAAAACACAAATAAGTGTCTAAATTATGAATTTTGTATCAAAATTGACTTAAAATGCAAAGAAATATATATTAAAAACATGTATATTTATTATCATATCACCGTTAGATTTGATCAAGTATGTTCCCTCACATGCAAAGCATATGAGGGTATTTTTCATCCAGTTGTTTTAAATAACCCTAATTATTTAATTGTTTATTTATCCCTAGACTAAAGCATGTGATGGTATTTTTGTCCAATTATTTTAAATTGCCATACATCAGATTCGTCAACTAAATGACTAGAATAATCAAGGTCTCTACCGAGCTCTCTATAATGGTAATAGCGACGAACTTCATAACTATAGCCTAACTCTTTCGTAATCTGAATCAAATCGTTGATACAAAAATTTTCAGTGTCCAACAAACCGATCAAGCTTAGATGACCATTCACATACCTTTGTCCTGGAAATGTAGTGAAATAAATCCTATGATACAAATTGGGAGAGAATAAGGTTGGATACAACTCTGCATTACAATAACAAATCAAAATTTAGTCGAAGATGAACAAGAGTGGTGATTCCATACCATATATGTTGTTGATTTCGTAGTCACCGCTTTCATTACGAATGTGATACCGAGCCATTGTTTGAGTGTAATCATGAGTCCGATGATCAGGATATTAGATGACGAAGGGTTTAAGTAAGGAAAACAATTGGACGAAAATACCCTCACATGCTTTGCATGTGAGGGAACTTAACAGATCAAATCCAACGGTGTTAGGGATTAAGCTTGATCATAATAGTAACAAAATGAAACGTAAAGGCCGTAATTTGTGTTTTTGAAACGTAAAGGCTGTAATTTGTGTTTTTTAAACATATAGGCTGATAAGTGCAATTCATGGTACATCTGAAGGACCATAACTGTAATTTGTGTAATACGACTCTGTATTTGCGATTTGTGTTTACTATAACTATTTTTAATATAATATGCACGATTATTATTTGGAAAATGTTCAAATACAACGGTCTCTAAAATTAAAAAGTATAAGAAGTAATCTCAACCATCCATTTCCATAATCAATGGTTGTGATCAATTTGTTGGAAAAAATTTGTTAGATGGGTATTTTATAAATAACCATGTTTATTGACTTTTTGCAGGTTCCTTCAATATTTAAACATTTATAACTTTTATGTATGATATTAATTTTAAAAAAATACACCATAAAATGAACGTATATAACACAATAAGCTGATGTATTTGACGCAATGACCGACATGTCATACTCTTTAAAATAATAGAAGGATACGTGTCAAGCTCACAATTCTTCTTAGACTTTTTAGATTAAATACCCTTTTTACTATTACCATACCCTTATTATTTATAACTTAAGTAATTTTCATCTTGCGTAATTCTAAATAAAACTTGGAGTAATAATGGATATAACTTGCATAATTATGCACCTTATATTCGTATTGTGGCCCGGACAAAATTACCCCTCTCCCAAAAGACACGTATCACGCCCCGACCACTTTGTACACTTCGCTCATTTTTTACATTTTGTATAGTAACCTTCCCATATATATATAGATTATATACACACAGAGACATATAGACATATACAGATAGAGAGAGATTATATAGAGACGAGATAGAGATATATAGAGAGATATATATATATAGTCTATCTATAGATATATATAGATAGAGATATATATATGTATATATATATATATACACATAGTGATATACCTATATATGTATCTCTCCCTGATGTATCTCTCTTCTCTCTCTAGAGATCTATATCTATATCTCTCTCTCTATATCTATATGTATCTTATCCATATATCTATCCACATTGTATATATATATCTACATAGGTATCTCTATACACATATGTCTATATAGATATACATAGGTATATATATATACATATGAGTATATAGATACATATGTATATATATACACAGACCATATTTAGATAGATAGTATGTATATATTATCATTTATACATACATATGTATATATATACCTGTATAGATTAGATAACAGATATATATAGATATAATATATATAGAGAGAGAGAGAGAGAGAGAGATATAGAGACAGAGAGATAGATCTAGATACTATCATAAGACAGATATATATCTAGAGAGATAGAACAGGTAGATATCTATACTCTGTCTAACTCTCCATATGTATCTCTCTATCTATATATATATATATAGATATATATATATATCTCTTCTATTCTCTCTCTCTACCTCTCTCTCTCTATATCTATATATATCTCTATTCTCCCTATCTATCTCTTCTACTCTCTCTATATAGAGGATATATCTCTCTATGTCTCTGTCTCTCTATCTCTCTCCTTCTTCTCTCTCTCTCTCTATATCTTATATATATATCTATATATCTATATCTCTCTCTATCTGTCTATAGGGCGGTTCCTCTAAAAAATAAATTTTCCCTAAGAATCCTAAAAAGTAATCTTACCTTCTAATTATCTAATTAAGGGCTAAAATCAAAGTGTAGGAAAAATAAGCAAGCAATGGTAGTTTGGATATTTTATAATGTTACCTACAATTGTTGACTTTTTAAAATTTCCCCCATTGTTTTAAATGCTAATAACTTTTTCCTACGGTATTATTTTTTAAATAAATTACACAACAAAATCAAGCATTTTTTCCTCTTTAAATTGAGTATAGTATGCTATACTTTTTTACAAAAAAAATCAAATTATGTGAAATTGTGTTGCATTTTTAACGTTTTTGTGCTGTATTTCATAAAACAACACAAAAGTGTGTTGTATTTAAATTGTGCTGTATTTCATAAAAACAACACAGTTTTTGTGTTGTTTGCGTCAAACAGCACAGTTTTGTGTTGTATTTCATCACAACAACACAAAATTGTGTTATATTTCATAAAAAACATCATAGTTTTGTGTTGTTTTACGTTAAACAGCACAGTTTTGTGCTGTTTTTGTCAAACAACATAGTTTTGTGCGGTTTTGCGTAACATGTTCTATGTAGTTTTACGTTAAAACAATAAGGTCTCGTGTGTTGTTTCTGTGGTGCATTATGTCAAAATATCAAACAAAATAGAAACAACACATCTTTGCTTTTTTAATGTTCACTATTGTAACACCCGGAAATTTATTATTTTGAAGCCGGCGAAGAAAGAAAAGAAATAAAGTCAAAGTTGAGGGACCAAACTCGCCAACGAAGAAAGTTGGGAATGTGGTGGTATGTGTAGGGAGAGGGCAGCCCACTCTCCCCACACACACTAATTTTCAGCTCACAAGGAAGAAAGAGGGAAAAGAGGAGAAAAAGGAGAAAAAGGGGTGTTTCGGGTGATTCGGGTGTCCAAATCCGTCGAGTAGCAAGCCAAATCGAAGCTCTTGTCTTTGTGCTCGATTGTGTGAGTTCTAGGACCCCACTTTTACTTGTTTTCAACTGATTTTGGGGCTGGAAGATGTTCAAAACCCGTTTTTATGTATGTGTGTGTTTGACCCATTTGGGTGTGATGTGTATAATGCGTTTGAGTATGATTTCGGGCTTGTGTGTGCTTGTATGGTGTTAAGGTATGTATTCCTAAGGTCCAGGAGGGTTAATTTAGGCTTAGAATGGGTTTGGATGAGCTTGGAGGCCGAAAATGGCAGATTGGGTTCGGGATGAACTCCATTCTGCATCAGCTAGGGCTAGGTGACCGAATGAAGGCCATACGGCCGAATGAGGGCGATTGAAGGTCATTCGCACGATTGGGATTCATTCGCACGACTAAGTTTCAGTCGCACGACTGCGAGTCCAATCGCATAAGGATTGCACGACTGAGGGTTCAGTCGCATAGATGCTTAGTCGCATGAGTCCATTCGCATGAGGTCAGTCGCATAGGTGCCCATTCGTAGTAATCCCATTCGCACAAGGTCCATACGCACGATTGGATGTTCATTCGCATAGATGTTCTTCCGCATGAGTCCAGTCGCATGATGTTCAGTCGCATGGAGGCCATGCGACTGAAGGGTGTCCATACGCCCGAATAGGGCTGTTGCACTCGAAGGAATGTGTAGTTTGACTTCTGGCCTTCGGGGAAAGGTGCAGATGTAAGTTTTGGACGTAAGGTAACACGTAAGAACATGTAAGAGGATGGTTATGGCCTTAGAGAACATGTAGGGCATGATGATGATGATGTTGCATGTTTATCCATGTTATGTAATGTATGATGTTGCCCTGTATGATGATGAATGTGTATGATATGTTCCTTATTATGATGTATCTTATCTTTCTTGTGGATTTACATGCCATGCTAATGAATGAATGAAGTATTTATAATGTAAAGCGAAAGATAATGAAAGAGGAACATGAAGTAAGAATGCATGCATTAATGAATGATGAATGAACCAAAGAAAGGCTTGCAAGCATATATATTGGGGTGAGCGACTTTGTGTCAAAAGACTCGGATGAAGTGCAATCATTTGGATTGCCTATGAGGTGAGCAACCTTGTCGTTGCAAAAGACTCGAGTAAAGTGCTATCGTAATGTTGCCTTGGAGGTGAGCAACCTTGTTGTTGCAAAAGACTCGGATAGCGCTATCGTGATGGGCAATTGGTGAGCACCCTAGGGGTGCAAAAGACTCGGATAGCGAGCAATCATTGAGATTGCCATTGAGGTGAGCGACATGTTGTCGCAAAAGACTCGGAAGACAGAATGAACGAAAAGAACGGAAGATAATGAATGATGATGAAAGATAATAATGATATTATCTGTGTATACGTATATTGAATGATCGCATGATAAAAGGAATAGTTTTAATGAAAGTAAAGTATGTTTATTATTAAAACTAGAACTCACTCAGCAACGCTGACTTTTATTACATTTTCCAGTTGGCAGGTAAATGATTGCTGAGGATGGCACGGCGAGGCTACTCGGCTCTTTTGGGATGGCATCCAATTATATAGCTTTTGTGATGTAATGCAAACATGAATTTTGTAACCGGATAATGATGTATTATTTGGCAAAAGTAATTATAATGAAACGTGATGTCATTTTTGAATGTTTCCGCTGCAATGTTTTCTTAATGCAATGTAATTATATGTTTTATGTGCGATGAATGACCAACTGTAAGCGTCCGGGAACGGGCCTTACAAGTTGGTATCAGAGCCAAGTTTAAGTGAAATGGGTAAATTTTCAAAATAAACCTTAACTTAAACTGAAAATGGACGAAGGGGAATGGGATGCCAAACTGAGTAGCTGCGTGCCATCAGGTATTTTCTTAAAGTTAACCGGTTTATGTGCGCATGGTATATGTTATGTGTGTATGTAGATTTGAATACTGATGTAGTCAGGACAGGTAATACTTGGGGTATGAAGAGTACAGTAAGTGGCTAATCACAACTGGCCACTGTAATTAGGGACTTACTATACTTGACATAAACTGAGTTGTTTCCTTGAATCATCGTGTTGGTGTTTGAATCTTTCAGTGTGATAGAGAATGGCTGGTGGTAGATCTTCTAGAGCTTCTAGGGGTGGAGGCCGTGATGGCCCTGTTGCTGAACCACGCCCTAAAAGAGGAAGGCCTAGAGCTGAGAAAGAGGTTCCTGCAGAACCTGAGACTCCTCATCCAGAAGCTGGGGATGAGAGTGCGAACTTGAGGGCCTCGGTAAAGGAGGCTGTTGTTGAGGAAGTACATCAGGTCATGCAGACAATCTTACCGTCTGTGGTGACCGAAGTCATCAAAGCTGTGAAGGAAGGAGAGAGGAAGGAGAGAAACCGGGCCTCGGGGGAGCAACCGGAGCCTGAAACGATTTTCTCCGATAATGAGGAGGAAGAGGAAGAGGAGCCTGTGCGAGAGGTGGCACGAGGCTGTAACTACGGGGTGTTTATGAGATGCAAGCCCCCTACTTTTGACGGTAATGGCAATGCTGCTGCTGCTCACCGATGGGTGAGAGAAATGGAGGCTGTTCTCGACATCAGCGAGTGCCGAGAAGATCAGAAAGTAAAGTTTGCCACCCACTCCTTCGTGGACTCGGCACTATGCTGGTGGGACAACATTGTCCAAGCAGAGGGTAATCGGGCGATCGGGAGAATGAGGTGGCCCGAACTGAAGAAGATGGTGATCGAGGAGTTTTGTCCTCATCGGGAAATGGATAAGGTTGAAAGGGAGTTTCTGCAACTGGAGGCGGGAACCATGACACACCAACAGTACACCACGAAGTTCAACGAGATGGCACGTCTGGTGCCGGATCAAGTGACGCCTCTGTCCCGAAAGATCAAGAGGTATATACAGGGTTTGCCGGCGGATATTCGCAGGCACATGATCGCCGCCCGGCCGAGCACGTTTAGGTCGGCGGTGGATTTGGCGGGAAGATTGTATGATGAGAGGACGGTGGTGGTGACTGATGGTGGCAGAAAGAGCGGTGGTGAACGAGGTGGCAAGGGAAGAGATTTGGTCGGGGCAATGCCTCGATGGGTAATAAGAAGGCACGGGTGGATGATCGCCGTGTGGTTATGTCAGGTGCGGGATCGAGAAGGTGTGGTAAATGTGGACGGGAGCATAGCGGGGAGTGCAGGTTTGGGTCGAACTTGTGCTTCAGGTGTGGAAGGCGGGGCACATGGCAAAGGACTGTCGTGCGGTCCGATGCTTTAACTGTGGTGAAGAGGGTCACGTGCTCAAAGATTGTAAGAAGCCGAGGGCTGAGAGTTCAGGGGCAAAGAGGACGGGAGGTGATGGACCGAGGGCAAGCGCCAGGGCATTCACCATGACACAGGAGGAAGCTAGAACGGACCCTGATGTCGTGTCCGGTACGTTTCTGGTGAACCAAACTTTAGCTTCTGTGTTATTTGATTCGGGTGCTAGTAAGAGTTTTATTTCTGCTGCTTTCTGTGCTAAGCTGCCTGTTAGTAGTAGATGTGTTGATGCGCCCTTCGATGTAGAAACTGCCATAGGTAAGTCTACCAGGATTTCTGAGATGATAGAGAATTGTGATGTGAGCTCGAGGGTCATAAGTTTCCTGTTAGACCGTTTGTGATGACCTTAGGTGGTTTTGATTTGGTTCTTGGGATGGATTGGTTAGCGGACTTCGAGGCGAACATTGTGTGTCGCAAGAAGATGATTCGGTTGTTGGCGCCTGACGGTAGTTCAGTGACAGGTATGGTGATCGGGTTACTACGATTCCGAAAGTGATCTCGATGGCGGTGGCGGGAAAGTGTATGAGGCGTGGATGTAGTGCCTACTTGGCCTATGTAAAGGATGTGGATACGCCAACACCACAACTAGCCGATGTACCGGTTGTGTGTGACTTTCCAGATGTGTTTCCAGAAGACTTATCAGGAGTGCCACCTGACAGAGAGATCGAGTTTCAGATTGATCTGATACCGGGTGCCCAACCTGTCGCCAAGGCACCGTATCGGTTGGCTCCGACCGAGATGAAAGAATTGACGGAGCAGTTGCAAGAGCTGCTTGATAAGGGGTTCATTAGACCGAGTATCTCTCCTTGGGGTGCTCCGGTCCTGTTTGTAAAGAAGAAGGACGGTAGTATGAGGATGTGCATCGACTACCGCGAGCTGAACAAGTTGACAGTGAAGAACCGATACCCCTTACCGAGGATTGATGATTTGTTCGATCAGCTTCAGGGTGCCAGTTGGTTTTCGAGAATAGATCTTCGATCTGGTTACCATCAGTTGAAGGTGAAGGAGCAGGATATTCCTAAAACAGCTTTCCGTACGCGCTATGGTCACTACGAGTTTCTTGTCATGTCCTTTGGCTTGACCAACGCGCCAGCTGCTTTTATGGATTTGATGAACCGTGTGTGTCGGCCTATGTTGGATAAATCAGTGATTGTGTTTATTGATGATATCCTGATTTACTCGAGGAGCGAAGCAGAGCATGCCGGACACATTCGGGAGGTTCTAGAAACGTTAGAAGGGAGAAGTTGTATGCTAAATTCTCCAAGTGCGCGTTCTGGTTGCGCGAAGTTCAGTTCTTGGGTCACGTGGTGAACCCGATGGGATTATGGTGGACCCGGCAAAAGTGGAGGCGGTTATGCAATGGAAGTCGCCAAAGACGCCATCCGAGATTCGTAGCTTCTTGGGTTTGGCGGGTTACTATAGAAGGTTCATCCAAGACTTCTCTAAGATTGCTTCTCCACTAACCAAGTTGACCCGAAAAGATGTGAAGTTTGTATGGGGTCAAGCTCAAGAGAAGGCGTTTGAAGAATTGAAGGCGAGATTGACTCAAGCTCCTGTTCTGTCGTTACCCGATGGGAGTGAAGATTTGGTGGTTTATTCCGATGCTTCTTACTCGGGGTTGGGGTGTGTGTTAATGCAGAGAGGGAAGGTTATAGCCTATGCATCCTGACAGTTGAAGGTTCATGAGGTCAATTATCCTACTCATGACTTGGAGCTAGCAGCCGTGGTCTTCGCATTAAAGATTTGGAGGCACTATCTGTACGGAACAAAGTGCACCATATTCACTGACCACAAGAGTCTGAAGTACTTCTTTGAGCAGAAGGATTTGAACATGAGGCAGAGGCGGTGGTTGGAACTTATAAAGGATTATGATTGTGAGATCCACTACCATCCGGGCAAGGCCAACGTGGTGGCTGATGCCCTTAGCCGAAAAGAGAGGCCCGAGCCGATTCAGGTGAAAGCCTATCAGTTGATCATGACCTCCGATGTGATGAAACAGGTTAAGGAGTTTCAAGATGAGGTATTGAAGGAAGATAATCTTAACTCTGAAAGAATGAGAGGTCTGGTTGGAGAATTGGGTGAAAACACGTTCGGTATTAGAACCCGATTCGATCGTGTGTGGATTCCTCGTTTTGGGGATCTACGGGGGAAGATAATGGATGAAGCTCACAAGACTCGGTACTCCATTCATCCTGGTGCCACGAAGATGTACCATGATATGAAGAAAGATTATTGGTGGCCGGGTATGAAGCGCGATGTGGTGGAGTACGTGAGTAAGTGCCTTACTTGCTTACAGGTGAAGGCCGAGCACCAAAAGCCGTATGGGAAGATACAACCTTTGGATATACCGGAATGGAAGTGGGAGCACATCACAATGGATTTCATTACAAAGCTGCCGCGTACCCCGAAAGGGTATGATGCCATATGGGTGATAGTTGACCGTTTGACGAAGAGTGCTCACTTCCTACCGATCCGCGAGACATATTCATCTGAGAGGTTGGCTGATCTGTTCATCAAGGAAATTGTGACTCGTCATGGTGTGCCGGTGTCTATTGTGTCGGATCGCGACACTCGGTTTACATCTAAATTCTGGAAGAAGTTCCACGATGCTATGGGGAAGAAGTTGCATATTAGCACGGCTTATCATCCCCAGACTGATGGTCAGTCCGAAAGGACCATTCAGACACTGGAAGACATGCTTCGGGCATGTGTGATTGATTTTGGTGGAAGTTGGGATGACCACCTACCGTTAGCCGAATTCTCATATAACAACAGTTATCACACTAGCATTGGCATGCCTCCATATGAGATGCTATACGGTAGGAGATGCAGAACACCCGTTTGTTGGGGTGATATTGGTCAGAAGGAATTGGGGAGCGTCGAGGTAATCGAGGCTACGACTGAGAAGCTTGAGAAGATCAAAGCCTTCATGAAGGCAGCCAAAGACAGACAGAAGTCGTATGCTGATAAAAGGCGCAAGCCGATTGAGTTCCAGGTGGGTGACCGGGTTATGTTGAAGGTCTCACCTTGGAAGGGTATCATTCGCTTCTGAAAGCGGGGCAAGTTGAGCCCAAGGTATATAGGCCCTTTCCGAATCATTGCTCGAGTAGGAGAGGTGGCCTATAGACTGGAGTTGCCAGATGAGTTAAGTGGAATTCACCCGAAATTCCATGTATCTCATCTAAGGAAGTGCTTAGAAGATGAAGATATGATTGTCCCATTGAAAGATATCGAAGTAGATGAACGGCTCAATTATGTGGAGCAACCAGTGGCAATCATCGACCGAAAGGAGAAAAGGCTAAGGAATAAAGTGGTTCCTCTTGTGCGTGTACAGTGGAAGCACAGGAAGGGATCCGAGTCAACGTGGGAGACTGAGGAAGAAATGAGACAACATTATCCACGTTTGTTCGAAGAATAACAGGTTTCGGGACCAAACTCGCCAACGAAGAAAAGTTGGGAAATGTGGTGGTATGTGTAGGGAGAGGGCAGCCCACTCTCCCCACACACACTAATTTTCAGCTCACAAGGAAGAGAAGAGGGAAAAGAGGAGAAAAAGGAGAAAAAGTGGTGTTTCGGGTGATTCGGGTGTCCAAATCCGTCGAGTAGCAAGCCAAATCGAAGCTCTTGTCTTTGTGCTCGATTGTGTGAGTTCTAGGACCCCACTTTTACTTGTTTTCAACTGATTTTGGGGCTGGAAGATGTTCAAAACCCGTTTTTATGTATGTGTGTGTTTGACCCATTTGGGTGTGATGTGTATAATGCGTTTAGAGTATGATTTCGGGCTTGTGTGTGCTTGTATGGTGTTATGGTATGCATTCCTAAGGTCCAGGAGGGTTAATTTAGGCTTAGAATGGGTTTGGATGAGCTTGGAGGCCGAAAATGGCAGATTGGGTTCGGGATGAACTCCATTCTGCATCAGCTAGGGCTAGGCGACCGAATGAAGGCCATACGGCCGAATGAGGGCGATTGAAGGTCATTCGCACGATTGGGATTCATTCGCACAACTAAGGTTTCAGTCGCACGACTGGGAGTCCAATCGCATAAGGATTGCACGACTGAGGGTTCAGTCGCATAGATGCTTAGTCGCATGAGTCCATTCGCATGAGGTCAGTCGCATAGGTGCCCATTCGTAGTAATCCCATTCGCACAAGGTCCATACGCACGATTGGATGTTCATTCGCATAGATGTTCTTCCGCATGAGTCCAGTCGCATGATGTTCAGTCGCATGGAGGCCATGCGACTGAAGGGTGTCCATACGCCCGAATAGGGCTGTTGCACTCGAAGGAATGTGTAGTTTGACTTCTGGCCTTCGGGGAAAGGTGCAGATGTAAGTTTGGACGTAAGGTAACACGTAAGAACATGTAAGAGGATGGTTATGGCCTTAGAGAACATGTAGGGCATGATGATGATGATGTTGCATGTTTATCCATGTTATGTATGTATGATGTTGCCCTGTATGATGATGAATGTGTATGATATGTTCCTTATTATGATGTATGCTTATCTTTCTTGTGGCTTTACATGCCATGCTAATGAATGAATGAAGTATTATATAATGTAAAGCGAAAGATAATGAAAGAGGAACATGAAGTAAGAATGCATGCATTAATGAATGATGAATGAACGAAAGAAAGGCTTGCAAGCATATATATTGGGGTGAGCGACTTTGTGTTGCAAAAGACTCGGATGAAGTGCAATCATTTGGATTGCCTATGAGGTGAGCAACCTTGTCGTTGCAAAAGACTCGAGTAAAGTGCTATCGTAATGTTGCCTTGGGGTGAGCAACCTTGTTGTTGCAAAAGACTCGGATAGCTTGCTATCGTGATGGGCAATTGGGGTGAGCAACCCTAGGGGTGCAAAAGACTCGGATAGCGAGCAATCATTGAGATTGCCATTGAGGTGAGCGACAATGTTGTCGCAAAAGACTCGGAAGACAGAATGAACGAAAAGAACGGAAGATAATGAATGATGATGAAAGATAATAATGATATTGTCTGTGTATATGTATATTGAATGATCGCATGATAAAAGGAATAGTTTTAATGAAAGTAAAGTATGTTTTATTATTAAAACTAGAACTCACTCAGCAACGCTGACTTTTATTACATTTTCCAGTTGGCAGGTAATGTTGCTGAGGATGGCACGGCGAGGCTACTCGGCTCTTTTGGGATGACATCCAATTATATAGCTTTTGTGATGTAATGCAAACATGAATTTTGTAACCGGATAATGGTGTATTATTTGGCAAAAGTAATTATAATGAAACGTGATGTCATTTTTGAATGTTTCCGCTGAAATGTTTTCTTAATGCAATGTAATTATATGTTTTATGTGCGATGAATGGCCAACTGTAAGCGTCCCGGGAACGGGGCCTTACAACTATTTTGCGTTAATATAACATGTTTTGTGTTGTTTTGCGTTAATACAACAATCTATGTGTTGTTTGTTTCGTTTTTAACAAAAAATATGTTGTGTGTTGTTTTAACTCAATTATTTTTGTTTTCAAATGTGTTGTTTTATGATAAAATAACATGAATTCTGTTTATTTACCGCACAATCTAGCACTTTAAAAAATTCAACACGATCTTACATTTTAAAATAACTCAGCACAATCTAGCACGTTAAAAATATAGCACAATCTAGCATATAAAAAAATCTAGTACATTACATTTGAATTTGTGCTACATTTTGATAAACTACAAAATGGACCAATGGGTGTGTTTTAGAACCAAAATGCCCTCTAACCCTAATCTGAAGAGTGTCACATGTAATCTCCTTGTTCCTTCTTAGCCTACTTAGGCAAAACTTATTTTTTATTTGAACATCTACATATATATATATATATATATATATATATATATATATATATATATATATATATATATATATATATATATATGTGCGTGTGTGTGTGTGATATTTGTATATATATATATATACACACACACACTCACACACACACATATATATATATATCTATATACATACATATATATATATATATATATATATATATATATATGTATATATATATATATATATATGTATATATATCTATATATATGTATATATATGTGTGTGTGTGTGTGAGGGATCAAGTGAAAACATCATTTTGATTGAAACCCATAAAAATCACTTTCAACAAATCATAAAATTTATATACTTTTTTATTTTTTATTTTTATGTAGAGGGTATTTTAGTAAAATGACTTTTTAGTATTTATCTTTAAATTTTCAAATCCCATAATTTTCTTCACTATTTCTTTCAGTTATAATATTTCATTCAAACACACATAGTAACATAAGAAAGCCATTGAAACTTGATTAAGCGATTCGATGACCTCGCGACCACACATGATCCTTTAATTTCCTCACACAAATTCCGTATTTTCATATTTATTTAGTTGAACCCTAGAGAAATCATGTTGAACAACGACTACTTCAAAACTTTTAAATATCAATGATGCACAATGAACTTGAAGGAATCGATGATGATGACCATGATGATGAAAAAAATTAACCTTGAAGAATCAACAATAATGATGATAAATCACACCTGCTTGAACAAAGACAATTTTTCCTCTTTGCCCGAAAACCAACGACATCGTTATTCTCTTTTTCCTCCGCCCCGGAGAAGATCACGAACCCACATGTTCGCCATCAACGTCGCTGCCATCTTTACCTTCCCTATGCCACCCTTTGAACCAACTTGCCTCCGTCTACCTCGCCTAGCCACCATCGAACAACACCATATATTTTCGACGATGCCTTCAAAAACCACCAACACCACACACGTTCTTCTTTCTATTTACGATCCCAACCACTATCACCATTAGCAATACCTTCCTCTAATTCTTATTTCATCATTTGAAAATTAGTTATTCACTTTTTAAAGATACAAAGAACTGATGGTTGCAGCAAATGAAGAAACATCACTAGATTACGTATACCTAGTGTAGTAGGATACATATATGCATCTCATTTTGTTAAGTAGGAAATGAAGGACATCTTTAACGTTATTGTTACGTATATGTAACACTGTTGTTACGTATACATGATATTGTAGTTACACATAAAGTAAATGGTATCCATTTATGATACATATATGTACCCGCGTTACAAATATGTAACCTTGTGATGTGATAGTTTTGAAGGATCAACTAGATAGAAAAGGGGTATTCGGGTCATGAAGAGCAAATTGAAAAAGACAAACACTATTGTTACATATACATTACACAATATAAGTTGGTGACTTTATAGTTACCAAAAGCATGGACCTTTCACCAACTCATGTAAGTTGGTGACTTTACAGAGTTGCAGCGGAAAGGTTGTCCAGCTTTATGGTAAAGTACATCAGATAAAAGCATGTCTCTAAAAGTCTTCGGAAGAAACCTGTCTTCACTCTTTGGCTTCGGAAGACTTTGTCTTTGAAGCTTCGGAAGACTTTGTCTTTGAAGCTTCGGAAGACTTCACTTTTGGCTTCGAAAGATGTTGGTCTATGCTTCGGAAGATTTTACACTTAGAATATTTCTAGTGCATGGTGTAAAACTTCCGAAGCATTTCTACTTCTGTTCTTCAGTGCATGCATGCAGAGAGACTTTGGATGTTTTGGCTGCATCAGACTTATAGGAATCCTTACAAACTCCCCCTAGGCTGATGCTATCAAAACATTTAGAAGATCTTCATATGTTGGTAGTCTTCAGGATGATGATGACCATACCCTTCTTCATCAGATGGTCAGGATCACTCAGACTCTCATAATATCTTCTCATCTCAAAGTGATCATGCAGAGATAAGTTGATTAAGTCTTGCCATGTGTAGACATTCTCAACACCTTGATCTCTGATCACATGCCATCTTTCTGGATTAGTTGTGAAGGTCCAGGATAAGATGGGTCTCTCAGCTGCAAGAGGAGCCACTTGAATTGGAGTTGATTGGGCTGCCTCTTCATGCACTTCCTCAGGTTGATCTGACTCATCCTGAGGTGTAGAGGTGGATGATTCAGGCTTTTTCTTCTTTGACTTTGGTTTGGAAGTCATCCTCTTCTTCCTCTTAAAAGACTTCAACTGAGAAGACTGGTCTGCAGCACCTTGTTGATCAGTCTTGTCTTTCTCAGTTGGGTGTTCCTCCCTCACAGGTTCAAAAGGAGAGGGAGTTTGACCCTGCTGTGGATCAGAAGATGAAGCTTGCTGAGGCTCAGCAGGAGGTCCAGGTTGTGTTGTCTCAGGTTGTTCAACCTTAACCTTCACTTCAGGTGGGACTTGACTTGGAGGGGAGTGTAAGTCAATCAGCTCTCCGCTCTTGATCTTCTGCTTGATTACCCTGATATGCGCATCCATTGTGGATAGAGATATAGGGCCAAGTCTCCTTCCGGAGAATCCATACAGCTTCAAGAAGCTCATCATCCTTTGTCTGTCAGCAGACTTCTTCATACTATTTTGGATGATGGCTCTTGACTTTGCAGCATCTTCCCTCATCTTTTTGTTTGATGCCTTTTGTTCTTTGAGCACTTGAAGTTCAAGCTTTTTTGAGATACTCAAACTCAATGTACTCAAAGGACAAGGGAAGAAGTGCAAATGCCTGGTAGAGACCTGTGGCACTTAGGTAGTTGATCATGTTTTGCCTATATGTTTCCTTTTCTACTTGAGGTTCTTGTGTAGCTGCCACATCCTCTTGCACAAGGCTTTCTTGAACTGGGGAGAAAGTTGGAACATGCTTGTATAACCTTTTCTGTCTCTTCTCCTCTTTGAATTGGAGAAGTAGCCTTGCATCCTCTGCTTCCTTTATCTCTCTTGACACTTCCATGTCAGCCAGTTCATTTAATTGCTCTAAAGGGAGAGATATAATCTCATCTATGTCATAGTTCCTGGTCTACAGGTAGTAATCCTGACTGCCCTCAACTCATCTTCTTGAGTGTTTGGTCTGGCGGCAGCCCTGATTGCAGCTTGCATAAAGCCTGAAGACCCTGAGGAACTTTCTCCCTTAGCTTCCTCTTCCTCTCTCTCTCCTCCTCCTCAATCTCCTCAGGAGTTAGAATCTTTTTCCCTTTATCACCCACAAACCTTTGTGACACATGGTGGAGAGAGCTTTGGCCTTCATTGCTTGGTGTAGCATCTAAGCTCTGGCCAGAGAGAGGTTGTGAGACACCTTCACCAGCAGGTGTTTCATTGAGGGAATGAATTTCTAAAGCAGTTGTTGGTGTGACAGGGCTCTCAGGCTCTATCACTGGGCCTTCAACCAAGGTTTTCCCTTTGAAGCTAATCTCAGGGTCTGCCTCAACATCTAGTTGACCAATGACATTACCCGATTGCCTTTATCTCCTTCTAAGGCTGAACTCTTCAGTAATTCTGTCTTGAATCCTAAGTGCTAACCTATCAGCTTGTCTTGATTGACTTGGGTTGACAAGTGGCATGTTGATCAGGTCAAGACCTTCATAGTAGTTCAAGGTCTGAAAATTGAATACTTCTTGTTGTCCTTGAACTCTGTGAAGAATGAGGGCTCTTCTATCAGCATCATACCTCCACCCAATAATGTAGTTGTAAGGCCCCGTTTCCGGAAAACCTCACAGTTGGTTAATCATAGCATAAAATCATTTTTAATAATCAAAACATTGCAGCGGAATTAAATAGACATTCATTAGAAACTTGGAAATCATATTGTACTCATACATTTGTCTTTTAATTGCAAACAAAACATATTACTTGTTCTTAAATTACAATAAAGATTTCATAAATAGGAATGCCATCCATAGCTCCCCAAGTAGCTCCGTGTGCCATCCTCAGCATCAGCGTTTACCTGCCAACTATTATGCATAAAAGTCAGCTTCGCTGAGTGAGTTCTAGTTTTAAATAATATAAGAAAATATAACCTTATCCTTCATATAATGACCATGCATACAACATAGTACATAACATTACATGCATCATAATAAGCATGTTCATTATCTTTAATTCTTTCATTATCTTTCGTTATTTCTCACTTTCATCATAAACGAGATTGCACAAAGCAAGAGCTCCATGTTGATCGACAACAAATGCCGATCCCTGTCGGTACACATGAATACGGTAGCTAACCCCCGACAGTTGATCCACACTGCAAGGCACATAGCCCGCTCATGAATACAGATCCATCATCATACATCAGACTCACATAAGTGAAGTCTATCATAGTGCTTGCAAGACCTTACATCATCAAACGGACCCGGGGGTAACATTCATTAAGTTTCACTTTTTATTAATATCCTCTTCCTCTTTGATATATATAATACTTACTTATTAAGTACACAACATGCCAAGTACTAATCATCATAATACATAACCGACCCTCCGCGGGACAGAGGGGGTTCGGGGGCGGCAGCCCCTGACAGCGGGGTCCTAAACATTTATATAGCACATTTACTTATAGAAAAATCGTTCTTCCTGTTAAAACCCCTTAAAATCTTGCTCATTTAAAAACGTAAATTTAGTATGCATAATAGTCCCAAAACATGGAAAAACTTATAAACAGGGGATCTAGAACTCACCTGGATACCACGAATAACTTCTAGGCTAAGCTTACAAGGCTAGGATCACTCTACACAGCCTGCAGATAAGCTAACACTTAAAGAGGCTAATTTCTGCCTAAATTCGCTGCTAATTTCGCTGCAAGATCAGCAATTTCGCAGCTAGATTCGCCAACAGTTTCGCTGCTAGTTTCACCAGCAGTTTCGCTGCTAGTTTCGCTGGCACCTTCGCTGGCAGTTTCGCTAGCATCTTCGCTGCCAGTTTCACTGCCAGTTTCGCCCAACTTTCGTTGGAAAACCATGCCTGCGAAACTACCTACGAAACTATAGTTTCGCAGGAATTCTCACAGTTTCGCTGGTTGAATATGCAAATTCGCTGGATGCATATACAGTTTCGCAGATCGCATAAAAATTATGAACCAGTCCGTTTTTAACCCAAAATCATAACTTTTTACGTCCAATCTCTTAGTTTATTATCCATGAGGCTAAATCTAAGCTTTATACATGTTTTCATACGTAAAAATGTGACCTTTATGCGATTCTTTGCAACTTTTCAAAACCCAAAACCCTAGAATCCGGGTTTGATCTACAAAAGGTTTAGAGGTCGATTCTTACCTGGATTTGTTGCTTCTTTCTTAGATCTTGATGCTCCAACACCCAGATCTTCAATCTCTTAACTTTGGAAGCTTCAAATCTTGAGTTTTCTTCACTTTCTCTCTCTACGAATTTTGGTGGCTAGGGTTGTAATGAGGAAGATGAAGGCTGGTTTGGGTGCTTAAGGGCTGATTATGGGTCTTTAATACCATAGGCCACTACCCAATAAGCCTAATTTAGCCCATGACCATTTCTTTACCTTATTAAACACCCAATAATTAAGCCCATTATCCTTAATGACTCGTTTTGACTTTTCGGGGTGTTACAAGTCTCCCCCACTTATTTAGGTTTCGTCCTCGAAACCTGTCAGTCATCAAACAATTGAGGGTAAAATTTCCTCATCTCCTCCTCGGTCTCCCACGTAGATTCTGACCCTTTTCTGTGTCTCCACTATACTCGTACTAGTGGAACCACTTTATTCCGTAAGTGCTTCTCTTTCCAATCAAGGATGGCCACCGGCTGCTCTACATAATTTAGCCGTTCATCGACTTCAATGTCTTCTAATGGTACAAATGTATCATTATCTGCCAGACATTTCCTGAAATGAGATACGTGGAACATAGGGTGAATTCCACTCAACTCATCAGGTAGTTCTAATCTGTAGGCCACTTCTCCTACCCTTGCGATAATACGAAATGGCCCTATAAATCTTGGGCTCAACTTTCCCCTTTTTGAAACCTAATGATCCCTTTCCAGGGCGATACCTTGAGCATAACCTTGTCAGCAACCTCAAATTCTATCGGCCTACGCCTCTTATCAGCATAAGACTTCTAGCGGTCCTTTGCAGCTTTCATGAACGCCTTAATCTTATCTAACTTCTCAGTTGTGGCCTCAATCACTTCAAGACTCCCCAATTCCTTTTGCCCGATGTCACCCCAACACACGGGCGTTCTGCACTTCCTACCGTACAACATTTCGTAAGGTGGCATACCAATGCTGGCATGGTAACTATTATTATATGAGAATTCCACAAACGGTAAGTGCTCATCCCAGCTTCCTCCAAAGTCGATTACACAGGCTCGTAGCATGTCTTCTAAAGTCTGGATCGTCCTTTCCGACTGACCATTGATCGATGTCGAAGTACCAATCAAATAAGATGTTAAAATGTGTGTTCCTATTCACCTAAACTAGTTAGGGTAAGTAGGGTTGTCGAACCTCGTGGAATTAGTGGTCGGTGTATTGTAACTTGATTTATAAGAAACGATTAACTAAATTATCAAATTACTTAAACTATTGCCTCTTGGCTGTAAAAATTGGATTTTGGAATGATTAAGGAATTAACTAAGAAAACAAATTGCAAAGGAACAAACTTGATTAAGAAGACAATTATAAGAAAGAGTAATCCACTTCAGGGTTAAGGTTTGGTTTTCAGTAATTGTTTAGTTCAACTTGGTGGAAGATCCTTAACGGGGATTCTATACGTGTAATGATTAAGTGATAATGATAATCAAGACTTAACAGGTCTTAATACACAATACCAATTCAATTAGTAACCAAAACTCTACAACCATACGATTCGCGCAAGATCATACGACATTCAAATAAAGGTCAACCAACATAATTGTTTAAATAATCAAAACACAAGTTAAACTTATAAAAGAACTTAAAGGGTTCTAAAGTTCAATCCCAACACAAGTCTAACAAGAACGAGAACCTAATCACACAAAACCCATTACCCGAAGTAGATCACGAGAAGTCTAGCCGCTCATTGTTCTTGAATGATCTTCATAATCGATGTTGAATTGCATCCCGGATGATCGAATGGTATTAGAACGATGTAGAATGGTGAATCATAGGTCTAGAAACACCCAAAATTCGGCTCAAATCGTCCTAGGTCGAATGGGGGGCAAGTGGTGGATGAAACCTAACAAAAACGCGATTTTATAGGTGTTTCCCGAAGGCTCTGGCGTAGGCTACGCCAGCCAGCGTAGCCTACGCTGGAGGGTATTCTGCTGTTTTTTGGCTGATGCTGGCGTAGCCTACGGTGGCTGTAGTAGGCTACGGTGGAAACTTTTGTGCTGCATCTTGAATCTTCATTTCTGGACCCCTCCAACGCCTTGTATCACCATGGAAGCTTCCAACTTGGTTATTTTACCTACAAAATCACTTCAAACTCCTAGTTAACCTATTCAACATGATCAAATGCATAAATACAAGTAATCAGACTTAATATTTAACATTTAAACACTTAAAATAGCATTTCAACACACTCACATCACATCCCCACACCTAACCTTTGCTTGCCCTCAAGCAAATCCGTTTGAAACACTAAACAACAATATATAAACCAAGGTCTGCTACTATGTCTTAGCTATGATCCAAAGTCATATCCCATTCCAGATTTACAACAATCGTGTTTGGTTAGCAAGTAAAGCGTGTTACATTTATTTCAAAATAGAATCATCCTAATTAAACCTAACAGACTTTTGGTTTTTATTTTCATGCAACACACCCCTCACTATTTTTGCTCCACTCGGTTTATTTCTGGATTGGTGAAAATTGCACCAATAAATCACTCAAAAGGTCCATGTATGAAACTTTGTTATCATATGCTTGAGTGATGATCAAACTTCCACAGTAATACATTAATAATGCACACATCAAAAGGATTTATCGGTTTTGGGCTTAGGTTCGGGTAGGAATGTATGGTTGTAAAAGTGGCTAAAATAATCAAGGTAAATATCACTGTTGACATTCTTATTAAAATAACTACTACTGAAGATAAAAGAACCATGGGCACACACTTATCCCATATTTGGTATCTTTGTATTTTTCTTTGTTTTTCTCTTTTTTTTTCTTTTTGTTTTCTTTTTGTTTTCTTTTTTTTATTTTTTTATTACTAATTATTACCAAAAATCAAATACTGATACACTTGGAATGTCATCATCAGTGGTGAATGGGTTGATTCGGGTTCTAATTATGTGGTTGTAACAAAGGAAATGGTTTCAGGCTCAAAACGGTTACTAGGGGAAATTTAGGAACTGGTAAAGCACAAAAATAGTTTGAAAGGAAATGGGGGTCCTAGATTGCCTCTATCATCTATGTGCATTTATCAAGTCACCGTCTTAGTATGCATCAAATCACACAAGTTCTAAAACAAAGAGTCATACGGCCTACACTCAACAAATAAAATAAGTTTTATGAACTAACAATCTAATAGGCTTCAACATCTCACCAAGTTAGAAAATATGGGATGCCGATGTGTGCATGAATTTATTACACCAATATCTTGTT
Organism: Flaveria ramosissima; assembly: GCA_025215565.1. Lineage (NCBI taxonomy): Eukaryota > Viridiplantae > Streptophyta > Magnoliopsida > Asterales > Asteraceae > Flaveria > Flaveria ramosissima. The sequence goes on from CM046042.1 coordinate 32,423,251, forward strand.
AACCACAATTAGGTAATTCTTAACATTTTCTAAAAGCCTTGCTAAACACAATTCCTTATGCTATCATGGAATTAGACTATGACTAAGAACCCTTACTTCAAACAAGGTAGGAACAATTGGTATGCTTGTTGTTTTCATGTCTAATTGGATTTCTCAAAACAAAAAATTTAAAAGTTTTCACATTTTCCTCATCCCCACACTTGGGATACATTGTCCCCAATGTATGATATTTAGGTTAAATGCAAGGATTTTTTTTTTCAATTTATCCGATCAATCAACATAAACGACTTTTCAACCCAATCTACCCAAGCACACGTAACCATTCCCAACACATAATACTAATAACACCACCGAATTAACAACACAACTAATTAAACAAACACATCAAACATAAAAGCATAAAATTTTGATTTCGGGTTGCCTCCCGAATAGCGCTAAGTTTTAGGTCTTCAGCCAGACCATACCTGCGACCACTCATGGTGGTCGAGTAGGATGCTTGACTCCGATATTCTTCAAATGATCTGGTGGGTCTTCAACTAGATCGTATTGTGGCCCAAACATTAATATCTCAACTCTGTCTTTTATATGATCAAGTGGATCATTAACTTTTTTCTTCATTTTAGGCTTCTCATCTTTTGTTTCCATCATCAAAATTGGCTCTTTCTCTTCTTTTAAATTCATCAATTCCTTCAAGTCCACATGCTTAACCCTATCATACTCAAAATCATTCTCAAAATTGGTGTTCGTGCTTACATATGGAGTATAAGTAGGAACACACACGTTAGTCATATCTGCCACAAAAACTTCATCATTAACAAAATAATTAACCGACTTGGAAAATACATCAAAACGTAACTTACGAGTTTCGTAAGTCATTTCAATCATTCCATCCCGACAATTGATTTGAGCATTGGCAGTTGCTAAAAATGGTCGACCCAATATGACCTTCGGTTGCTCATTTGTCCTCACCGGTGCATAATCAAGCACCATAAAGTCCACCGGGTAATAAAATTCTCCCAACTTGATTATAACATTCCTTACCATCCCTCGAGGACATTTCTGAATCAAGTCAGCTAACACCACAGTGGTGTTAACTTCCTCTAGAGAACCGAAGTCATACTGATCATATAACATACCTGGCAAGATACTAACAGTTGCTCCATAATCCAAGAGTGCTCTTTTTATCTTCAACTTCCCCACTTTTATTGGAATGATGGGTGCTCCTGAGTCACTATCTTCCACTGCATCAACTTTCTCTTCCTTAACTGCAACTTGTGGAAAAGAAGTAAAGTTACTATCAATAATTTTAGAGTCAGGAAGGATACTAACCAAATTGATATGAACATTTCTCATGTTTTCCGTGTTGGTTCCTTGATGTTGAGGATTAATCATGGTATCACTTGGTAACTTTCCAGGGTTTCGCTTAATTTGAGCCACATCCTCAGCTAATTGTCCCACTTGCTTGTTTAAGGCTTCATAAGCTTTATCTCTGATTTCATTTTCCCTCTTATTCTCTTGCATATTCTCTTTCATCATGTTCATTAAAGCATCTAACTTTGCATTTGTAGAGTCTTCGCTACAAACTTGTCCCGATGGAGGATTTCCTTGATAACTTCGTGATGAACTCCCTTGTTGACCCCCATGATTGTAGCTCCCTTGATGGTTTCCTTGAGAATATGAAGTTCTTTGATAACCACTTGGATTGTAAGTCCCTTGTGTTTGATTTTGATATGTTTGACCGCCTTGATTGTTACCTTGAAAGTTAGGATTCATCTGGTTTGAAGCATTACCATATTTGAAATTATGATGATTCCTCAATCCAGGATGATAAGTATTGGAACTCATATCGAATTGCTTCCTATCTCCGTAAACTTGATTGACTTCCTCACTTCTTCCTATTACCAAAGGACAAGACTCACCATTATGACCCAATTCACCACATTCTTCGCATACATTATAGCCCACATTTGCAACCTCCTTCACACCTGTTCTTCCTAGCTTTGCTAATTGTTTCTCCAAAGATGCAATTCTCTCTTTGGTTGCATAATCAATTGTGGTTGATCTTGTTGAATTTGATTTGGATCGCCTACTAGCAGAAGCTTATGCTTTAGAGTTCCTACACATCCTCTCTAAAATTCCCAATCGGCGTCTTCATAATTAGAAAGGAATATGCCATTGCTTGTAGAATATAAGTACTTTCTCTCCTCATTAGTTAATCCATCCGAAAAAGCCTTAATCAACTCCCAACGTTCAATTCCATGATGTGGGCACATACGGATCAGTTCCTTAAACCTTGTAAATGCTTCATGAAACTGTTCTCCTGCTTGTTGTTGAAAGGATCGAATAGCATCTCTTGCGTCACTGGTTTTACCCATAGAATAATATTCATCCAAAAAGGTTTGTTGCATTTCTTGCCATGTGTGGATACTATTGTCGGGTAAAGTGAGAAACCATTGCTTAGCTCTATCCTTCAAGGTGAATTGGAACAGTCGCAATCTCACCTCATCTTGTGCGAAGTGATTTCCACCAATGGTGCTACATATGGCATCAAATTCAGCAAGATGCACATATGGTTCTTCTGTTGCCGTGCCTCTAAATGCAGGAAGAATGGTGAGATAATGAGGGCGTACATCAAAAGCTCTTCCTCTACGATTTGGAGGTGCAATAGGATTTGGATTTTCAAAATAGCAGGTCTGAAATGGCTATCCACACCTCGTACTTGAGCTCTTTGAGGTCTTCTTAGTTGATTGGCATTATTGTTAACCCTACCCCGTTGTTGATTGATAGGTGGTGCATTCCACCCATGTTGATCATTCTCCCAATTGTTATTTCCATTATATCCATCACCTCCACCGAAGTTTCCATCCCAAGCATCATAATTTGCACCATTATGGGGTTCTTCATTGTTATTCCATTCATCTTCATAATCTTCATCACCCGTATGGACACTATGCATGCTCACATGATCAAAGTCATCTCCTTGATTGAGGTTATTTTGATTCATATTGTCATTGGATGGTGGTTGATTCAGGTTGTTGTTGCGGTTGGTATTTGGAGGTGGGGGTGGATTTGGGTTTTGGTTATTAGGAGGAGGGTTTGGATTTTGAGGTGGTTGATTATTTGGATTTTCCATTTGGGTTGAATCAGATGAACAGTTAGCTGCTTGATCAATAGCTTGTGAAATTGATGTAACCGGTAACCCTGATTGATGTAGAACACGATTGTACCTCGCTGACGTCTCTATCTCTAGATCGAACACTAATGGTGATTTCCTACCCGAATAACGAGTATGCATGCAATCTGTCACCTACACACTGAAAAACACCAAGCGTAACAAGAAAATAAAGAAATAAAGCAAAACAAATAACAAAAACTAAAAACAAATCAAATAGCAAAACACCAAGCGCACCGATTCCCCGGCAACGGCGCCAAAATTTGATCGATGTCGAAGTACCAATCAAATAAGATGTTAAAATGTGTGTTCCTATTCACCTAAACTAGTTAGGGTAAGTAGGGTTGTCGAACCTCGTGGAATTAGTGGTCGGTGTATTGTAACTTGATTTATAAGAAACGATTAACTAAATTATCAAATTACTTAAACTATTGCCTCTTGGCTGTTAAAATTGGATTTTGGAATGATTAAGGAATTAACTAAGAAAACAAATTGCAGGATGAAACCTAACAAAAACGCGATTTTATAGGTGTTTCCCGAAGGCTCTGGCGTAGGCTACGCCAGCCAGCATAGCCTACGCTGGAGGGTATTCTGCTGTTTTTTGGCTGATGCTGGCGTAGCCTACGGTGGCTGTAGTAGGCTACGGTGGAAACTTTTGTGCTGCATCTTGAATCTTCGTTTCTGGACCCCTCCAACGCCTTGTATCACCATGGAAGCTTCCAACTTGGTTATTTTACCTACAAAATCACTTCAAACTCCTAGTTAACCTATTCAACATGATCAAATGCATAAATACAAGTAATCAGACTTAATATTTAACATTTAAACACGTAAAATAGCATTTCAACACACTCACATCAACCATCCGTCTGGGGATGGTAAGCCGTACTAATATGCAGTCTAGTCCCCATTGAGTCGTGAAACCTCTTCCAGAACTTGGACGTAAACCGCGTGTCCCTATCCGAAACAATAGACAATGGCACGCCATGACGAGCCATGATCTCCTTGATAAATAGCTCTGCTAACCTCTCAGAGGAATACGTCTCACGAATTGGTAGGAAATGGGCGCTCTTTGTTAGACGGTCAACAATCACCCAGATTGCGTCGCTTCCCCTCGCCGTGCGAGGTAGCTTCGTGATGAAGTCCATTGTGATATGTTCCCATTTCCATTCAGGGATATCCAAAGGCTGGATCTTCCATATGGCTTTTGGTGCTCTGCCTTCACTTGCAGGCAAGTCAGACACTTGCTCACGTACTTAGCCACGTCTCGCTTCATTTCCGGCCACCGATAATCTTTCTTCAGATCCTGATACATTTTCGTGGCACCGAGGTGTATGGAATATCGAGTTTTGTGAGCCTCATCCATGATTTTCTCCCTCAGATCCCCATAGAGGGGGATCCACATTCTCCCAGATCGGGTTCTAACACCTAGGGTGTTTTCCCCCAAGTCTGAAACTTGTCCTTTCATCCTTTCAGAGTTGACTCTATCCTCTCTTAATGCCTCATCCTGGAACTCCCTCACTTGTTTCATAACATCAGGCGTCATTGTTGGAGCATATATTGTCATATATAGTGTGTTCGTCGCTTGTCGAATAGTCTAGACTTAATGTAATAAACCTGATATATTGTAAACACATGAAACTGGGTCATTCGCAGGAGCATATGCGAATGAGACTCAGTCGTGCGACTGAGCCTTACTAATGGGCCAGTCGTACGACTGAGAGATGCGATTGGGTCAGTCGTACGATTGAACCATACGCATGGTCCAATCGCACGAATGGGCCCAGTCGCATCTAATATGGGCCGAAGCCTATATATACCAGTTTCAATGTGTAGAGAGATTAAGGGTTTGGGGAGGGAGTCTGCCCGGGGCCTAGGGCTGCCGGATGAGAGGGGAGGTCATGCTCGATCTCCCCTTGCCAAGAGTCTTGATTCTTATGTTGTAACGAGCTTGTAATCATTAGGTTTTAATCAATGAAACCAGTTTTTGATAGTTCGTGTTATTGATTGTCTCTTGGTTTTTGCTGTTGTTTATCCTTCCGTCAAGAACATGCTCGGATGTTTACCGATCCAGTGACTTCACAAGTGGTATCAGAGCATAGGCTCTTGATTTCGTGTTGATTCAATCAAGATTGCATAAAAGTTTGTGTTTTTGCACGAAAAACGCAATCTTTTGCATCAAAAGTGATCTTGGACGTTCCCTGCTCATTGAAGTTCAGTTTCTACGAACTTAGACGATTTGGACTTGCAAAATTTCGAATTTTTACGGCTGAAACCCGTCAAACCTAGAAATTTTCGCAAAACAGCAGCTTCAGTCGCACGAGTGACCCATTCGCACGACTAGACTCATTCGCAGTGTTCATTCGCACGACTGGACCTAGTCGCACCTTCATTCGGCCGACTGAACCGTTTCGTTCGCATAGCTCACACGCACCAGATTCATTCGCACGACTGAACCATTCGCCCTGTTCAGTCGCACGGTTGAACCAATCGCAGAGTTCATTCGCACGATAAGACCATTCGCATCCTTCAGTCGCATCAGTTAAAGTTGATTTGATTAGACTCTAAGTTTATTAACCATGGAAGATCAGATGTCAGCCTTTACTGCTGGGAAGGACTCAAGAATTCAGAACCTGCTGTTGCTTGAGAGTGAGGTGGGTATTCACAATAAACCACCAAAGCTCTTGACTTTAGAGGAGTTTCCTCACTGGAAGCAACGTTTTGAGATCTACCTCAATGGAGTAGATCCTAATCTGTGGGAAGCTATCGAAGTTGGGTATAGTACACCGGTGGGAGCAGATGGAGTAAAATTAACGTTAAGTGGGATGACTGACGCTCAGAAAGTAAAGTATAATGCTGAGAAAAGAGTTTATGCAATGATAACTCAGTCGATCCCCAAAGACATATTCCACCAGTACTCGGAGAACAAGCAGTCCAAGAAACTGTGGGATGAGCTAGAGAAAAGGTATGATGGGAATGCATCGTTAAAGGCAATCAAAGCAAAGGAGTTAAAGAAGGAATTCGATAACTTCTCATCAATTGGTAACGAGAGTTTAGATGAAGTCATAGACAGATTCTACCATTTGATGAGCGAGTTGCATACACATGGAGTGGAAACAACTATGGAAGAAAAAGTAAGCAACTTCGCAGATGGATTGCCTGATAAGTGGGCTTCATTCGTGTCTAATCTTAGACAGAATGGTATACTTATAAAGCTGGATATAAATGACTTTATTCTCAGGCTGCGTGAAGAAGCACTAAGGATGAAGTATAGAGCACAGAAGTCATCATATACACAAAACCCAGCTTTATACAATGCCACGCCTCAAGCTAAGACATCTGGAGCACCTCTCCAGACAGCATTTGTGTCCAGCTCGTCAGGTCCTTCACATGCTTCTACTTCTGGATCGGACACGTCAGGGTTGTCATGTACCCATTATACTGGATCAGAAGCAAGTGCTACTAAATTGAAGACCGAGAATCTCGGTAATGTGACTGTAGAAGTAGCACGAGAGCATATGGATCTTCTCGCCGCAGTAGTTCACTCATACGATGGACTTGTAGCTGGGAAGATTGGAAACTGTCATTTGGCAGATGAAGACTACGAGCAGGTAGATGAAATGGAGCTGGAAAGAATGGATATAATGTGGGCCTTAGCTAGCGCTGTCCGAAGGGCGAAGAAGTTTGTTAAGAAGACAGGACAAAATTTGATAGCTACTAAGGACACCACATTTGGTTTTGACAAGAGCAAAGTGACCTGCTTCAACTGTGGAGAGAAAGGGCACTTCAAGAGGGAATGTGTCAAACCAAAGAAGACGGGTAATGGGAACCCGTTCTCATCCTTTACTCGCCAAGACAAGCAAGCCTCGAGTTCTACTTCATCAAACAAGGACCCAAAAGCCTTGACTGCTCATGATGATGAAGGACAGGACTGGAGTTTTAGATTTGTCACCCCAGAATCTAACATAGCCAGTGTTGAAGATATTGATGATGATTCTGCAAGTGAAGGTGATTTAGCAGTTGATATAGCAATGTCACACAGTGAAGAAACAACTGCAGCTGAAGTCAGTTACACACCAAAGGAGGAAACTTCCAAGTCAGATTCAGAAAAGTCAGAATCGCCAGAACCAGAGACATCTGATGCTGCGTTGATGGCTAACTCTTCTGAAACAACACAGGTAAGTACAACTGACCAATTGTTTAATAATCATGCTTGTTCTAACTGTGATTTGTTTAGGAATAGCATTGATGAAAAATTTGCTAGGTTATTAGATCACAATGATAACTTAGTAAAGGACTTACAACTATGCACTGAGGCCAATAGAGTTCTAAAACAAAATGAGCATAGTTATAAAGAAAAGATAGACCTATTGACTAAACAACTTAGGGAAACCGAAGTAGTTGCTTTTAATCAATCAAATGACATTAGGTACTATCTAAACTCCCTAGAGGACACTAAGAAACAAAAGGCAGTTCTAGAAGTAGAAGTTAATTCCTTAAAACAGAAACTGCATAGTTGGACTAGTTCTTCACACATAGTTCAACACTTAGTGAGAGAAAGAGTTTGGGGAGGGAGTCTTAAATTGGTAAAATAGCAGAAAAATTAACTAAGTATGACCCATTCGCACGAATGGACCATACGTATGGACTAACCATACGAATGAATTCCATTCGCACGAATGGATCATACGATTAGTCCAATCGGATGCTTAAGTGCGAACGAGTGAGTCAGTCGCACGACTGAACTTCAGTCGGACGACTGGAGAAGGGCGACTGACCCAATCGCACGACTGAGTCCCACTCGCACGACTGAAAGGTGCGAATGAACTCAGTCGCACGATTGGAACTAGGGTGGATATAAATAGAGGTGGAGTCGGTCGCAGAGACTCCTCATTCTCAAATCGCCCCTAATTCGCATATTGTACCGTTACTCTGCCGAAATTTCATTTGCTTGATTTTTCTTGCTGATTCTGTGTCACTAACGTTCGTTCATCATCGTACAGGTACTTTGAAGTTAATATCCATCGAAATCAGAAAGAATGAAACCCTAATTGGATTAAAACGACTGTGAAGTGCGAACCGCGACCATCAAACCCTAATAACCTATTAAAACTAAGTAATATGTTAAAATTGAGTAAAATAGGTTGTTAGGGAAGAGAAGGCGACACTAAAGAACCGGTTAATTGAGTGATAAGACTTATTCTGCGTAGATTCGATCTTTGGACGACTGAACACATGAGACAGACGACTGGTCGTCCGGATGAACTTCAGTCGCACGACTGAAGGGTGCGAATCAATTAATCGCACGACTGAACCATGCGAATGAGACTCAGTCGCACGACTGGTGTAACCGCACAAGAGTACATGCGCATGAGTCCAGTCGCACACTCAGTCGTGCGTATGAGGTCAATCGCACGTCTGAACCTCAATCGCACGATTCAGTCGCACGACTGTCTTCAGTCGTACAACCCCAATCGCATGACAGATAATTTTTATTCAAAGTTTAAGTGCTGCTTTGTACTCTTAGCCAACGAAACTAATGTTTATGTTACTATGTGTTACAGATGGCGAGTAGATGGAATATGAGCACCAAGCACAACATTTGTGCTCACCTGGACTTGACATCCAGGAATGCAGCCGACTTTGCTGGCATTATTACTTTTCTACAGAGATCCAGGATCGCTCACGCTATATCCACTCCCTGCACACCGTACAGATCAGTGCAGCAGGCCTTCTGGGAAGGCGCATCTGTAGACAGATCCACCGAGCCCCATTGCATCAGGAGCTCGATTTTTGGTGAGGCCATCACTATTTCTGAGGAGGATCTAAGGATAGTTCTCCAGTTTGGAGATGATGCTGAGTGTCCCACACGTCTTCACCCCCTCACGGTCCGTGGATGCTTCATGAGAGCCAAGTACTCTGGGGACATCAATGCCGGGGTACTCAACAAGAGTAACCTCTGTCCCCAGTTTAAGTACCTTGCGCACGTGCTGCTGAAGTGTATAGCATCACGGAAGGGAGGTTTTGACGAGCTCTCTGACCAGATTCAGAACGCTTATGCAGCGTTGGTGCTGAACCACCCGTTCAGCTTCTCCAGGATGATATTCAGTTACTTGGTGGAGAACCTCGAGGGGAAGGGGAAGGAAGGCTTCTGTATGTACCCTAGATTTCTACAGATGATCATTGATCAGAAGCTTCCTTCCCTGCCGAAGGAGAAGGAGGACGCTGTTATTCTCGAGGTCATGGACGACACGACTCTTGGACGGATGAAGGTCTACAGGGGGAAGCAGGTGAAGCCCCCTGTCAGGAGGCTGTTTGGGCATTTGGCCCGGGCTGATTATGTGGCGCCAGCAAAGAGGAAGTGGCGCCACGAGGACAGTGACTCAGATGTGGAGCATATAGCTATACCAGAGACTGACTCTGATGATGATGATAGCGGCGACGCCGGGGATGACATGCCTGTCCCATCTAGAGGCACAGATACAAACGTTATTCCCCCGGGGTCAGCCACTGCCGGAGAGGTCGCAGAGATGGCCGGTTTCCATCAGGAGTTCGTCGCTGGTGATATCGAGGAGGAGGAGTCAGACGAGGAGCCCCTCACCAGGACTGTGGGAAGCAAAGTAGTTCCCACAGACCACGGGCTTAAGGTGGTTGGTGAGCACCCAAGGGACTCCTCGGAGAGAGATACTGACCCTAACTACGTCCCAGGGTCAGTTAGGAGAGCCGCAGGGGGAGCATCTACTTCCTCCGGGACTAGGAGGAAGCGGATGGCTCAACCACATGGGTTGAAGAAGAAGAAGCGTCGTTTGACCTTCGTGACTACCACCACAGCCACCTCTACCACCACTACTGACATACCACCCATCACCACAGCCACCACAGCCACTACTCCTACTACCACATCCACCACTTTACCTACCACCACTGTAGCTATCCCATCCATCACCAGACCATTCACCCCTACTTCACCACCATCAGCTCACCGACCCATATTCACCACAGCCACTGCCACCACCACCACACATCAGGCTGGACCGTCAGCCCAGTCCTCACAGGTTCATGGATTCACTCTACCTCACATTGGGGTAGAGGAGCAGCTCTCAGCGCTAAACCGTATGGTTATGCGTCTGCTTGCTGCTGACGAGGAGAAGGCGGCGCAGATCCGCCAGCTGACCGACCTGGCTGCTGCCCAATCTCAGCAACTGGCAGAGCAGGCTCGGGTCATAGACCAGCAGAGAGTTGAGGTGTCCCAACTCCAAGATATTCAGGCTCAGTCCGTCAAACGTATTGAGGAGTTGGAGACGACCAACAAGACTATCATGCTGAGGCTGAAGGGGTCGAAGGATGAGCCCCTGAAGCTAAAGGAGGGTGACGGGGATGACGGAGATGATGATGATGAAGATGAGGATGATGATGAGGAAGATGATGATGATGAGGAGACTGAAGAAGATAGGACAGAAGGACATGATGATGACGACGAGGCAGAAGGAGGGGATGCGGCTGCATCGGCCTCTGCCTCAGGTCAGGAGCGGAGATCCAAACGTCGACAAGACCAGTCATCCACTACTTCTGCTCCTCCGAGCGACACTCCACAGATTCAAGACAAAAGTACTGATTAGACGTTTTATGTATTTATTTGTTTTGTACTTGAATCATGTAATGGAAAACAAGTGTATTAAATGTTTATATATATTAAGTTCATGTATGTCTGTTTGATTAATTACTAATGATTTATGTGTTGAATGTTTATATCAAACAGATCCAAACTTTCAAAGGGATGAGTTTGACTTTACTCCCCTTCAAATGGTCAAGACTCAGTTAACCATGATTCTTGACCTACAAGGGATAGTAAGACGGTCTGTGAGTTATACCCCTGAAGAAGGGGAGATAATTCATGACCTGTCTGATGAGCAAATAGCAGAAATGTTCAAACTCAATCCCGATGAACTAGTGAAGGACGCTCCAACAGTGGATTCAACCAGTGATGAAGAACTGAATGATAATGATGAAGTTGAGGTTGAAGACATTACTGCTGAAGAGTATCCTCAGTACGCTGACGCCGAGGGAAATGTGGTACCCAATTTGGGTGAATCCCTAGTCAGTGATACTTTTGAGGTACTTGACAAGATGGAGCAAGAAGCAGAAAAGACTGAAGGAACAGCCCAAGCCTCCAATGCAGAAGTAGATATTCGCAAGGCTGAATGGGCTGCCTGTTTTGAAGAAGTAAGAGCCCAGCGGGCTGCACCAAAGAGAGATGCCTACACCAAGCTCTACAGAGTCAAGAAACACCATAAGGTGTCGGGCAGGATTATCTCTTGGGCTTATTTTGAAGACCTTAACGCTTATGCAGTTAAGAGGGAGCAGGGCATAGAGTACTTCAGGTTCCCACATGATCTGAAGACTCTACCTGGTTTTGAGCTCAACCAGCTGGCTAAACTAAAGCTGCTGTATGCTGACCCGAGAAAAATGTCAGGCTGGTTTGAGGCTGCCCTGAGGAAAGAGTACCACACCAGGTGGGTCAACTTCAAACCTCAACAACCTACGAGGTATATCAGACGTTCTGAAGTTGATCCCATAACTGGTAAGCCAAAGATAGTGCTGAAGTGGAGTCCCCCGAGAACAATGTCAAGAATCCCTCTCAGGGAAATGCCACAGGACTTCACTCCCCACTTCAAATGGTGGTACTACGATTGGAGAACCGCTGAAGCTGTCATAGTATTGAATAGAGAGGGACAAATGGATACTATCAGGGTATTCGACCCAATGTGGCTAACCAACTTATCTACTAATGATGTCTACACATTATATAAGTGGCCACTATTCTATGACACGCAAGATATTGTACAAGCCCTCCAATTCCAAAATGTTATACGACTCTGCTTTGCTTTTGAGATACACGCAGGAGTCACTAAAGAGGAGAAGTACAAGAAATATAAGGAGGTGATGCAGAAGACAAGAGAATAGATAGATCTAGGTCCAAGGGGGAGTTTGTTGATACATGTATGTCCCTAGATCAGGATTTGTAATGTAATGAACTTGTCTGTCTGATTATGATGTAATTGTAATCGATTAATGAAATGATATGAATTGGTTGTTACTTGTAATGTTTAATGTTTCATTAATGAGTTGTGATTGAATTGATTGGGTTTATGAATGTTTGAATGAATGCACATTAAGTTATATTAAATAGAACATTCAAACTTAACTTAATGAAGTTCTCATGCGGATGGCCCATGCGAATGGACCACACGCATGAATAACTTCATACGATTGACTCAATCGCACGACTGAACCAGGAGACTGGATCAGTCGTATGATTGACACATAAGATTGACTCAATCGCACGACTGAACACTCAGTCGTGCGGATGAATCAACCGCATGGTTCAATCGCACGACTGAACCATACTTATGGCCCAGTCGCACGATTGAACAATACTAACCTATAAATAGACCCAATTCGTGGGAAAACGCAAGGATTCATACCATTACGATTCCAGACGTACCCTAGCCGTCCAGAAGCCTCCCAAATCGTTCTCCAAGTTCATAGAACACATCAGATCGGTTCCTAATCGATTTCTGACGTTGAAATCAATTCTTGATTGATTCATCGTGTGTTCTCACTGATTGGATCGCCAATCAAATAGGATTCCGCACTATTTGAGTTGGTTTAACACGCAATCACTCGGTATTTCGTTCAAATACCAGGTCCTAACAAGTGGTATCAGAGCCGGTTACTGCTGGAATGATCTAACAATCATTCTAGCAACCCGAGCTCTTGATTTCTGGATCAAATTTCAGATCTTGACGTTAAACCCACTTCGTGTTCTTCGTGTTTTGCTTAGATTTGGTAACGTGCGTTGGTTTTATGTCAAAATCGAACTAGAAACCACGTTCCTATCACCCTTGCGAATCTGATGATGCCTATCTTGTTTCCGTTCATGTAAAATTCGTCAGATTAGGGTTTTGGGCAGCTTTGGCGGCTGCAGATCTGAAAATCTGCGTACAGACCCATTCGTGCGACTGGACCATGCTTATGGACCATTCGTGCGACTGGACCATGCTAATGGACCATTCGTGCGACTGGACCATGCTAATGGACCATTCGTGCGACTGGACCATGCTAATGGACCATTCGTGCGACTGGACCATGCTAATGGACCATTCGTGCGACTGGACCATGCTAATGGACCATTCGTACGACTGGAATGCGACTGGAATGCGACTGGACCAGTCTTATGACCAGTCATGCTACTGGACCAGTCTTATGACCAGTCATGCTACTGGACCAGTCTTATGACAAGTCATGCTACTGGACCAGTCTTATGACCAATCATGCTACTGGACCAGTCTTATGACCAGTCTCATGAATATATCATTCGTATCATCCATTCACATGAATGTGATATTTGTCCTCCACGTCATACGGATGAACGGTGTTCCAGACCAAAAAAAAAAAAAAAAAAAAAAAACGAAAAAGTCTGGAACTACCTTTTGCACAGATTTGAGGATGAGCAAAGCACATTCACCCTGAGATTCTTTTGTCAAATAAGTTCGATGTATACCCCATTATTCGTCGGACTTCCAGAATAGGTGAATGAAGTTGGAACACGAAAGAGAGAAGAGAAGATGTCAGCAGTCAGTGCTGATTTTGTGGGGTAGTCAGGAGCATCTGACTATTTATGGGCCAATCAAGTTATATTTATCCGCACAGAGAGGATTCTCATTCTTAGGGGGAATCCATGTATAGAGAGATTGAAGACGCAATCAGAAAGTGATGATGTGAGCCGGTTTCCGATGAAGAATCTACATGCATGCTGATTTGTTTGATATTGTCAGCTGTGGATTGGAACCTTCAACCTTTTGCCCAATACACCGTATGAAGACGCCAAGAGAGCACAACGTTTATATATTGGGATATGCTGAATGTGAGGGGGAATTTCTGCAGGTGTTAATGTTAATCAGGTTAGCCTGTGTGAAGATTGAAGCAATGGAAAACTGTTCATGTCATTGTCTGGAAAAATCAGTCATATGGGGAATCTTGATGCTGTGATGGTGTTCTGCAAAGTAAACGAAAGCTATTGTGCCTAAATTCATTTTCAGGGATATTGTAGCAACCTGACGGAGCGGCAACGTTGGCTAATATGGTTTTTGTTTGATTCTATTGACAACCAGAGCAAAGATTGACTGAAGATTGTAAGAGGTGTTATCTACTATTCGCAAGCAACGCCCAAGGGGGAATTTGTTGGAGCATATATTGTCATATATAGTGTGTTCGTCGCTTGTCGAATAGTCTAGACTTAATGTAATAAACCTGATATATTGTAAACACATGAAACTGGGTCATTCGCAGGAGCATATGCGAATGAGACTCAGTCGTGCGACTGAGCCTTACTAATGGGCCAGTCGTACGACTGAGAGATGCGATTGGGTCAGTCGTACGATTGAACCATACGCATGGTCCAATCGCACGAATGGGCCCAGTCACATCTAATATGGGCCGAAGCCTATATATACCAGTTTCAATGTGTAGAGAGATTAAGGGTTTGGGGAGGGAGTCTGCCCGGGGCCTAGGGCTGCCGGATGAGAGGGGAGGTCATGCTCGATCTCCCCTTGCCAAGAGTCTTGATTCTTATGTTGTAACGAGCTTGTAATCATTAGGTTTTAATCAATGAAACCAGTTTTTGATAGTTCGTGTTATTGATTATCTCTTGGTATTTGCTGTTGTTTATCCTTCCGTCAAGAACATGCTCGGATGTTTACCGATCCAGTGACTTCACAATCATGATTATCTGTAAGCCCTCACCCGAATTGGTTCGGGTCGTCCTTTTCGGCTAAGGGCGTCGGCAACCACATTGGCTTTGCCTGGATGATAATGAATTTCGCAGTCATAATCCTTGATCAGTTCCAACCACCTCCTCTGCCTCATATTGAGTTCCTTTTGTTCAAAGAAATACTTCAGACTTTTATGATCAGTGAAGATGGTGCACTTCACCCCATACAAGTAGTGCCTCCAAATCTTCAATGCAAACACCACCGCGGCCAACTCCAAATCATGGGTGGGATAATTTGCCTCGTGAACCTTTAATTGTCTAGAAGCATAGGCTATCACCTTCCCTCGTTGCATCAACACGCAACCCAATCCTGCATACGAGGCATCCGAGTAGACCACCAGATCCTCGTTCCCTTCAGGTAATGTCAAGACAAGGGCTTGAGTTAACCTCATCTTCAGCTCTAGGAAGGCGTTCTCTTGATCGGTACCCCATTCATACTTCACGTCCTTCCGGGCCAGCTTCGTCAAAGGAGAAGCTATCTTGGAGAAATCCTGGATAAACCTCCTATAGTAGCCTGCCAGGCCTAAGAAACTGCGAATCTCAGATGGCGTCTTTGGAGGTTCCCATTGCATCACCGCTTCAACCTTCGCAGGGTCCACCCTGATCCCCTCGGGATTAACCACATGACCCAGAAATTGAACTTCTCGAAGCCAAAATGCGCATTTAGAGAACTTAGCATATAACTTCTCATTTCTGAGTGTCTCCAATACTTCTCGAATATGATCGGCATGTTCCTCTTCACTTTTTGAATAAATCAAGATGTCGTCGATGAATACGATCACCGATTTATCCAACATTGGTCGACATACCCTATTCATGAGGTCCATGAAAGCAGCTGGCGCGTTGGTCAAACCAAAGGACATGACGAGGAATTCGTAGTGTCCATAACGCGTACGGAACGTTGTCTTTGGGATGTCTTGTTCTTTCACCTTCAGCTGGTGGTAACCAGACCGCAGGTCGATCCTCGAAAACCAGCTGGCACCCTGAAGTTGAGCGAACAGGTTGTCGATCCTTGGTAACGGATACCGATTCTTTACGGTCAGCTTATTGAGCTCGCGATAGTCAATGCACATCCGCATGCTACCATCTTTCTTCTTAACGAATAAAACCGGAGCACCCCATAGAGAGATACTCGGTCGGATGAAGCCTTTATCCAATAAATCTTGCAACTGGTCCCTCAGTTCTACCATCTCCGAAGGAGCTAATCGATACGGTGCTTTAGCGACGGGTTGTGCTCCCGGTAGCAAATCAATCTGGAATTCGATTTCGCGGTCGGGCGGCACACCGGTCAGGTCTTCAGGAAAGACGTCAGGAAACTCGCACACTACCGGCACGTCTGATAATTGTGGCTCTGGTGCATCCACATCTTTTACATAGGCCAAGTAAGCGCTGCACCCACGTCTCAAGTACTTTTCAGCTGTGATCATTGACACGACCTTCGGTACACAGCACACCTTATCTCCACGAACCGTAACAGAACTACCATCGGGCGCTGTTAGACGAATTATCTTCTTACTACATACAATATTGGCTTCATAGGTAGCTAATCAATCCATGCCTAACACCACATCAAAACCTCCTAAGGCCATAACATGCAACCTAGCAGGGAACTTACAATCTTCTAACTCAATCAGGCAATCCTCAACCACCTCAGTTACCTTAGTGGACTTACCAATGGTTGTTTCTACATAGAAAGACTCATTTAACTTTCTACTCTTATCATGCAACAAACGACAAACGGCAGCAGACACAAAACTCCTACTAGCACCAGAATCAAAGAGCACAGAAGCATATTCATGGTCTACCAGAAACATACCTGAAACTACTTCTGGGTCTGCCCTGGCCTCCTCGCGAGTTATGTTGAATGCCCTCGCCTTCGCCTTTGAACCGTCACCCCTTCCCTTATCTCCAGCTTTAACCGTCCCTGATCCTTCTGGTTTTCCTTTCTTACAGTCTCTTCCCACATGACCCATCTCGCCACACTGGTAACACTTCCCCACCCTGCAATCCCTAGCATAGTGGCCCTCGCCTCCACATTTGAAACATTTTCCCGTCCCAACTCTGCACTCCCCTGAATGACCTTTTCCACATTTTCTACAAGCACCTCCTTCACCAGTATTTCCCTATCTCCCAGACTGATCCTCAACCCTCATTCTCTTCTCTCCACTCCGGAAGTTATCACATCCGAACCTCTTCCCATTTCCATTCTTGTTCCCATTCCATTTCTCCACTTTCTTCTGTACAGGCACTGGGTCTCTCTCATCGTACAACATCCCAGCTAAATCCACCACAGACCTAAACGTACCCGGTCTGGCTGCAATCATGTGCCTCCTGATATCCACAGGCAAACACTGTATGTATCTTTTGATCTTCCTTGACGCAGGTGTCACCATGTCTGGCACAAGTCTTGCAAGTTCATTGAACTTGGAGGTATACTCTTGATGAGTCATGTTCCCAGCCTTCAAATACAAGAACTCCTTTTCAATCTTGTCTAATTCCCGATGGGGACAATACTCCTCCACCACTAACTCCTTCAACTCAGACCACTTCATTCTGGCTATCGATCGCTTCCCTTCAGCCTGGACAATATTGTCCCACCAGCATAACGCTGAGTCAACAAAGGAATGAGTGGCAAACTTAACTTTTTGATCTTCTCGGCACTCACTAATTTCCAGTACCGCTTCCATCTCTCTGACCCAACGATGAGCGGCAGTAGCAGTGCCGTTACCGTCAAAGGTTGGGGGCTTGCACCTTTGAAATGCCCCATAGTTGCACCCTCTAGTAGTCTCTCTCTCGGACTCCTCATCACTATCGTCATCATGGACTACCACCTTAGGGTTTGATGGCTTCTCTTCAGACTCCTCAGTCCTCCCAGTGGGCTTTCCTGAATTCTTCTCACTTTCCTTCCCCTTCTTCTCAGCTTTCTCTCCATCCTTGACTGCTTTGATCACCTCGGTCACCACCGAGGGTAAGACATTTTGCATGACATTGTAGACTTCGTCAGCGATAGCCTCCTTCACAGTGGGTTTGAGGGTGGCTGATCCCTCCCCCTCCGGGTGACTATGGAGGTCTGACTCCTCATGAACAGTCTCGGGAGCCTTAGCTTTGCTCCGGGTGACACGTGGCTCAGTAGTACGCCCGCCACGAGCAGCTCCTCGGGTTGCCTTCCCTGATTTTCTACCAGCCATAACTAATTCCTATAAGATTCAAACACCAAAATGGTTATTCAAGATAATTGCTCAGATCATTATAAGTATGGTAAGTCCTTAATTACAGTGGCCAAGTGTGATTAACCACTTACCTTACCCTCATATCCCAAGCAATCACTATCCTAACACATATCAGTATTCAAATCTAAAAGCACATAAAACAAATAGCACACGCACGTAATTCCGGTTTTACTTGAAACTTTTACCTGATGGCACGTAGCTACTTGGATTGGCATCCTTCATTCGGTCCATTTTCAGTTTAAGTTTAGGTTTTGAAAACAGTTTACCCAATTCTCTTAAACTTTGGCTCTGATACCAACTTGTAAGGCCCCGTTTCCGGAAAACCTCACAGTTGGTTAATCATAGCATAAAATCATTTTTAATAATCAAAACATTGCAGTGGAATTAAATAGACATTCATTAGAAACTTGGAAATCATATTGTACTCATACATTTGTCTTTTAATTGCAAACAAAACATATTACTTGTTCTTAAATTACAATAAAGATTTCATAAATAGGAATGCCATCCATAGCTCCCCAAGTAGCTCCGTGTGCCATCCTCAGCATCAGCGTTTACCTGCCAACTATTATGCATAAAAGTCAGCTTCGCTGAGTGAGTTCTAGTTTTAAATAATATAAGAAAATATAACCTTACCCTTCATATAATGACCATGCATACAACATAGTACATAACATTACATGCATCATAATAAGCATGTTCATTATCTTTAATTCTTTCATTATCTTTCATTATTTCTCACTTTCATCATAAACGAGATTGCACAACGCAAGAGCTCCATGTTGATCGACAACAAATGCCGATCCCTGTCGGTACACATGAATACGGTAGCTAACCCCCGACAGTTGATCCACAATGCAAGGCACATAGCCCGCTCATGAATACAGATCCATCATCATACATCAGACTCACATAAGTGAAGTCTATCATAGTGCTTGCAAGACCTTACATCATCAAACGGGCCTGGGGGTAACATTCATTAAGTTTCACTTTTTATTAATATCCTCTTCCTCTTTGATATATATAATACTTACTTATTAAGTACACAACATGCCAAGTACTAATCATCATAAAACATAACCGACCCTCCGCGGGACAGAGGGGGTTCGGGGGCGGCAGCCCCTGACAGCGGGGTCCTAAACATTTATATAGCACATTTACTTATAGAAAAATCGTTCTTCCTGTTAAAACCCCTTAAAATCTTGCTCATTTAAAAACGTAATTTTAGTATGCATAATAGTCCCAAAACATGGAAAAACTTATAAACAGGGGATCTAGAACTCACCTGGATACCACGAATAACTTCTAGGCTAAGCTTACAAGGCTAGGATCACTCTACACAGCCTGCAGATAAGCTAACACTTAAAGAGGTTAATTTCTGCCTAAATTCGCTGCTAATTTCGCTGCAAGATCAGCAATTTCGCAGCTAGATTCGCCAACAGTTTCGCTGCTAGTTTCACCAGCAGTTTCGCTGCTAGTTTCGCTGGCACCTTCGCTGGCAATTTCGCTAGCATCTTCGCTGCCAGTTTCACTGACAGTTTCGCCCAACTTTCGTTGGAAAACCATGTCTGCGAAACTACCTACGAAACTATAGTTTCGCAGGAAGTCCTCACAGTTTCGCTGGTTGAATATGCAAATTCGCTGGATGCATATACAGTTTCGCAGATCGCATAAAAATTACGAACCAGTCCGTTTTTAACCCAAAATCATAACTTTTTACGTCCAATCTCTTAGTTTATTATCCATGAGGCTAAATCTAAGCTTTATACATGTTTTCATACGTAAAAATGTGACCTTTATGCGATTCTTTGCAACTTTTCAAAACCCAAAACCCTAGAATCCGGGTTTGATCTACAGAAGGGTTTAGAGGTCGATTCTTACCTGGATTTGTTGCTTCTTTCTTAGATCTTGATGCTCCAACACCCAGATCTTCAATCTCTTAACCTTGGAAGCTTCAAATCTTGAGTTTTCTTCACTTTCTCTCTCTACTTTCTCTCTCTATGAATTTTGGTGGCTAGGGTTGTAATGAGGAAGATGAAGGCTGGTTTGGGTGCTTAAAGGCTGATTATGGGCCTTTAATCCCATAGGCCACTACCCAATAAGCCTAATTTAGCCCATGACCATTTCTTTACCTTATTAAACACCCAATAATTAAGCCCATTATCCTTAATGACTCGTTTTGACTTTTCGGGGTGTTACAGTAGTTTGAAGTTCCTTGAGGTGGAGATGACATAGCCCTTGGAATGTCTTCCTCAAAGAGACTCCTAATGATAGAGTCTATAATGTCCACATTAATGTGAACTTGAGGAAGTTGCTGAGTATGCACAATTGCAAGTGAGGATGGTGAGTCCTTAATGTCCATACTCTTTGAAGAACTCCCAGGTTCTATGACTGTAATGACTTTCTCCCCCTTTTTGGTAGCATTACCCTCTTGCATAGGTGAGCTAGGAGTTAGGTCAATCATATTCACAAGTTCTTGTGTTCCTGGTTGAGCTCCTCTTAAAGGTCTCCCAACTAGTTTTTTCCTGAGATAAGATATCTTAAGTTGCTGATCATTGACCCTATTTTGCAGGGTAGTCACCTGAGATTCAAGGTGACTAACCTTAGAGACTAAATAGGAGCATGTTTTTGACAGTTTTTGCACCTTTAGTCTCAGATTCCCCTCATCTTCATCAGAAGAATCATTGGGGGATGAGATGATTGGACTAAGGTCCTCTCTCTCACCACTAGCTTCAGGTTCTTGGCTACTGGATTTCCTCTGCACATTGACCGCCCCAGTTGAAGTGTCAAGGGGCTGAGTTGCCATGGTTGAGGTCTTAATGATGTAATCACTTGCAGAAGTGAGAGCCTCTTCCATATGGATATCTTGAGCAGGTTCAGAAGTATCCACCTCAGTGATGGGTGACTGATGTGGGCTAGACAAAGGAGACTCAGGAGTACTCATCTCTATTTGAGTAGGGGAAGAGTAGAGAGACTCATGGTACCCACTGAAACCTAAGTCTTCATCAGTATAGAATGAGAGGTTGGGAATGGGTTGATTTAAGTCTAAAGGCTGGGATGGTAACTGTCCCCTGAAGGTTGTTCAATTGATTGTTGAGACTCAGAGTGAGGGCTTAAGGCAGTTTGGCTTATGAGCTCATCAGGGTGAGCATGAGGAACCTCATCCCTGATTCTTGAAGAGATGGGAGTGGTTTGCCCCTCAGCGGAAGTGGGAGCTCTAGTGTCCACTTCCTCATGTATTGATGAGTATATGGGGGCCTTCACAGACTCAATAGCTTGAGCAGGGGTTCGTTTAGATTTTCTTTGGTAGGTGAGGGTGATTTGTGGTCTTTTTGGTGGTTGGGAGGTAGAAGGTATGGGTTCAACACTAGCTTGTGTTGCTAGGTTGTCACCTTGAGCAATGAGCTTTAACATTTTTGGGACAAGGTTGTTTCTACCCCTGAGAAGCCTACAGTTGGCTTCTTCATAATTTTAAAGATGTCGGGCTTCATCTGTCCCAATTTAAGAATATTATCTGTTTCCCTCAACTGTGAGCCCAGTTCACAGTTGAGAATGTGTTGAACATATCTAGGAAACATATAATACTCTAAGGAGTCCAAGTTAGCAAGCAAATTTGTATAAACAAACTGAGAGTACCTAAACTTGACCCCCTTGAACCATTCCATGTACTATGAAGGAGAGACCCTCAAGAAGCTGGTCCCATCCTCCATGCTTGTTAGACAAGCTGTGGATAACCATATGAAGCAGGTATTTCCACTGGGATGAGACCTTCTCTTTCCTGAAGGTCTTTACAGAGAAATCTCCCTCATAGCCCATCTGCTCAAAGGAATGATTTAGAGCTTCCTTTGGGAAGGACAACTCACATTCTTCATCGTTCAGCTGCAAGTGAGTGTTGATGATGGCTGGAGTGATGAAGATTGTCCTCCCTTGCACTGTGGCAGACAGTGCCTTCTCCCTATCCATAATGACCTCTTGACAGGTCTTCCAGAATTGAAGCAGATGATCCTCATAGAGAGTAGGATCAATGGTAAGGGAGGTGAAGTAGTTTGATAGAGCTAAGAAACGGCAAATCTCTGACAAACTTTCATCTTTCTCAGAGCTTAACAGAGCAACCTGGTTGTGTTGCATGTGAAGTTGCATGCAGAAATCTGGGTTGTTTCTACGGTTTAGGTTGGCCATTTGATAAGCTTGAGGCTGAAGAAAGATGAAGAACAAAGGCAGTTTGGGAGAATTTAGGTTTAAGGAATAGTGTAATTGAAGAAGATAGTGAAAGAGGGGGGAACCGTTGGGTATTTATGTAAAAAGGATTTGAGACAAAGTTAATGAAAGAGGATAAACTTTGAAATCTGGATGTCGGTCCCACCTCTGAAAAGTAGTTTACTTTTGCCCGAAAAGTAGTTTTCTTGGAAGTCGAGAAATCTTCCGAAGGTTATTTGGAAAAAGCTTCTGAATGCAAATTAGCTTCGGAAGATATTTCAAAGGTTTTTGAGAATTTTGCTTCGAAAGAGAATTTACACTCAGAGATTTTTATTCTAAGGAGAACAAAGACTTCCGAAGGTAAATTTCCGTTCAGAAGAAACTTGTTCTTTGCAAACATACAGGGTACTTAAGTTGATTTTAAGCTTCGGAAGATATTTCAAAAATTTCTTCCGAAGGTAAAATTACTTAAGCTATTATTTGTTTATTAAGACAAAAATTTCTTCTGAAGGTAATTTTAATTCTTCCGAAGAGATCAAAATTTTCAAAAATCTAAGAAAAGTCTTTTGAAAAGATTTTCTTTCAAAGAAAACAAGGGCTTATGAAGGTGATAAAATAGACAACTTAGGACACACATGTTTTAGAAATAAATATGATTAAGTTTTAAGAAAAGCTATTCAAAGTTAATCATCCCAATAGCTTATACAAGATATTTAAATCTCTGCTCATCAAAAGCTTTGATGAATAGATCAGCATATTGTTCATTCGTGTTAACTTTGACTAGTTTGATTAATCCCTTTTCAAAATTATCTCTAATCAAATGATACCTGATATTGATATGCTTTGTCCTTGAGTGCTGCACAAGATTTTCTGTGATTGAGATAGCACTGTTGTTGTCTATGTGGATGGGAGTCTCCTTGAAGTTGAATCCATAGTCCAGCATCTGATTTTGAATCCAAAGCACTTGAGCACAGCAGCTTGCAGCAGCAATGTATTTAGCCTCAACAGTTGATGCAGACACACAGGATTGTTTCTTACATTGCCAAGAGACTACTCTTCCACCAAGAAATTGACATCCCCCTGATGTAGACTTTGCAGTCATGTTGCAACCACCATAGTCACTATCTGTATAAGCATAGAGATTAAAGTCAGAATTCTTTGGATACCAAAGGCCAAGTGATGGAGCACCTTTAAGATATCTTAAAATTCTTTTGATAGTGACCAGGTGTGACATCTTGGGGTTGGCTTGATATCTTGCACATATGCATGTAGCAAACATGATATCTGGGCTGCTAGCTGTGAGGTACATAAGAGACCCCAATCATTGCTCTATAGAGATGTTCATCAACACACTCCCCCTCAAGATCAGGTCCAAGGGAGTGATTTCTGGCTATGGGTGTCTTAGCAACCTTACAATCAGTCATGTTGAACCTTTTAAGTATGTCTTGTACATACTTTGACTGACTTATGAAGATGCTATTATCATCTTGGTTCACTTGAATTCCTAGAAAGAAATTGAGTTCTCCCATGGCACTCATTATAAATCTGTCTTTCATCAGCTTCTCAAAGTCTTTGCAGAGCCTTGGATTAGTTGACCCAAATATAATGTCATCTACATATACTTGAACTAGCATTATGTCATTTCCTGTTCCTTTGATGAAGAGAGTTCCATCTATAGTACCCCTTTTGTAGCCATGCTGACAGAGATACTGAGATAGAGTCTCATACGACTTCCTTGGTGCTTGGTGCAGCCCATAAAGAGCTTTATTAAGCCTACAGACATAATCAGGATGATTAGGATCTGCAAACCCATGTGGTTGTCTGACATACACCTCTTCATCAATCACCCCATAAAGAAAAGCACACTTGACATCAAGTTGGTAGACCTTGAAGTTCTTGGATGCAGCAAAAGCTAAGAATATCCTAACAGCTTCAAGTCTTGCTATAAGAGCAAAAACGTCTGTCTAGTCAATTCCTTCTTCTTGAGTATACCCTTAAACAACTAGTCTTGCCTTGTTCTTGATGACAAGTCCTCTATCATCCTTCTTATTCCTAAAAACTCATTTGGTTCCTATGGTAGTCTTCCCTTGAAGAAGAGGGCATAGGTTCCAAACCTTTTGCCTTTTGAATTGAAGCAGCTCCTCTTGCATAGCTTCAACCCAACTTCCATCCTTTAGAGCCTCATCAATTTTCTTTGGCTCTATCTGGGACAAGAAACAAGAGTGAAGACAAACATTTGCTTCATGGGTTTGTCCTCTTGTTCTCACCCCTGAATCAACATCTCCAATGATGTTTGTAGTAGGATGAGACTTGTGGATCCTCAACTGAGGGATCACAGCAAGTTGCTTAGACAGATCTAAATTTGAAAAATTCTCATCTGGCAAGGAAGATTCATCCTCCACATCAGCACACTTATCAAGATTAACTTGATCCAATGAGTGTGTGACATCATTGATGTTGTCTTCAATGGAGTGGTTATCAGCATCAAGAAATTTCTGATCACTTTCACCACCACCATTTTATCCAACATTTGAAGCTCCTTCCTCTGAGTTTTGTGCCTCTAAGATGGAATTTGAAGGCACCTCAGAAGTATCAGCAGGATTTGATAATTAATATTCATAATTATCAATTTTGAGAAAATAATATTTTTAGATGAGATTGAAGAAATTAATAGCTAATTATAGTTGTAAATGGAAAGTAATAATGAATTTTATAGTTGATTGACGAAACTAATGACTAATTGCAGATACTATAGAATCCGTATTAAAATCAAGCCACATGGCAATTGTTTGCTGAAATCATGTTGCTAATAAAACGACACGTGGCAATTGTTTGCTAACAATGTGACATGTGGCAACACATTGCTTAAAATCAAGCAATGTGGCTGAACCCCTTTCATTTATTATATACTAGTCTAACCACCTGCGTGTTACACGAGTTGAAAAAATTAAAGTAAATATAACTAAAAACATAAATTACCAATTACTATTAATAATTTATAATATATACACATGTGAAGATAGATTAAATAGATATGTATACATGTAAATTACATAGGTATTAAATACATAGAAAAATAATATTAATGTTTACAATCTCTAAAATATTTTTTGTATACAAATCTTTAATTATATTTTGTTAACAATTTCTCAAACTTAAAAAGCCATCTTTTCAGAATATTCTCCTGTATTATAAAAATAAAAATTTAAAACTTTTAAAATATATGTTTTATAAGATAAATTTCAAGAAATATATACATTAAATAATTGTTCACTATTATTTTTGCGTATTTTAGAATGTCAAAACAAATCTTTCTTTTGTTTTACTCTTTATCGTATTGGATTGACCCACTTTTATCAACTCAAAAAAAATAAGGTTTTCATGAGTGAATATTTGCTTTTTCAATTTTTATTTCTGTTATATCATTAGTTCATAAATATTCTAAATAGATGAATTGGTCTCTGGCTGAATAACAATTCGATTAGTTAACAACAAAAAAACTAGTTTTGATTCATGTAAAAGTAGTTATATAATGGTATATATAGCATGTAAATATTATACAATATTATTTAAATATAAAACATTTCTAAAATCTTAATTTATAAACCAAAATCTTAGATTGATTGTTATTATTAGAATTTAATATTAATATTCAAATTGTTAGTTTTAAATTTTAAATTTTAACTAATTTAGTTAGTTATTTATTTATAAAATTTCTGATTGAATAGTGGTTTAAATTTAAAATTTGAAGTTTCTAAATTTACATTTTAATCAATCAATTTAAAATCTAATTTTAGAATCTCGTTTAATTAGTCATTAATACTATTTAAATAGCATCCACAAGTTTTGTTTTATAACCATACTAAGTTAACGCCCATGTATTACATGGGTGAGATAAATAAAACATATTAAAATTACTAATTTTATAAAAAATATTATCTTCTAGATGTTATTAGTCATTGGTGAAATAAAAAAATAATGAATATTAAAAATTTATCACAAATAATGAAATTAAAAATTATTGTTCTATATTTAAAGATAAAATATGTCTGAAATCATATAATTTAGTACATATTAATGGATTAATAATATAAAAATACTTATTTAGATGTTTAATAGTTTAGTTTACTTACGTAAAATAATTATCATTTAATATGAGAGAGACAAAAAACACAAATATAGATATATTTTTTTAACATATTTTGATAAAAAATGAAAGTCAAATTGATTGTTTTTATAATTTTCGTATTTATTATGAGAGAGAGGCGGGAAAAGAATTTTTTTGATAGCTAAAATGATGACACGTGTCATTTGATATGCTAGAATGATGACACGTGTCTCAGAAAAACCTTCTTTTATTATATGTTATAGATTATAGATATTGCTTATATAATGCCATTTGGCAATTGTATGTTATAAAAATGTCATGTGGCAACATAATACTTCAAATTGTATCACATGGCTAAACCTATTTCATTTATTATATATAGAGATTAGATTGACTTTAGATCAGAATACATAGATCTGGAAGAAGAAATTGATTTATATGGAAATTGGATTGAGTTTTGATTGAATAAAATTAAAAACCTAAAAAAAAGATGAATAAAATCAATTTATGAACAAATTGAAGAAAATAAAAGAAACTAATTTTGATGTTGTTGATATGTTGCTGATTGTTAAAGACAATATTACCCTACCTTTCAATTTTAAAAATTGCCATGTGTCAATTTCATATTGTTTTTTAGGCAAATGGTTTTTCTTTTGAACACATATATATATATAGTATATATATATATATATATATATATATATATATATATATATATACATATATACACACATATATATACATATATATATACTACATATATATATATATATATATCTATACATATGTATATATATATATATATATGTCTATCTATGTCTATATATATATCTATATATCTATATATCTTCTATCTAGGGTTAGGTTCTTTTCAGAACTTACTTTTAGATGAGAACTCGCATAACTGATGCCATGTGTCAATTTCATATTTTTTTTAGGCAAATGGTTTTTCTTTTGAACACACACACACACACACTATATATATATATATATATATATTATATATATATATATATATAGATATCTATATATATATATATATACATACACATATATATATACATATATATATATATATATATATATATATATATATATATATATATATATATATATATATATATATAGGGTTAGGTTCTTTTCAGAACTTACTTTTAGATGAGAACTCGCAGAACTGATTTTAACCATTGATTGATTTGATCAATGGTTGTGATTAAACAATGTTAAAAATATAAATTAATTTATTATTTAATGGATTTAATTTAGATTAAAGGGTATATTAGTAATTTGTTAACTTATTTCTCTCTCCAATTAACTACTAGTAATTAATTATATCTTCTTTTCTCTCTCTTATTTCCTCTATACAAATTAATTCATCATAATATCGTTTAAAGATAACAAAGAAAATAAAGATTAAAGCTTTTATTAAAAGAACATATACTAACAACCACATGCCATAATTTTTTAGGTAAAAGTTTTTTGTAAACGACTTATATGTAACATATATGGATAATATTTTACACTTACAAGTAACTATTATAATCACATATATGTAGCAATTTGACGTGACATATATTTAAACAGATCAATTATGCATACGTAAATAACATATTTACATATATGTATATATGTAAATATGTCACTTGCATGTCTCTAAATATGTTACTTACATATATGTAAATATGTTACGTGATATTTAGGAGTAAAAATTCTATGTTCAGGAAAAAAGTCAAATCATAAAATTTTGACATCGTTATAGATCTTTTACGTAAATGTAAATTTTACGTGAATCTTCAAATTGTATATTTACATATATGCAAATGTTTACAAATGTGTAAATAAATTATTTATATATGTAACTTTTAAATTGATTATTTATTTACATATATGTAGATGTGTAAATATACTATTTACATACCCATAAAATTTTAGAGTCAACCGAAGGTCTATTGACATGTACAAATAATAATCATATTTATTCTAAGTAAAACATATGGATAACAATCTCAAACAAGTGTTCATAGAGAAAAAAATATAAAACTAAACATACGTTCTTGTAAACACAAATATTAGCAAAAAAACATGACATAAAATCATTAAACTTAAAATTTACAAAGAAAAATATATATCGTGAGTCTAATGTCATGCTCAAGATTACATGTCATATCTTTGTATTAACATTAAATAATCTGAGTCAAAGAGTTCATGTGTTTTTATTTTCAGAATTTGGTTTAATGGGTTGAATTTTATAATAAATAAACAATAATTTCATCATATCTACAATCATATATTTTACTTTCAACACCAACCGATTAGTAGAAGAAGTTAATCAACTTCCATTTTTCATAAAAATCATATTACTCTAAGATTTTATTTAGTGTTTATGTAAAATCCATAAGAATTTGAAAAAAGATTAAAACTTTAGATAGCTCACCTTTTGTTCTTGGATTTGCTTAGCATAAACAAAAACTTGATTTTGCTTAGATGTATTCTAGTCATAATCTATGCCGCCTCTGTCGTCGATCGTCCCATACTCTCCAGCAATAGTGGGGTTTGAATTTCAGAAACAATTATGAGGGAGAGAGCGTATCAACTCCGAGGGAATATGTCAAGGACAAAGTTGAACGAAGGAGACACCACAGATCCGATAAATACACCCGCAAATCCAAAAAACATGATGTTCCTCTCATATGAGGTCTAATCGAAGCATTAAAATAGAGTGGACCTCCAAATTGTTTGTTGCCTTCAACTCCAATGTTCCTTTAACACACATCTGTGAAAAAAAGAGTTGCATTTGGAGTAATTATGTTTGTGAGCAACAAACGAACCACATGTGCATTGAGAAGGTATCAAAAATTAAGTATTCAATGTTGAAAAAATAGTTGTCGACCATTAATAGGATTGGCAAAAGATATGGGTTTTTAAATTTGGAAATTGTATAAGGGACTTAAGAGAGAAAAAGGAAACTTAATAAATAGAAATTAAAGAAGAAGTTAATTAAGCATTTGATTAATTACTTTAATACCTTTTTTTACAAAACAAATATAAAATAAATCTCATATAAAATAACGGCTAGGATGAGTTTTCGAAGTTCTTGCGATCTTTAGGAGTTCTGAAAAGATCCTGACATATATAGGGTAAAGTTCATTTGTTAACTCTTGTTTATTGCGATAAGATGTTAATCCTAAGTAACGAATACTTACACCATAATTATGTAGTGTAACTAATTTTTATATTGCGTTACACCACTGATGTAACGATTTTCCCTCCATTTTAGAAAAAAATCACAGTTTTTGTTATAATTTTCTTAACTTTTTTTGCATTATTATATTTTTATATAATTTATACTATTAAATAAATTGTTTCAATATTTTTAATTTGAGTATACTTTTGATAATTTTTTTAAAAAAAATTAACGTTCGTTATGGACCACTAGTTTCACCGTTGTAACTTTAACTTACAGTGATGAGATGACCTGCTATGGACCACTAGTTGGTTTAATGAATTATTAAAAAAAATTATGGTTAACATTTGATATTATATATACATATAGATTGAGTATTATTATGTATAACTATTTAGATAACTGTAAAAAAAATATATAAAAAAGAAAAACGCCTCACTTAAACACCGTGATACCATCGCTGTCTATGCATGCATGGTATATCTGTTTTTAACAATGAGGCCAAGAAGATAGAGTTGATGAAAGTGAGAGGCATAATATGACAGTCAGTCAAAGTTGAGGGCGACAAATCATTTTTCATTTAGTTGGACACGTGTTATTGAGTAGTAATTTAGCATTTGACCGAAATTAGTTTAGGCTTTTAATTAACAAATAAAACTTTATATAAAAGTACATTTAATACCAGAATCTAAATTCGAACTTTTATGTTAGACGATATAGCCAAATTCAATATAAAAATAGCCAAGAATCATAATATGATGGGGACTGCGTTTAATATATATTCATCCTTTAGCTTATTGATTAATTGCATAATACTAAAGTAACGTTTAAACTTATATAATAATAATTACACTTTTATTTTATTTTGTTGAAACCAATACAATATACATTATTTAAGAGAACCTTCAACACAAAGTTTATATAACTAAACTTTTTGTTCAAGATTAAATATTTGGTTATCAATATAAATAAAACCATATATCTAAATGAGATATAAGGTATTACTATAGTTTTGATGCTTTTGTATCTTATAATTTCATGTTCTCGCATACAATATTTATTTTTATAACTGTGTAACACATGTGGATCTAACGAGCTAATATATGTAGTTCCTATTTGTATGATATTCTCTTACAGCTCTTATGTTTCATTAAATGTTGCATATTTTAAATATATATGGTAGTGACCAAAATTTCAAAACGAGTAAAATGTTTATCACCCTAATTCTTTAAATGGATTTTAAATTTGAACTTTATTTGTTGTTTATATTATTTAAGTATGTAAATAAACTGTACGTTCACTAGCTGTTTGACAGAAAGTTCGTTTATATCTATTTATTTAATAAATGAATGAACTTGAACACAGTTTTTTATATTTAATTAAATGAACGAACACATGTTTTATTCGTTCATTTATAGTTTTGAACGTTCGTTTATATTCATTCATATATGTTCGTTGATTTTTGTTCATATATGTTTACTTATATGTGGTCATTTAGTTACATGTATGTGTGGATATTTCTAAATGAACTATGTTATATTAGACTTATTTCTTTGTGTTTATTAATGTTTATATATGATTGTTTGTAT
Organism: Flaveria ramosissima; assembly: GCA_025215565.1. Lineage (NCBI taxonomy): Eukaryota > Viridiplantae > Streptophyta > Magnoliopsida > Asterales > Asteraceae > Flaveria > Flaveria ramosissima. Next base: position 32,454,564 of record CM046042.1, read on the forward strand.
TTGTTTATGTTTATTTAAGTATGTTCATATATTTTTTTATTCAAGTTTGTTTAGTTTTTAACGAACGACAATGAACAAACACGGAAATTTTTGTTTTATTAATAAACGAACATGAACAAAAAAATCATGTTCGATTATGTGTTCGTGTTTGTAATGTTCGTTTATAGGCCTAAATTATTTATGTTTTTACGATTCAAAAGAAAGAGAGATTCAAGCCAATCGACTGGCTAAGAGGACTATTCAAATTCGAAAGTAGATGTTCATGCTCAGTAAGAACTGAGGGACAATGCCCCTCTAACCTAAGTGAGCCTACCTGCGAAGCAACTGGTACTTGATCTGCTTCATCGCCTTGACTTGATTTGGGTAAGTCAAAGTAAAGACTTTGCTTTTTCTTTGGTATTCAATGATTTATAATGTTTTCATTGGTTTGAGAGTATATGTATGATGCAAAAATATTGTTGAATCATATCTTAAGGGGAGAGGGCGCGGGGTATCTCACTGATACAAAAACTGGAAATGATTTTCTTCGTTCCCATTCAGTTTTACAACATCCTTCTCCATCTCGCTCCTTCTATGTTTCTACTCTAATTTAGGAAAAGTATCTTGTTGTTGCTTCCTTTCACCGGTATCAAACCATCTGTGACGATCTTCCCGAGGGTACCCGAGGCACAACACCAAGAACAACCTCCCTTTAACTTGCTCCTTGCTACTTTCGCTCCCTTCCCAAAATAGTCACAATTGCACCCTAAATTTCAAAAGGTGGTTTAAATTAATTACATGTTACTTAGTCAAATTAAAATATCATGAAAGTGAATACAAATAATCTTGTCAGGACCGTGTACGTACGGAATACTAACTGATAATGCGTGAAACCAGATCAAATAGTGCGGAATCCTATTTGATTGGCGATCCAATCAGTGAGAACGCAATCCCGATCAATCTAACGATTAAAGAAACATTAAGACGAGTAGAAAACGATCAGATGCGAACTATGAACTTGGAATAGGCTTTTTGGACGCTCTGGACGGCTAGGTTATGAGTATGTGTCTAAAGTTTTTTTTCATGAATTAAGTGGTATATATAGGTTTGCAGTCTTCATTCGTGCGATTGAACCATTAGCATGGTTTAGTTGTGCGACTGAGTCAATATCATGTCTCACTCGTACGACTAATCCAGTCGTCTGGTTCAGTTGTGCGACTGGTTCATTAGCATGATTTATTCATACGTATAGTAGTCCATAATTATGGTCCATTAGCATGAATCATCATATAACAACTTCAAACCTATATAATAAGTTTATATATATGAATCAGATATAAGTAAACATCTCATATATTATTAAATTATTTCATTACACATATGTAATCCATGACAGACTTTTACATTAAGCACATAAACTAGGGATATATGTATCAACAAATTTTCGTTTCTTTTACATAATAAAGAAGACAAATTAGTCAAGTAAATTACAAAACCAGACCAAGAAACTCAATCAAACTTGGTCAACATATGCATTTGGTGTGATTAAAGGGTAGTACAATCAATATTCAAAGGGTAGTACAATCAATCATTCAGAGGAGAAAAACGACTAGGTTAGAATTTTCTTTCTGAAAATTGTTGAGAGAGTTATACCATGAAATATCTTTATACAAAAAATGAAATTTAGAACACATTGAAACTAAAGATCATTTAAAAATTAATTGAAATTTATGACACATTTTATGGACAAAATAAGCATGATGACGGTGGCGGAGGTTCTAGTAATAGTGATTTTCATGCATATGTCTGTTGTGATTGTCTTGGTGGTGGTCGTGGCAATGCTATGCTCTATGAAAAAGAGTATGATGGGGATGGTGGTGGTTGCGATCACGACACCGGTGCACCCGCATATGCATTTGAGCATCCTGTAAAACCTACATAAAAAACTATTTCTTATCCAGTCTAATCTAGTGCGCCTGCACATCCACATAAGCATCTTCATCACTACTACCTCCATCTTGCGTTCATATGTTTAGGGGTGTTCATCGAATCGAATAACAGATTATTCGAATTTGAAAATTTCATGACCTTACCCGAAATCCGATCTAATTTGAATAAGGGTATCTTTAACCGATTCGAATCTATCCGAAATCAATTCGCATCGGATTCGGATATATCAAAACAATCCGGATTTATCCGAATAAACCAAATAACAATTATTGCTATTTTTTGGCTAATCTTTTTTTGTGTAACATCATTGTCTATCTCTCCATCTCCTTGCATATACTATCCTAAATACGTAAGCTTAGTTAATTGTTACATGAGTCGGCCTTCAATGGTGATTTGAATGTCGTCATCATTGCCTACTCCACTGAAATCAAAATAAAGGTACTCAGCCGTGGAGTGACTAATTCTTAATCCACATATTCGTGTTCCTTTTACTTTCATCAAGTAAGACAATATAATCCACAAAAGTATACAACACACTACTATCCCCTACATTAACTTTAATAACTCATTTAAGAGTATCATAAACAGGAATGAGCTCAATATGAACCCCAAGGACTTCGTATCTCCCATAGGCGCACGAACCACACTTTAAGTTTTATCATACATATCTCTTATTATGTTTATATACTTCCTAGGGATCCTTCTAGCTTATAGACTATCCCAAACTAGTCTATGAGGTACACTATCATACACCTTCAAATCAATGAACACCATATGCAAATCCTTTTTATTCGCCCTGCCTTTTTTCATGGCCATTCGAAGGATATGTATCACTTCTATAGCCAACCGCCTTGGCATCAAGCCAAACTGATTCACTATCACCTAAGTTTACATTCAATATATAGTATCTATTACTCTCTCTTATATTTTAATGATATTGCCTAGTAGCTTAACTCCTTTATACTTCCCACAACATTAGACGTCTCGTTTGTTTATAAAAAGATGGACTATTACACTAGCCCTCCACTATTTTGGCATTTTACCATATTTTAAAATAAGGTTGAACAAGTTAGTAAGCCATTGTATTCTTTATTCTCCTAAACAACTCCACACCTCTTTCGGTTTGTTATCTAGATTTGCTACCTTAACCCTTCTCATCTTCCTAAGTGTTGCCATCCCCTTCCCCTTCATGATACGCTGGCAATAGCAATTATTCTGTTGTTGCTTTTGGTGATAGTAGTTGTTATTTTCTTTTGGGCAAGCTCTTCCACCATTAAATAAGTCATGGAACTAGGCCTGCCATCTTAACTTGATCTTTTATTCATTGACTTAAACACGTCCATCTTTACTCTTTAGAAACTTAACAACTCCTAGATCCTACCATCCACGCTCCCTCACGATCTTATACATATCATGTTCCTTTTGTTTTATTTCTAGCTGCACAACATTTGTCTATAGGTTGTGTTCTTCGCCTCTGCCACCGTCTTTTTCGCTTCCTTGTTGATCTGTTTGTATTTTTCTCTCTATATCAAGTGGTTCTCCTGGTCCGTGCATCTTAGAAACTCTTTTAGAACTCATTTTTTTTTATCTTTTTTCCAGAGTGTATTTAAAATTATTAAATAGAAATATTTTATCTGTTTGAAAATAACATTTTATTTAATAAGAAACACTTTTGACATAATTATACGATCCTGATTCGGGGGATATATTTTATTTTAATCGGACACACCTATCAGTTTTTCAGCCGAACCACACTCCTAACCTTCTTAGAAGGAAAGCCACAACTGAGAATACTCTTGCTCAACTCATAGTATTTTTGTCTCGAGCAAGAGTCAAACCATAGCCTCTCATTTTGAAAGCCATGAGACTATCACTAGTTCATTGTAAAAAAAATAATTATAAATTTTTTTATCATGAATTAAAAGGTAAATGAAGAAGCAAAATTTAATAACATCAAATATTAGCCACTTGAAGTCGTGTCTTACTTCTTTCGTGTTTTTATTCCCGTCCTTTAATTTATGCAAATTGGGATAAGTCATGTCAGGAGAAGACGCCCTCCTGCGGTGAGTCTAACAGTTTGTTGTTCTGAGCAGATCTCCTTACTCAAGCCAGTTCCTTAGAAGAAATCCACTCTAGCAACAAGTTGCGCCCACGGTGTGGCACGCTTCAATTAACCACTTGAAGTCATGTCTCACTTCTTTCGTGTTGTTTTTCCTCTCTCCTTACTCAAGCCAGCTCCCTAGAAGAAATCTCCTGTAGCAACAAGTGGAGCCCACCGTTGGGCATGCTTCATCTTAGCCACTTGAAGTCGTGTCTCACTTTTTGGCTTCCCTATTGATCTGTTTGTATTTTTCTCTCTATATCAAGTGGTTCTCCTAGTTTGTGCATCTTAGAAAATCTTTAAAACTCATTTTTTTATCCTTTTTCCGGAGTGTATTTTAAATTATTAAATAGAAATATTTTATCTGTTTTGAAAATAACATTTTATTTAATTAAAAACACTTTTTAACATAATTGTACAACTCCGCTTGAAGAGATATATGTTATATTAATCAGCCACAATCTACCAGTTTTCCAACCGAAACTACACCTCCAACCTTCTCAAAAGAAAAGCTACATCTAAGAATACTCTTGTTCAACACATAACATTTTTGCCTCAAGCAAGACTCGAACTCACGGCCTCTCATTTTGAAAGCCATGAGACTACCACTAGACGAGAAGACTTCATGGTATAAGAAAACCATTTATCTATCATGAATTATAAAAAATGAAGAAGCCAAATTTAACAACATAAAATATTAAAGATGAAGTAGGAAAACTACTTTACAGATGGTACGGCCGTTGCCATCTACAAAAGCCGTGGAAAATGCAGTGATTGGTGAGTGCACGTGCGGTCATGTGGTCCCATGACATATATTTATTAATATTATTATGCCATTCAATTATCACCTTGCTTGCTTCCTACCAAGATCCCCCTTGTACTCTCCACTCACCTTTCATATTTTGTATAATTATCCTAATAATAATACTAATAACAACATTAAGCAACAATAATAATAATGAGGGTCATGAGCAACCGGTACGATTACTGTTTATAACCTAAAAATCACGGGTTTAAGTCATGAAAAAAAGCTCATGTTTCAAAGATTATGATGAAGCTGGTACATGAGATCACGAAGCGATCCCGACCCTCTCCGGCTCATGTGTAAAATAGTAGTCAGGTTAAAACAGGGTATTTAACAATAACAATAATTAGTAGTTTTATTAAATTATTTCATAGTACCTCATGCTTTTATGTTTTGGGATGATTGCATCTTCTATCATGGGATTTATGAGCTAGTTAGATAATCATAACCTTGGATATGATAATCTAGAAATTAATGTCAACTTCAAATTTGGCATTTGTTTAGATTATTATATTAATATATATAAATTAGTGCATAATTTAATGGTTCTTAATATAAAAGATTAAGGGCAATGATATAGTTAGTGCATGTTGTTATGTTAAGGTGATACATGGCTTGTAATTGAGATTAGAAATATGTTTGTGAAGAAAATGAGAATAGCGCTTCTTAAAAGAGTTATTTTCTATCAGTAAATTTCAATATTTATGCTAAGGGTAAATTAATAGCTACTTACTTATATAGTGGTCAACTTTAGTAATTACGCACTAGTTTATATATATTATATTAATATATATAAATTAGTGCATAATTTAATGGTTCTTTATATAAAAGATTAAGGGCAATGATATAGTTAGTGCATATTGGTATGTTAAGGCGACACATGGTTTATAGATGAGATTAGAAATAAGTTCGTGAAGAAAATGATGACATGGCTACTTCAAAAAGTTATTATCTATCAGTAAATTTCATTATTTATGATAAGGGTAAATTTATAGTTACTTACTTATATAGTGGTCAACTTTAGTAATTATACATTTTTTACTACAGATTGGTAATAACCCATACACCTAATGACTTAAATTTTAACGAGTTTACTATTTAAATTGAAACAGGATCAATGACTTGTAAAGAAACTCTAAGTACAAAATAATTTAGAAAAAAGTATGATTACCGAAACAAATTATATAAGAAATTAAAGATTATGTAAAGGGTCAAACGTATTAAAAATAGGCCACTAAAATAAATTATAATTATTAGTTTAGGATAAAAGAACTATAATTAGACAAACAAACCAACCTATTGAAATTTGGCATTTTATTAATAGAAATTTTCATGAGTCAAAAGAAGATAAAAGTTGAGATGGAAGTAGGGCAGGCCAATCACATGGCGCCCAACTGAAGTTTGTGGGCCTATGGACCCAAACACAGCATGGACTTCTCTATGTTAATGGACTTTGTCATTTATATGCATTCTTTTATTTGGCATTTATATTTGATTTATAGCGATCACGATAATGATCATTATCCTAGTCATATAATGATCAACATCATCATTCACCAATATATCAATCATCATCATCAGAGTCACCTGAACAGTAATGAAAATTTTAAAGTACAATATATATATATAATTATAACATAAGTGATACATTTAAAGTATAATATTACAGAATTGAAACTTAAGTGACGCATTGAACTTAACACCATATCACTTCCAAACCCATTAGCCTAACCTCTAGACCTGTCAAACCCCAATCCAATCGATTAAAGAGAAAAACCATCAAAATCTCAAATCGCTACTAAACTGAAAAACACCACCCAAATCTTTGTTGCCAACTGTCAAACTCTACCGCCCCTTAACCTCCACAATTGTCTCCACCGCTAGGCACCCTTTTTCCATCCCCACATAGGATCCGAACAACTTGATTCCAACCACTCAGAGACACTCAATCAAAAAATAAAATAAAATAAAATAATGTCGTTAAAAGCTTAGGTTGGTTAAAATAATGGTGATTGTTTTATTTGAATGTTTAAATGGATTATTTGATACTTAAAGTTTGAAATCTAAATGTTTAGATTGATTGTTTGATACTTTAACTTTGAAACTTGAATGCTTAGATTTATTATTTTATTTGAATGTTTAGATTGATTATTTTACTTACAAGTTTGAAGGAAGCTTGTGAAGTGTCTCCTCATGTTTTTACTAGTTATTGAAACTTGACGCATAGAGGAGTTAGAAACTTATATCACATCATAACACATTAAATAATTCACATTTGCGCACCAAAACATTCAAGAGTTCTAAAGATTTGTACAAACGTTCATAGTTGAAAAGTAATATAAAAAAATAACTGTCTAAAAGTAGTATGAATTCAAACATTCATAGTTCATCACTAATCATCAAGACCATCATTAAAATCATTAAAACTGCTACATATTCATCTTTAATGTCTTCTTCTTCAAGGGATTAATTAGCATATCTTCTTCATAATCTTTATCCACTAAAGCCCTTGAAGAAGAAGGGTGTGAAGATGTATCCAACCTCTATGACCCCACTTGCATCTCCTACAGTATTTCATGTCAAGTCCCTATTCTTAAAACCCCACTCTTCTTCCATTTATTCGGTCAACTATCTATTATTATTGTTATTATTATGAATGTCATCCAAAGATATTAGATTGTAGACACTATTTTTATCACGACAATTCTTGATAACAAACATAAGATCTTTCAACTTCGTATGTTCCGGCCACTCGGATCCTTTTCTTGGAATGGATTTATTATATAAAATAATAAATTTTAAATAATTAGAAAGGATTAAGAAACTTTATATAATCAAGACATTAAAAGTTGAATTACTTACATGCACAAATGTGCTCCAATTAATTTCACATCACGTTGAACGTACTACATGTTAAACTAAGCACTCTAACAGCTAACTTAATTTTGCATATTTTAGGCACCTTCCCCGTATAAATATTTCTACCATTTAGCTTATAAAATATTTAATATGTATTATGTATAAAAGATTAAAATGTATTATAAGTTTGTAATATCTAACCAAAATGGCCTTCTTGGTTCACCTACTTCACCATCTCCCTCATGATCAATCTCGTTGGCCGGTTAGGGCAAGCTTTTGAATACACTTAATCATTCCATCCGCCACCTCTTTATCATCCTCGATATCTAGGTTGTTGTAATAAAACTCCAAGTTACAGTAATCCGTTGCATACAATGGATGGTAAAATATTTTTTGTTAATTATTGCTGGTGTGGATATTGAATGAGATGTTGAGATTTCAATTTGTTGCGTGTTCTTTAAGTCTATTTAAAAACGACGTGTTGTGTCGGGGCCATCAAACTTTTTTTAAAAAAAATAGAAAACATTGAACCACATGTACACGTTGTGACGTGTTAACTTGTAAAATTTAAACCGAAACGTAAACCGCAACATTTGTAAAAGATGAGAAGTTGAAAGTGAAAATTGTAGCTGTTAAGTTGTAAAAGATATAAATATATTAGGGTTAAATTAAGAAAATTAAAAAAAAAACAAAAATAAATACAACTCATTAAAACTTAGGTAAAACCCATAATGTACAAACCACTTAATAATTAGTATTATAAATAATATGTGGCTATTAAAGTGCTTACTTTCCAAAATAGTTCATGAAGATGTGTAAGAAATTTTTCTACTAAGAGAGCATCACCAATAGATGATTTAAAACATGAATGATGTGACATCTTCTCACTTTCTCTCTTCTGTCCACTCATAAACTTAAAAACCACATTATCTCTCACATACATATTTTTCATGTTCATACACATAAACTTTTAACCACTTTCTCTCATCCACCTCATCATCTCTCTCTTCCACCTCATTCTCTCACCTCTAAAAACCCCAAAAAACACACCATTGGAGATTAGAGGTATACAAACTGGGTTTTTTTCAAACCGGTTTGGGGTCCAAACCGAAACCGGTTTGGTCAACGCTGGTCAAAACCGGTTTGACCCCAAACCGGTTCGGGTTATAAACCGGCTTGTACATATAAAATCCCAAACCTATTAAGCCGGTTTGTGTCGGTTTGGAAACCGGTTCGGGCCCAAACCGATTCGGTTTCTTTTTTTTTTGTTTACATCTTACGCGCATGAGCATTGTTCAGGCGTTTCTATCTAAGCTATGCGCCTGAACAGTGCCCAAGCGCCTGCACAGTGCTCATGCGCCTGGACAAAGCTCATGCGCCTAAGCTAGAAACGTCTTAACAGTGCTTATGCGCCTAAATCTTAGGCGCATGAGCACTTGTCAGGCGTTTCTACAATTTTTTTTGTTATTAATATTTGAATTTCAATTAAACAAAAGTTGAAATATATAATATATAAAACATTTAAACAACAAAGGAGTTTAAATAATAGTTTTTTAAAAACAAAACATTCATCCTAGTCGATTAGTCGTTTCTTCGTTCGTCCGTTGCATACTTGTACGTTTATTCTTCGCCACCAGAACCGGAACTGTTACGAAGGTAGTCATCATATGTTGCTTCATCAACGGTCATTCCGGGTGTCAATCCGCTCTCTACCTCGTCCTCGTATAATTCTGCTTCGTATTCCAGTTCTCCTTCAAGTGAGCATTTGTCTTGTACTTTTTCCGCGACATCCAATTAATCTTTCAAGCAAATTGACATTTCAACCGTTTGTGGAGTGAGTCAAGTTCGTCTTATTGATATAACCCTACCACTAACAGAAAAAGCTGATTCTGAAGCTACCGTGGAAGCTTGGACGGTTAGTAAATCTCGGGCCATGGTGGATAGGATGGGAAATTGATCTTCCTTATCTTTCCACCAAGTCAACAAATCAAAAATTTTAAATCTTGTGGAGTCATGGTGGATAAAAAGTTTGTAAGACCATACCTCTCGAGTTCACTACTCGGAGTGTTACCACGTTCACGTTTATTACATTCATCCCTTAAAGTATTATAATAAATCAAACATTGGATCATTCGAACTTTCGGCATTTGTCGCATTCCTTAAAGCCTCATGGATTTGTGATGTTTCCTCGTATTTTAATAAATAAACATCATACATTTTTTCTAATTGTTTGTTAAAAGTAGCTTTTAAAGTTTTATTATAAAATGGGTTATCAACTTCTAAATCTAAATTAAAAGTAATTTTATGTAAAGTTTCAACCCCCGATAAATTTAAACAATGGTTTAAAAAAGCGTACATGTAATAACCGGACACATTTCTTTAAAATACTTTATAAGTTTTTCTTTCATTGGGGGTATCATATCCGAATAAGGTCTACCCCTACACGACATCTCATTTAATTTTGAAGTCATTAAATAAATTTGGTGAAGTACTAACGGACTCGTTGGATAATAAGCTCCGGAAAGACAAGTAGTTGCGTTTTAAAAATTTGAAGCATTTTGGTTATTTATTCAATAATGGCCCAGCCCGATGGATGGTAAGAATTTGCCTTTACACGACTTACCAAACTATTATGAAAGGCTATTAAACTTTCTTTTTGTTCAATAGCCTTTTCAAACATGTTACAAGTGGAATTCCATCGTATTGGTACGTCCCAGTTCGGACGTAAACATTTGGTATTTGCGTCTTTACAAAACTTGCGATATCTAGTATATCTTTGGTAATTGCTAAAAATGTCACGTAACATTCTTTTAAAACAATCTTTCATTGTTTCAATCGTTTATAAACCGTCTTGAACGGCTAAGTTTATGATGTGCGCAACACATCGACTATGTAAAAACACACCCTCACACATTGGTTTATATTTTAATTTTAAATGATCTATCGCAAGAGTGTTATTTAACGCATTATCAAAAAATATAGAAAATATTTTGTTTTCTAATTTATACGTTTGAATTACTTTATCAATAAGATAAAAAATGTTGTGGCCGGTGTGAGGATAATCAAACAATTCAAACGCAATCGTACGTTTCATCATTTGCAACGAATCGGGTTCAAACCAATGGGCGGTGACACAAATGTACGAGTCCGGTGAACCGTGAGGTGTACACCAAACATCATTAGGTAAGTTAACACCGGTTTGTAAATTTTCAAAATAAGATATTAATTTATTTTTTGCTTTTTTCCATATTTTTAAACTATCTCTTTGAAGAGTAGCACGACTTACATTGGTGTAACGTGGTTGGAGAGTTCGTGAGTCGAGTCAAACGTTCGTTGTCGAAATGTTTGAATGGCAAGCTTTCTTGAATTACAAAATGCGCCATTTGCTCCCAAACCACATCAACGTTATAAGCCAAAATATTTCATTCGTTTGTCATCGAAGCTTGACCTTGAGAACGTTCACCTTTCAATGCCTTATAATATTTATTTGAAATGTGGTTTTTCAACGTTGTGTTTGCATCTTTTTTGAAAAACTTATGACAAAACTTGCAACGAGCCTTGTTTGGACCGCTAGCCATTTGACATAAATCATAATTGGACCATATTTCGGGGTTCCTATTCGTAGGAAGGATTGCTACCACCACGTTGCTTGAAGACGCTTAACAACCAACGGATGATTGAGCACTTGATGAAGCCATTTGAGAGATTTTTGAGAGAGTTTTTTGTAAAACGAAAGTATTGGTGAGTGTTTTTGAGATTTTTGAGAGTAGAGAGTGTTTTAAGTTGTTGTGATTCAACCAAAACATCCAATACATATATATACTAACCTAATGAGGGTATAATGGTAAAAAAACATCAAAAAAACGGTCAAAAATGGCTCCTAACGGCTATATAGCCATTATCCAACGGCTACATTTTGAAAACCGGGTTGAAAACCGGTTTGAGAACCGGTTTTAAACCGGTTTGAAACCGGACCGGTTCCTAAACCGGTTTAGTGTGTGGAATGTTCAACCCGCTGGCAAACCGCCGGTTTGGGTCGGTTAGAAACCGGTTTGGGCCTCATACCGGTTTCGGTTTTTTTGGCCGAACCGGTTTTTATGCCCACCTCTATTGGAGATGGTCTAATACAATCTGAAAGGCATAAATAGTGATAGCTTGGTTGTGTCACGTGACACATTATGATTACATCGACGTTTCTTTTATTTTTTTTCCGGTTACATGTTTTTAAGGCTTTTTTTTTAATTTCGTTGCTTTCTGCAACTCTGTAAGCACACCCATCATTGTAACAACTACTATAGAGATGTACAAACCGGGTTTTTTTAAAAACCGGTTTGGGACAAAACTTGCAACGAGCCTTGTTTGGGCCGCTAGCCGGACATAAATCATAATTGGACCATATTTTGGGGTTCCTATTCGTAGGAAGGATTGCTACTACCACGTTGCTTGAAGACGCTTCACAACCAACGGATGATTAAGCACTTGATGAAGTCATTTGAGAGATTTTTAGAGAGTTTTTTGTAAAACGAAAGTATTGGTGAGTGTTTTTGAGATTTTTGAGAGTAGATAGTGTTTTAAGTTGTTGTGATTCAACCAAAACATCCAATAATGGTAAAAAAAACATCAAAAGAACGGTCAAAAATGGCTCCTAACGGCTATATGGCCATTATCCAACGGCTACATTTTGAAAACCGAGTTGAAAACCGGTTTGGGGACCGGTTTGAAACCAGACCGGTTCCTGAACCGGTTTGGTGTGTGGAATGTTCAACCCGCTGGCAAACCGCCGGTTTGGGTCGGTTAGAAACCGATTTGGGCCTCATACCGGTTTTGGTTTTTTTGGCCGAACCGGTTTTTATGCCCACCTCTATTGGAGATGGTCTAATACAATCTGAAAGGCATAAATAGTGATAGCTTGGTTGTGTCACGTGACACATTATGATTAAATCGACGCTTCTTTTATTTTTTTTCCTGTTACATGTTTTTAAGGCTTTTTTTAATTTCGTTGCTTTCTGCAACTCTGTAAGCACACCCATCATTGTAACAACTACCATAGAGATGTACAAACCGGGTTTTTTTAAAAACCGGTTTGGGGTCCAAACTGAAACCGGTTTGGTCAACGCCGGTCAAAACCGGTTTGGCCCCAAACCGGTTCGGGTTATAAACCGGTTCCAAAGCTCAAAACCCCAAACCTACCAAACCGGTTTGGGTCGGTTTGGAAACCGGTTCGGGCTTGGGTCGGTTTGGAAACCGGTTCGGGCCAAACCGGTCTAGGTTTTTTTTCTTTCTAGATAATCATAATTTTGTTAGGGAAATTTTAGTTTAAATATGTCATGCGCCTGAATAATGTCCATGTGCCTGAATAGTGTCCATGCGCCTAAACAGTGCACATGCGCCTGAACAATGCCATACGCTTGAACAGTGCTCATGCGCCTAGATAGTTGTTATGTGGCTAAGTATGCTCATGCGCCTAAGCTTCATGTGTCTAAATAGTGATCATGCGCCCAGTGGCGGACCCAGAAAATTTATTCATGGGGGGCGGAAATTTTTAAGGGTCGTTTGACTATCACAATATAATATATTTTGGTCTGGTTCAGGTGAGACCGGGTCGGATCCCGTTCATTGCCGAGAAATGTTGTTAAACTGGTCCCCAAACTCTTGTATTTGCATATATATCAAGAACCGTATTAATCAATTATAGTTATAAAAGTAGTTATATTTGATGTTTAAAGCAATTATACTCATAAAAATAAAGATATGTAATATATTTGAAATGGTTATACTCATCATTAAAACAGTTTCCAAACCCTTTAATGGCGATCATGTTTAGCATGTTTAAGAACAATGTCGGCCAATAAATATACCATTTAATCTCTCATATCTTGAAACCAATATAAACTAGCTTGTTTAATAGCCAAAAACATCTATTTCGATATAAAATTTCTTTTCTTACTACTAACTACTTGATTATTTGAGGGTAAAAGTACTAAAAATCTATCTAATTAAAGACCCCGATTATGAGAAAATATGGTTCGTTAGACTGTGACCCCATTGTAGTTCCACCCTCACAATGTGTTTGCGACATTCTTGCTCTTTCTTTAGTTTTAAAGTTTAAGGGGGGCGATTGTAAAATTTTACAGGGGGTGGTCGGATTTTTTATATATACATAACACTGTAAAAATAAATTAGGGTGGGCGGCTGCACCCCCACCTCTTAAGGTGGGTACGCCCATGGATGCGCCTTCACAGTTGTCATGCGCCTAAGAAAATTAAAAAATGTTTTTAAATTGAGAAAATTAAATTTTCAAGTTTATATTAATTGAGATATATAATAAAAGTGAAATATATTATTTATATTCAATTTAAATATTTAATCATACATTCATTAATTTAATCAAATTGGAATATATAATAAAAGTGGAAATATATAAGACATTTGAACAATTTAAACAACATAAAAGTTTAAATAATAGTTATTAAAAACTAAACATTCATCCTAGTCGACTAGTCGTTTCTTCGTTCGTTCGTTGCATACTTGTACGTTTATTCTTCGCCACCAGAACCGGAACTGTTACGAAGGTACTCATCATATGCCGCTTCATCATCGGTCATTCCAGGTGTCAATCCGCTCTCTACCTCGTCCTCGTATAATTCTGCTTCGTATTTCAGTTCTCCTTCAAGTGAGCATTTGTCTTGTACTTTTTCCGCGGCATCCATATAATCCTTCAAGCAAATTGACATTTCAACCGCTTGGGGAGTCAGTCGAGTTCGTCTTATTGATATAACCCTGCCACTAACAGAAAAAAGCAGATTCCGAAGCTACCGTGGAAGCTTGGACGGTTAGTAAGTCTCGGGTCATAGTGGATAAGATGGGAAATTGATCTTCCTTACCTTCCACCAAGCCAACAAGTCAAAAATTTTAAAATCTTATGTACTCATGGTGGATAAAAAGTTTGTTCCACCATACCTCCCGAGTTCACTACTCGGAGTGTTATCACGTTGACGTTTATTACATTCATCCCTTAAAGTATTATATAAATCAAACATTGGATCATTCGAACTTTCGGCATTTGCGACATGCCTTAAAGCCTCATGGATTTGTGATGTTTTCCCATATTTTAATAAATTAACATCATACACTTTTTTCTAATTGTTTGTTAAAAGTAGCTTTTAAAGTTTTACTATAAAATGGGTTATCAACTTCTAAATCCAAATTAAAAGTAATTTTATCAAGTAAAGTTTCAACCCCGACAAATTTAAACAAGGGTTTAAAGCAGCGACACATGTAATAACAGGGGCATTTCTTTAAAATACTTTTTAAGTTTATCTTTCATTGGGGGGTATCATGTCCGAATAAGGTCTACCCCTACACGACATCTCATTTAATTTTGAATTCATTAAATAAATTTGGTGAAGTACTAACGGACTCGTTGGATAATAAACTCCGAAAAGACAAGTAGTTAGTTTTTAAAAATTTGAAGCATTTTGCTTATTTCTTAAATAAGGGCCCAACCCGATGGATGGTAAGTATTTGCCTTTCCACGACTTACCAAACTATTATGAAAGGCTATTAAACTTTATTTTTGTTTAATAACCTTTTCAAACATGTTACAAGTGGAATTCCATCGTGTTGGTATGTCCCAATTCAGATCTAAACATTTGGAATTTGCGTCTTTACAAAACTTGCGATATCTATTATATCTTTGGTTATTGCTAAAAATGTCACGTAACATTCTTTTAAAACCATCTTTCACTGTTTCAATCGTTTTTAAACCGTCTTGAATGGCTAAGTTTATGATATGCGTAACACATCGACTATGAAAAAACACACCCTCACACATTGGTTTATATTTTAATTTCAGATGATTTATCGCAAGCGTGTTATTTGATGCATTATTAAAAGATTAGAAAATATTTTGTTTTCTAATTTATACGTTTTAATAACTTTATTAATAAGATAAAAAATGTTTTGGCCGGTGTGAGGATAATCAAACAATTCAAACGCAATCGTACGTTTCATCATTTGCCACGAATCGGGTTCAACCCATAGGCGGTGACACAAATGTACGAGTCCGGTGAACCGTGAGGAGTCGACCGAACATCACTAGTTAAGTTAACACCGGTTTGTAAATTTTCATAATAAGATATTAATTCATTTTTAGTTTTTTTCCATATTTTTAAACAATCTCTTCGAAGAGTAGCATGACTTACATTGGTGTAACGTGGTTGGAGAGTTCGTTGAATGAGTCGAGTCAAACATTTGTTGTCGAAATGTTTGAATGACAAGCTTTCTTGAATTACAAAATGCACCATTTGCTCCCGAACCGCATCAACTTTATAAGCCCAATTATTTCCTTCGTTTGTCATCGAAGCTTGACCTTGAGACGGTTCACCTTTCAACGCCTTACAATATTTATTTGAAATGTAGTTTTTCAACGTTGTATTTGCATCTTTATTAAAAAACTTATGACAAAACTTGCAACGAGCCTTGTTCGGACTGCTAGCCATTTGACATAAATCGTAATTGTACCATATTTCGGGGTTCCTACTCGTAGGAAGGATTGCTACCACCACGTTACTTGAAGACGCATCACAACCAACAGATGATTGAGCACTTGATGAAGCCATTTGAGAGATTTTTGAGAGAGTTTTTTCTAAAACAAAAGTATTCGTGAGGATTTTTGCGATTTTTGAGAGTAGAGAGCGTTTTAAGTTGTTGTGATTCAACCAAAACATTCAATACATATATATACTACCCTAATGGGGGTATAATGGTAAAAAAACCACCAAAAACGGTCAAAAGGAGCCCAGACGGTCCAAAAACGGCTATATAGTCGTTATACAATGGCTAGTTTCAAAAACCGGTTTAAAAACCGGTTTGGGCACAGGTTTGGGAACCGGTTTTGGGAGGCGGTTTGAGACCGGTTTGAAACCGGACCGGGTTAGAAACCGGTTTACACAATGACATTTACAAACCGAAGCTGAACCGGCGGTTTGGGTAGGTTTGAAACCGGTTTGGGCTAAACCGGTTTGAGCCCCAAACCGGTTTCGGTTTTTTTGGACGAAGCGGTTTTCAAATCGGTTTTTTTTAACATCTCTAAACTACCATCACCATCCGCTAGCACCCTAAGACCAGATATATAGAGGCAAAACGAACCAAAAGTGAAAGAGAAGGAAGAAAAAAAATATTATAAGCTAAAGCAATGCAAATACTAGGTCAATGTAGACTTAAAAACTTAGAAAAGTCAATGAAGAGAAGAAAAAAAGATGTTTGTGAGCTACTATGATGCTGCTCTACGAGTAGAAATAAAAAGCCATCGAGAATATAGGTTTTCACTAAAAAAACTACAAAGTATGGTGTATGTGAAATATGGTAGTGTTACTGGTGACTAATGCCGTTTGTAGAAGGTAAAAGGTTGAATGGTATTAAATGGTGTTCAAGTAGAGAAGGAGATGGCTAGGTGGTTGTCATAGTGTTGTCGGCGTTGGTTGTAGTCGAGGTGGTGGTGGTGATGGTTGGCGGAGAGGAACACAGACAGAAGACAAGTAGAAAGAAACTGGAGAGAGAACTATCAAAATTATTATAAAATGAAGAGAGAGATGAGCGGATGTGAAGTTTTTTAAATTGAATTGAAATCGAGTACTTCGAGTCCTTAAGGAAAACATAGTTGATTACCTATGGGTTTTGAACATTTTGCTTTTATAATATTTTGGGAAGGTTACTAAGATCTTACATGATGTGGTTAATACATATTGAGAGATGTATTTATAGATTATTTTAAGAACTTATCGAGTCTTCATTCGGATTCTACTCACAAGTGATTAATGCCTCGTATATAGCATACTACCAATATTATCCTAACATATATGTAATATTGGTATTTGTTTATCCTATAAAGACATTTATTTGTATTATTCCGGGCAATGATAATCTTTATGAAGACTTCGGATGAGTATGTTTCATGTTACATGCATATACCAACATTATATCTTATACATTATTAAATTCTAAGGAGGCGTACTATGATTTAGATATATTCAGCTAAACGGTTATCACATTGAAAGCTCATAAAAAAATACCAGGTATCCTCAAATTATACATGAAAAAATATGACGAGACGTTTGTAGTGAGAAAACTAAATCTTTACCAACTAGTATATATTGCACAAAATAAATAGCATAAAGCCAAATATGGTGAGTACATAGTGATGATTATGATAATAAAAAGTAGCAACACGCACGCCTCAATAATTTAAAAGTTATGCAACCAAAAGACTTACCATGTAGTGTTTTTTTCTCTTGGCAAATCAAATTTAGGCTCTCTGAAACCAAACGAATGAGTATCATGACCTTTTAATCGGTTAGAGCTTGTGTTCGGATATCAAATCATGATGACGTTAATGGTAGCAACTTCACAACTTAACGGTCTCGAAAACACAATTTTGAACATTAATATCTCATTTATCTTAGCTTCTTTTTTTATACGGTTTGGTTTGTTACGAAGATCTCACATAGTAGAACACAAATCCATCAAGAAATAATATACTAATCAAACTATGAATTGATTTCAAATCAAACTCAAAGAACTCAAGATTCAATACAAAAGAAACTAATACGAAATAGGAGAGAACAATTCAATCAACTAACACACTAATACTAGATTATCAATATGATAAACTAGAACACTCACAAACTATCAATCTGAGGAAAAAACGACTCAACAACAATACCCTAATGTTTGAAAGTGGAGAGAGATCTGAGAGGCAAGCGTGTTAAAGAAGTGTGTGTATGTGTAACACACACACAACCAAACTCTTTAAAAAACCAGCAGCGCGCACTAGGACACGAACTCAGCTCCAAATCAGCTCATTAACAGCACTATATCAGCCCGCTAAACAGCACAGCAACAGCCCATTCACATGCAAAAATAAAAGAATATAAACACACGTTTAGACAGTAAAAATAAAGAAATCAAATATATAAAACCAACATTTTTAACAAAAATAATCTGTTTGCGTACAAATCCGGTGAAAATTTTTTTTACAACCTGATGAAAAGAAGCAGATAGTTGCGGATAGTTTTGACAATATTTATTTTTAGAGTAAATTACGTTTTTCGTCCCTGTGGTTTGGTGGTTATAACCATTTTCATCCAATAGTTTAAAAGTGCTCGATTTAACCATTATGGTTTGATATTTGTCACAATTAAGTCCAAACCGTTAACTCCATCCAATTACTCTGTTAACTTTTTTAAAAATGACAAAAATACCCTTGGATTAAAAGTGTTATCATATATAATCATAAATCATCTCTCTCTCCTCTCTCTCTCTCTTTTTTCTCACAACACACACACACACATACTGCAGCTACCGAGTAACAGTCACCAACAACTAATCTGAATGGTCGCATGTTCTTATCTGTAAATTGAAGAATCTCTCATATCACTGTTCTCCAATCTCCATTGATGACTGTTTAACACCTCACGATTTATAGTGTATTCAATCAAAACTGAGATCTGCAAATTGTTGACGTTTTCTGATACATCACCTTCACCACCATGCCTGGATTAGTCTCCGTCAAAACGCCACCACGAATCACCATTCCTGAAGACAACAACAACAACAACAACAGCAACAACAACAATCAGAACCATCAGATCCGGCAGACTCCGGAGCGTTCGGACTCGATTAACCCAAAATAACGTCACCGGCGCAACGGAGGCCTCCGTCGCCGTCGTCGTCACGCGCGAAGCCGTCGCCGGATCGGGGCTCCGGGAAGAAGAAATCGCCGGAGAAGCTATCTCTGCTTGATGAATCGTCGCTGGATACCCAGATCTAGGTCCTTTTCTGCTTATGCTCGCGCGTGATACGATTGCGTCCAGTGATGGACCGAGTAAGGCGTTGGATTATGCGCTGCATGCGTCAAAGTCGTTTGAGCGATGTGCGGTTGAAGGTGAGCCGAATGTGTTTTCACGTTGTTGCGGCGATTTACTGCAGTTTGGGGAGGTTTGAGGAGGCGATTCCGGTGTTGGATAGGGGGATTAAGGTTCCTGAGGTCTCGAGAGGTGCGGATCACGCTCTTGCTGCGTTTTCGGGGTGTATGCAATTAGGTAATACTCAATGGTGGTGGCTGGAGACGGTGGTGGGAGAAAAAGGTTGCCTTTTTGGATGTAGTGGCAAGATAACATGGGGAGGTCGGAGGTGGAGAGTTGGAGGTCTGGTATGGTGGATTTGGTGGTGGGAAAGACGGTATATTTGGTGATGATTTGCGGAAGCACCATTGATGGTGGTGGTGATGATTCACAGGGCATGGTGGTGATGGAGGGGGAATAAAGGGTTGTGAAGAGGATGAAGGGAGAGAGTGAGTGTGTGTAAGTAACAATTTAAGTCCAATGGTATTTTTGTCTTTTTGCATACACTTAACAGAAAAGTTAGATGAGAGTTAGTGTCTTGGACTTGATTGATACATATTTTAAACCATAGTGGTTAAACCGGACGTTTTTAAACTATTGGATGAAAAGCGTTATAACCACCAAACCATAGGGATTAAAAGCGTAATTTACTCTTATTTTTATTCTGCACTGATTAAACATAGAGGACAATCTCAAGTTATAGACATTGGTTACAATGAATGAGTTACTCAAGAAGTAAACATGGTCCACTAACATTAACATGGAGAAATAACTGAAGAAAACTAAATGGCAACTACTGATATAGTGCAATTGCTGCTCTAATATGCCCCTACAAACAAAACATTCACAACAACATGATTGGAACAAATAGTAGAAAAAACGAGTGGAAGTTAACCCGTTGGTCAGAATGGAAACGTGGAACGACAATAGGGAGATAATGAAAGCGTAGATTCTATGACATTGAGGATTTTGGTTTCGAATGGATGCTTTTACATGAACAATCATGGGTTATATTGACAAACATAATGAATTCGACTAAATGTATCGATCATCCTAAAAATTGAAGATATGATTCTGCTCTCTTTGTTTACATACACAATGATACTTTAGTGCACACTCTTGAGGATTTTGACTTATAATTAACCTTTATTTGATCAAACAATTTGAATCTTTTAATTAATTTATTTATCATACTAAAAAATAGTACAGATTAACAACAAATAAACTCAAAAGTACACAAACACGAACAGAAAACAATAATTCAATCATCTGTTGTCAAGGTGTTCTCAATAGCGCTTGAAGAAGGCCATCATAGGTTCATACACAACTTGTCTAGCATTTGTACCCATAACAAAATCAGCATGAGCATAAGTTTTTATGAATTGAACGACGATTTTGTCTTTGTCATGATGTTGAAGTGTTCTTAACAAATGCTTCACGTCATTGACATCAGAAAGGGAATCTGCACCACCGTGGCTGAGGAAAAGTGGAACGTTCTTCGGTATGTTTGCTATGTTGTAAGCTGGTGGCGTGGGCTGCCCATAGCGTTTTCTGTTTTGGCCCTCATCCTTATAATCATACATTCGGATAGTTCCATCTCTTATCACTGTAAGAATATCCAAAATAAAGATTGTTCGATGGTGCAAAAGAATGGGTCAAATAAGTTGGGTAACGGGTCAAAACAGTTAAACATTTAGTCCACGTCACATAGGGTTGCGCTGCAAACACTTTGCTCGGCGTTAAAACAAATTTATAAATAGCTACTGTGTTACATTTGGCTAAAAGTACCATATTGTTACAATAATAATCAACGCTTTTCTATATGACGATTCATAAGATTTTATGTGAGTTTCAACCCGTTAGACCCATTTGACGCACAAAACCCACATTGACCCGTTTGATGCCAACAAAACATTAAATAGATTTGGAACATAAAGCTTACTTTGAGCTATATGCATCATGTTTTTTGTAGAGCTCGGCTGAGGCTCGTGGTCTAGAAAAACATCAACTATCGAGGGCTTCAAGCAACAGTTTTTGCCTAAATCCCGGACAAAATATGAGTGTCAGTTTATAATCACACTGTTTCTAAGATCAAAAACAATTCTTATTTGTTAAAATACCTGTGAATGAATTCAACAAGTTGGTACAATCAATGCCTGGTCTCGCGCAGATTTTCTTGAGAAACTTGGTCACAGCATCCCTAATCACATAAACAAAACCCATATGAAACACATGGGTAAAAAGTGCCCGAAACACGTGACAAACTCGCAAATCTTACCCTTTTGGATTGAACTCATGAAGCCCCAACCATTTCAAACCCTGTTACAGAAAAAACATTTAGATTTTCATATCAGATTATTAAAATTTGACCAGTTTTAAATCAAGATTGTAAATCTTTACTTCTGCAATGTAATTTTCAGCAGCAGTTCTGCCTAACGGGGATGTGATCTGGCCCACGTAAGCAACGGGACTAAGGAGAGCCGCAGACCTTAGCATGCTAACAAGCTCCCCTTTTGATAATGCAGCCATAGCAATCAAAGTTCCCTATACAAATATGCAAAAGAACAGTTAAATCTTGACTTATATGTAACTAGATAACATTTAAGGGTCGAACGCCAACCAACGAGTGGCCAACATAATGCAGTTTCTGGCGCGTTTGACCATGAACATATTGAAACGTAGCTGGAAGATCATATCTTGCTAACTCATCCCATGTCCAATCCCAATACGCCTACAATATAAACAAAAAACCGGTTAGTATAGGATATCCAACATGATATGAGTTAGATTTTTTAACTCTCAAACACATGTAAGATCAAATGACAAAATTAACCTCATCTTCGGGCTTGAGATATGCATGACCGCGACTATATTTGGTTCCTCGCGTACTAGCAATCCACACGTCGAACCCATTATCAGCTAAAACCAAAGCCAATGACTGGTCTGGTGCGCTCAACAGCCATGTTATACCGTCCTGGTTCATTCAATTCATTTAAGGTAAGTTTAAAGAAAAACTAAACATTAACACATGAATGTAAATGTGTAATTTACTAACCATTAGTAGACCATGTTGCAAAAGAACTGGGACTCGACTGCCCTTCTTCCCACCCGCACGTCCTAATGGGATTCTTTGTAAGCTTAGCACAAAACCATCTTTTGTTCTCACTTTATGTTCTTCACACGGGTAGCCACGTGGCACCACCATCGACTTGCAGATGCCATCGGCATTTGGAGCTGCAGTGACTGCAGCTGTTTCGTTCCAAGTGAAGCGCGCCTGGCTAGCTAAAGCGTATGAACATAACAGAACTAAAACATATAAAATTGTGAAAATTAAACTGTTGGCCATCTTAGATGGTTTTGTTTCTTGTGATCAAAAGTGGAACAATCTTGCATATTATTATAGAGGTAGAAGATCAATACAAACAAATTTGAGTATATATGAATATAAAACTAAAAAGACAAAGGATTCTAACAAAGTCTTGTTGCTAGAATAATATGTAGGATGTATCAATGTTCTTGTTTTAACTTTATGGACAATGGCTATGTGTTAGAATACATTTTGCTTAGAATTGTCAAAGATTTATCACAAGATTTATCATTAGCAAATACCCTGCATGAACGTGCGTATATGTGAATATATTATATGTTACTTTTTTTTAATACAATATATCGAATTATGTGTAGAGGGGAAATGCCTCGTTTATTTGAAAAAGAATATTGTTGTCGTCAAAATATAAAAATATGGTTGATTTTACACATCTCACATAGGAGCTCAAAAGAAAATTAAGAGGATCCTTAATTAATAAAAGGATAACCAGATTTTTTTTAGAATAGATTTTAATTTACTTTATAGCTGACATTTGTAGGATTTTGAACCTTTGACCTTTAGTATAGTATTAGAGGCAAAATATCTTACCACTTCAACCGTGAACGCCTAGATTCATTGTTGTCCGGTGGTATTCTTTGGAGATCATTCTTGTTCAAACTTCAAACTTCGTTAAAGTAGTTTTAGAAACTCCAAAATAGAGTATTGCTATTAAAATATAGTTCATTCTAAAAGTGCATTAAGCAATTTAATGAAACACATTGTTGCTAGTTGGTAGTTGACCTTAAAATTTGCTTGTGATAATTTGATTTCTTTGTTGTATGACACGTCAAAGGTGATAAAAAATAATTGAAATCAATTAATATTTTAAAAACATTGATTTATTAACTTTCTTATATAAATAAGAAATTTAAAATACATTTTTTATATTTTTATTTTTTACTTTGAGTCTTTTATTTTTATTATCAAATTAGTCTCTTTATATTTTCTTACAGATTATGGTTCTTGATATTTGTTCTATAAAAGTAGATTCTAGACTTAATTAGTTTAAATAAAAAAGAATACATTTATATGTAGAGTTTTAAGTTTTTCTTTCTTCTATATTTTTGTCTTTTTACTTTCTTTTTTGTTTGTATTGCTTCTATAAGGATTGAATCTACAAATCATAGCTGTTCATCTATAATTTTTGATGCGGAATAGCACAAATCAATCAATACTCGATCAAAATAACAAGATCATGTAAAACACGTAATGTACATATAATCAAAGGAGTTCATTCATATAATAATATGTCTTATTGTTTGTTCGTGATTTAATATACGATGTTCAAAGTCTTTGTAGTTGAATAGACTACTAACATGTCACACCCTCAATTTCCACAAACGGGGTAATACCGTTAGGCGTGTGACATACCAGGATCTTAGCCATTAGTTACACCAAACGACGTAACAATTACAAAATATAATTCCTAAACTAAATAAAGTTTTTTAAAATCAGAATTAAATACGAAACATGAAAATAAGTGCGGAAGCGTATAAACCATAATTTAAATGGCGCAAACACGCGCATACCAAATAAATATAATTTATAGAAAAATGTAGATTCTTCATTTGACTCTAAGATGATGAATGCAATGCGAGATGTTCCTATTCGTGCGCAGCTTAAGAACCTGAAATAAACATGCTAAAGTGTCAACACAAGGTTAGTGAGTTCACAGGTTTATCAGAAAACAGTAAGTAATAGTAATGAAATCCAGATTAAGTAATCAAAGCATATAAGTAGGTAGCTAGCCTACAACAAGTCACTATGTGCATGAATTTCACGACCGAGTTGACAGTAATAATATAATGAATGCCCCGGCTGTGGATACCAGACCATAACAGTTTGACCTCCAGTCAAGCTAGCGCGACTAGCCCGGGTGGGGTTTGTCAAACCCAGTAGATCTACTAACAATCACCTCGCTAATTCCATATTAACGGTCCGAAGAGGCGTAGTGGTATCACAATAGTAAACCAGTATATGCAGTATTACCAATCTAAGTATTGTATGTTTATGAAAACAACATGTTTCTCTCCCCCAAAAGAGAGTATAATACGAAAGTGGGGCTGTAAACTCACCTTGAATGCACAGCAACTAATAAACGAAAGCACAAACGTTTAGGGTCTCCGCTCAACCTGGATTTCAATTAATATATAATTAATATCAAATACTAATAATTTTGGTTGTACGGTTTCACGTTCACGGCTCGGTATCGTGCTAACCCCCGGTCATAACCAAAGCAACATAAACAAACGCGAGTCACACAAGCATTTAAATCCAGTTGTTCTTTCCTAAATATAATCATATGTGTAATTACCCTTGTTATATTTTAGTTAAATATACCAACCACATATAATGCATAACACTTAATATTATAAATATTTATTTATGCTTTCATACATAATGCACATTATCAAGCAACACACTACACATGCGTGAACATAACACACACCCATACCATGCATTACATACTTAACACATGACCTAAATCAACACACATACATACTACCATGCATAACCCCAAACTCATCATCAACACAAAATCGATTGATACACCTAAACATATACATACCCGAGACATAACTACATATATTTATACGCACACTAACAGAGAACACACACCAGCATTCATAACATGCACACACAGTCGCACCACACCCACAAATTTACACGCACTAAAATTACAGAAACACACACATTCATATTCGCATGACACACACGCATGCATCTCATCACACACCACATAATCACCCACTTACACACCACCATACATGCGTACACATCAAAACACAAGTCATACACACACCTACATAGATATATGTATGTATTTCAGAATTTATAATCAAAGAAGACACATCCATGCATACACTTTGAAATATTGTTAGTTTAGTGAGTTGTAATATAGTTTTAACAATAATAATAAAGTTAACTAATTATAACACAACGAAGAGAGGTTAGATCGCGGTAATGGTGTTAACCTGGAAAACACGGGGTGTCACATCATCCCCTTGTTGATGGAATTTTCGTCCCGAAAATTAGAACATCAGATTCACATAGAACGCCAGTTTTAACAGCAACGATAGGAGGTCTGAAGTTCGCTTATGATAGGGTTTCTGAGATTTCTGAAATAAACCCAAAATAAAGAACGTAAGGTTTCGTGAGAGTTGTGACATCATCCACTTGTTGAAGGAAATTTCGTCTCAAAATTTAAATAAATATATCTTAAAAATGGATACCTTGGGAGGTTGATGCTTGATCTTTGAACAGTTGCGTGTATTTCTTCTTCATTTGATCCTCGCGTTCCCAGGTAAATTCTGTTCCACATTTTGAATTCCACCTAACGCGCACAATGGGAATCTTGCTACGCTTTAGGGTTTTGACTTCTCGATCCATAATCTCAACTGGTTTTTCAATGAAACGAAGCTGTTTATCAATCTCCAGTTCCTCTAATGGCACGACAAGTGAGTCATCAGATAAACACTTCCTCAGATTAGACACGTGGAACACGTTGCGTATTCCACTGAGCTCTTCCGGTAAATTCAGTTGATAGGCTACAAGACCAACCTGTTTGACAATCTCAAACGGTCCAACATACCTAGGGTTTAGTTTACCATGCTTTCCAAAGCGTATCACTCCTTTCCAGGGTGAGACTTTTAAGAGTACTTTATCACCAATCTGAAACTCCAACGGCTTACGACGTTTATCAGCATAACTCTTCTGTCGGTCACGTGCTGCTGCCATACGGTTACGTATTTGCACAATCTTCTCAGTCGTCTCGTGCACAAGCTCAGGACCTGTAAGTTGGCTTTCTCCAACTTCTGCCCAACAAATAGGTGATAGGCACTTACGCCCATATAGTGTCTCAAAGGGTGCAGCTTTTATTGATGTGTGATAACTGTTATTGTAGGAAAACTCAACCAATGGTAAATGAGTTTCCCAGTTGTTGCCAAAATCAATCACACAGGCACGCAACATATCTTCCAGTGTCTGAATCGTACGCTCACTCTGACCATCGGTTTGTGGATGATACGCAGTACTCATGTCCAACCGCGTTCCCAATGATCGTTGTAAAGATTTCCAGTAATGAGAAGTGAACAACGCGTCATGATCAGATATGATAGATACCGATACACCATGCCGGGAGACTATTTCTCTTAAATAAATCTGTGTCAGCTTATCCATTCGATCAGTCTCTCGGATTGCTAGGAAGTGAGCGGATTTTGTTAAGCGATCTACTATAACCCAAATGGTATCGCATCCGCTGGGAGTCCTAGGCAACTTTGTGACAAAGTCCATCGAGATCTGCTCCCATTTCCACACTGGAAGTTCCGGCTGCTGAAGTAAACCGGATGGTCTCTGGTATTCCACCTTAACTTTAGAGCAAGTTAGACATCTACCAACATAGGTGGAAATTTCAGCTTTCATGTTCGGCCACCAATAACACTCCTTCAGATCTTGGTACATCTTGTCTGAACTCGGGTGAATTGAGTAGCGTGACTTATGAGCTTCATCCATTACTAGCTCTCGTAAATTCCCATTCTGTGGTACCCAAATCCGTTCCATGAAATAACGAATTCCAACGGTCTTGGTCTCTAGCTGTTTCAAGGCTTCAGATTGGGCAGCCTTGATTTGCTCTGGCAGATCAGAGTGAATGGTCAATTGCAATGCGCGTACTCGACGAGGTTTAGGGGTTTCCTTTCGGCTGAGGGTGTTGGCTACCACATTAGCCTTACCCGGGTGATACTTGATGGCACAATCATAGTCATTGAGCAGTTCTAGCCATCGTCGTTGCCGCATATTCAGCTCTTTTTGGTCATATATGTGCTGGAGGCTCTTGTGGTCTGTGTATATCGTGCACTTGGTTCCATATAAGTAGTGCCTCCAGATCTTCAAGGCAAACACCACAGCTCCTAGTTCCAGATCATGCGTTGTATAATTCTTCTCATGTACCTTGAGTTGTCTAGACGCATAAGCAATGACATTATTGCGTTGCATCAGTACACATCCCAAACCCTGGATGGATGCATCACAATAAACAACGAAGTCATCAGTTCCTTCTGGCAAAACTAGGATCGGCGCACTGCAGAGTTTGTCCTTAAGTGTCTGAAATGCTGATTCCTCTTGGCTGCCCCATTTGTAGATGGTTCCCTTGTGGGTTAGGGCAGTTAGAGGTTGTGCTAACTTTGAGAATCCCTCGATAAATCGCCTATAATAACCTGCCAAACCAAGGAATTGTCGCACCTCAGTGGACGTTTTCGGTGTCGGCCAATCCTTGATTGCTTTAATCTTTGAAGAAACTACATGTATACCCTTTTTGTTCACCACATGACCAAGAAACTGCACTTCTCGCATCCAGAAGTCACATTTTGAGAACTTTGCATACAAATGTTCATTCTTCAACAATCCAGAATGATCCTCAGATGTTCCTCATGATCTTCCTTATTCTGAGACTAAATTAGTATGTCATCAATAAAGACAATGACAAACTTATCCAAATAAGGTTTGCAAACACGGTTCATGAGGTCCATGAAAACTGCTGGGGCATTGGTCAATCCAAAAGACATTACTGCAAACTCATAGTGCCCATAACGAGTTCTGAATGCCGTATTCGAGA
The DNA here is from genome assembly GCA_025215565.1 of Flaveria ramosissima. NCBI lineage: Eukaryota > Viridiplantae > Streptophyta > Magnoliopsida > Asterales > Asteraceae > Flaveria > Flaveria ramosissima. The sequence continues at coordinate 32,483,139 of CM046042.1, forward strand.
TGTCTTCCTCTCGAACTCATAGCTGATGATAACCTGATCTCAGATCGATCTTGGAATAGTAGCTTGATCCTTACAACTGGTCAAACAGATCATCAATGCGCGGAAGTTGATATCTATTCTTGATTGTCACCTTGTTCAGCTCTTGGTAGTCAATACACATTCTGAAGGTTTCATCTTTCTTCTTCACGAAAAGCACTGGAGCTCCCCAGGGTGAAGAGCTGGGACGTATAAATCCCTTGTCTAGCAATTCCTGCAATTGCTTGGATAACTCTTGTAGTTTGTTCGGTGCTAAACGGTACGGCGCCCGAGCGATCGGAGCTGCTCCAGGTGCTAACTCAATCTGGAATTTCACCTGCCTGTGTGGAGGAAGGCCATGTAGGTCCTCGGGAAATACATCAGGAAAATCTCTAACAAACGGAATGTCTTCTAGTCGTTTATCCTTAGTAATCTTTTCAGTAACTAGGGCTAAAATCGCCGAATGACCTTTCCTCAGCCACTTCTATGCTTTCATATATGAGATGATGCCAACCACTGCACCACTCTTGTCGCCTTCCACAATGAGTATCTTTCCATCAGACAAAGGTAGTCGGATGAGTTTCTTACGACAAATGATTTCGGCTTGGTGCTTAGACAACCAATCCATGCCAACAACGACGTCAAAGCTACCGAGTGTAATAGATAGAAGGTCAATATCAAAATCATGCCCAGATAGACTAATCTTACAACCCCTGTATATGCGAGAAGACTCGATGATCTTACCGTTTGCTATTTCTACTGTATAATTCGTATCTAGGGCTACAAAATTATCATCTAGCAATTGACTGAACTTATGCGAAATGAAACTCCTATCAGCACCAGAATCAAATAGCACAGAGGCAAAGCAACCATTGATAGGAAATTTACCAGTTACAGTAGAAGGATCATTACGAGCCTTACCTGATCCAATGATAAAAGCTCTCCCCCTTGGCTCCACCATTACCATTGCCCCTGTCGTTTCCGTTCCCGTTGCTAGGGCGGTTATCAGCACCATTGCTACCATTCCTTTTTAGTTTCGGACATGCCCTCCTATAGTGACCGGATTGTCCACATTTATAACACCCAGGCTGTTTGTAGAACTGTTGTGGTTGTTGTTGAGGTGCTTTTACTGAAAGGTTCCCCCTGCAATTCTTGGAACATGTCCAAACCTTCCACATCTCTCACAAGTGTTCTTCGTGCACTGCCCGTTGTGATGAAACTTGCATTTGTTGCATTTTGGGAGGTTGCCATGGTAGCCGCAAAAACTACCCGAGTCTTGAATAGGTTGTGGTTGGTTGAATCTCTTGCTGTGTTGTTGCTGTGGAGTGGAGGATGAAGATTGTTTTCTATTGGTAGAAGGTTCCCACTTCCTCTTGTTGTCATTAGAACTGCTTGTAGCACCACGCGGGGACAATTTGCCCTGCGTGACGGCTTGGTCAGTCAGCTTGTAGGCCAATTGGACAGCCTCTTGGATAGTGGTTGGTCTAGCAGCGGTGACCATGCTCTGTATCTCCGGTACCAGCCCGTCAATGTATCTCTTAACTTGTTTGTAAGCCGGGTTGATCATAGTAGGACATAGAGTAGCCAACTCGTGAGAACGAGTGGTGTAAGCTTCAATCTCAGAACCAACCATCCTCAGGTTCCAAAATTCAGTTTCTAGTTTTTGTACTTCATCCCTGGAACAGTATTCCTCCTTGGGTAAGTTCTTGAAATCTACCCAGGTTGTAGCATTTGCAGTCTCAACGCCCAACATTTGGACTTGCGTGTTCCACCAACTCAGTGTGGCACCGTCCATCGTGCCGACAACATACTTCACTTTACTCTCAGCAGGGCAGTTGCAAATCTCAAACACTAACTCCAATTTCTCAAACCAACGGAGTAGTCCCACTGCTCCTTCAGTTCCCTTGAATGGGTTTGGCTTGCTGTCCATGAAGGACTTGAAGGTGCATGCTCTTTGTCCTGCAACGAGTTTAGATCAGGTCTTTGGAATTTTTGATTAAGTACTTTGACTTAACCAGGATGACAGAACGTTAATGTTAAGAGTAAATTTGGTATTGCTTACCGATTGGAGCGGCCTGCGGATTGAGATTAGGATTTGCAAGAGCATCAGCCACATGCTGATTGAGTAAGGCTGCTAGCTCAACTGGGGTCATGCTGATGGTGCCACGACCACGTCTGCGTCCTCGGCCAATTCCAGGCATTCTTAACAATCACAACATACAATAATAAGCAATATGCAACATATCTACTTCATTTAAGTACAAGTAATTTGAAAGAATTTAGCACACACACAACTAATAAGTTCAAATAATAATTTCTGATCAAATAAATTGTAAGTATGTATACAATGAATCAAACAAAATACTAAAATTCAAAACATCAGTTGGATGGAAAACACCATTCCCTTCTAGGTGTGAAAAAGAACAAAAGTCCCATGGATAAAATAGATAATAGAAAATGAATAGACGAGGAAATCAATAGAAGTCGATGGATCCAGATGGATAGAAACTTTTATACGAGTGGGGATGAAGGATTGCTTTCATATCCTTAGTGAAGTTTTTATACGGATTGAGACTCTCGTGTCCCCAAAGTATAGAATTAAAAATTTGTACTGACTATGACTGTTATCATCCGACAGGATTCGTCAAACTTCTCATGCACGACAAATTACAATTACGTGTGCACCTGTGATGGTAATTTGCTTTGCATGATCACTCTTGGTTCCTCTCATCTGAGCTAACATACCTTGTCAAATACAGAGTGTTATCAATTATAGACGTATCAAAGATATAGTTATTAAACCAAGGGTCAATTAGCCAAGATTGTACGAAGGAATCGATTGGGAAAGCATTCACTTGGGCGAGAGGTCGTTGATGTATTCAGGTCAGATGGGTAAGGTAGCATTATCGTACGTAAACCCTAACAAGTTGTCTCCCAATGTCTATAGTAGTCATCAGTGTAGCTATTTCCTGCTCCATAGGGTAGGGGAGAAGTTATAAAGTAGGTAAAGAAAGTATGACATAAGTATCTCTTGTCCGAGAAAGTATTTAACAGGAGGCAGGACATGCTCCCGATGAACCATCCTAGTCCAGAACCAAGGATATTGTATTCAATTTCGAGAGGAATAATGTATAAGGTAAGGTACAGGTAATTCGTAAGTAACTTTCGTGACTCATTGTAACACCCGGTTATTTATTATTTTGAAGCCGACGAAGGAAGAAAAAGAAATAAAGTCCAAAGTCGAGGGACCAAACTCGCCAACAAAAGAAAGTCGGGCGAGTGGGAGTATATAAGGGAGAGGGCAGCCCTTACCCTCTCCCCCACACTCATATTTCAGCCATCTATAGAGAGGAGAAGAGAGAAAGAAGAAGAAAAGAGGAAAAAGGGTCGGTTCGGGTGATTCGGGTGGCCAAACTCGTTGTGTAGCAAGCCAAATCGAAGCCCTTGTCGTTGTGCTCGTTTGTGTGAGTTCTAGGACCCCACTTTTACTTGTTTTTAACCGATTTTGGGGCTGGAGAACATTAAAAACCCGTTTTTGTATGTGTATGTGTTTGACCCATTTGGGTGTGATGTGTGTAATGCGTTTCGTGTATGTTTCGGTGCTTGTGTGTGCTTGTATGGTGTTGTGGTATGCATTCCTAAGGTCTAGGATGGCTAATTTAGGCTTAGAATGGGTTTGGATGAGCTTGGAGGCCGAAAATGGCAGATTGGGTTCGGGATGAACTCTATTCTGCATCTGCTAGGGCTATGCGACCGAATGAAGGCCATACAGCCGATTGAGAGGCGATTGAGGGTCATTCGCACGATTGAGGGTTCATTCGCACGACTAAGGTTTCATTCGCACGATTGGGAGTCCAGTCGCATGGGGAGTCATACGACTGCGGGTCCAGTCGCATAGGTGCTTAGTCGCATGTGTCCATTCGCAAGAGGTCTATCGCATAGGTGCTCATTCGCATTAGTTCCATCCGCATGAGGTCCATACGCACGACTGGGTGTTCATTCGCATAGATGTTCATCCACATGAGTCCAATCGCATGATGTTCAGTCGCATGGAGGCCATACGACTGAAGGGTGTCTATACGCACGAATAGGGCTGTTGCACACGAAGGAAAGTGTAGTTAGACTTCTGGCTTTCGGGGGAAAGTGCAGACGTAAGTTTTGACGTAAAAGTTTCTCGTAAGAGCATGTAAGATGACTGTTATGGCCTTAGAGTGTATGTAGGGCATGATGATGATGATGTTGCATGTTATGTATGTATGATGTTGCCCTGTGTGATGATGATGAATGTGTATGATATGTTCCTTATTATGATGTATGCTTATCTTTCTTGTGGCTTTGCATGTCATGTTAATGAATGAATAAAGTATTATGTAATGTAAAGTGAAAGATAATGAAAGAGGAACATGAAGTAAGAATGCATGCATTAATGAATGATGAATGAACGATGGAAAGGCTTGCAAGAACATATACGGGGTGAGCAACTTTGTGTTGCAAGAGACTCGGATGACGTGCAATCATTGAGATTGCCCATGGGGTGAGCAACCTTGTTGTTGCAAGAGACTCGAGTAACGTGCTATCGTGATGTTGCCATGAGGTGAGCAACCTTGCTGTTGCAAGAGACTCGGATAGCTTGCTATCATTAAGATTGGCAATAAGGTGAGCAACCCTATGGTTGTAACAGACTCGGTTAGCGTGCAATCGTTGAGATTGGTATTGAGGTGAGCGACTCTGTCGTCGCAACAGACTCGGAAGAATGAACGTATGAAAAGAACAGAAGATAACGAATGTGATGAAAGATAATAATGACATTATCTGTGTATACGTATGATGAATGATCGCATGAGAAAAGGAATAGTTTTTAATGAAAGTAAAGTATGTTTTATTATAAAACTAGGACTCACTCAGCAACGCTGACTTTTTATATGTTTTCCAGTTGGCAGGTAATGATTGTTGAGGATGGCATGGCAAGGCTACTCGGCTCTTTCGGGATGGCATCCATTTATAAAGCTTTTGTGATGTAATGCAAACATGTATTTTGTAATCGGATAATGATGTATTATTTGGCAAAAAATGTTTATAATGAAATGAGATGCCATTTTTTGAATGTTTCCGCTGCAATATTTTCCTATGGCAAATGTAATTATATGTTTTATGTGCGATGAATGACCAACTGTAAGCGTCCCGGGAACGGGGCCTTACAAGTTGATATCAGAGCCAAAGTTTAAGCGAAATGGGTAAATTTTCAAATAAACCTTAACTTGAACTGAGAATGGGACGAAAGGGGAATGGGATGCCAAATTGAGTAGCTGCGTGTCATCAGGTATTTTCTTAAAAGTTAACCGGTTTTATGTGCGCATGGTATGTGGTTATGTGTTGTATGTAGATTTAAATATTGATGTAGTCAGGACAGGTAATACTTCGGGTATGAAGAGTAAAGTAAGTGTAATCACAACTGGCCACTGTAATTAGGGATTTACTATACTTGACATAAACTGAGTTGTTTCCTTGAATGACCGTGCTGGTGTTTGAATCTTTCAGTGTGATAGAGAATGGCTGGTGGTAGATCTTCTAGAGCTTCTAGGGGTGGAGGCCGTGGGTGTCTTGATGCAAAACCGCGACCTAAAAGAGGAAGGCCAAGAGCTGAGAAGGAGGTTCCTGAAGAACCTGAGACCCCTCATCCGGAGGCTGGGGATGAGAGTGCGAATTTGAGGGCCTCGGTAAAGGAGGCTGTTGTTGAGGAAGTACATCAGGTCATGTAGACAATCTTACCGTTTGTGGTGACCGAAGTCATCAAGGCTGTGAAAGAGGGAGAAAGAAAGGAGAGGAATAGGGCCTCGGGGGAGCGGGAACAACCGGAGCCTGAAACGATTTTCTCCGATAATGAGGAGGAGGAAGAAGATGAGCCCGTGCAAGGGGTGGTACGAGGTTGTAACTATGGGGCGTTTATGAGATGCAAGCCCCCAACTTTTGATGGAAACGACACTGCTGCTGCTGCTCACCGGTGGGTGAGGGAAATGGAGGCCGTTCTGGATATCAGCGAATGCCGTGAAGACCAGAAGGTGAAGTTCGCTACCCACTCTTTCGTGGATTCGGCCCTGTGTTGGTGGGACAACATTGTCCAAGCCGAGGGTAGCAGGGCCATTAGAAGAATGAGATGGTCTGAGCTGTAAAGGTTGGTGATTGAGGAGTTTTGTCCTCATCGGGAAATGGACAAGGTCGAAAGTGAGTTCTTGCAACTGGAGGCGGGAACCATGACTCACCAACAGTACACCATGAAGTTCAACGAGATGGCACGTCTGGTGTCGGATCAGGTGACACCTCTGTCCCGAAAGATCAAGAGGTATATACAGGGTTTGCCAGCGGATATTCGCAGGCACATGATCGCTGCCCGGCCGAGCACGTTTAGGTCGGCGGTGGACTTGGCGGGGAGATTGTATGATGAGAGAACGGTGGTAGTGACTGAAGGTGGCAAGAAGAGCGGTGGTGATCAAAACTAGTAGAGAAAGAGGTTTGGTCGGGGTGATGTCTCGACGGGTAATAAGAGGGCACGGGTGGACAACCGCCGTGTGGTCACGTCAAGTGCGGGGTCGAGAAGGTGTGGCAAGTGTGGACGGGAGCATAGTGGGGAGTGCAGGTTTGGGTCGAACTTGTGCTTCAAGTGTGGAAAAGCGGGGCACATGGCTAAGGACTGTCGTACGGTCCGGTGCTTTAACTGTGGTGAAGAGGGTCATATGAGCAAAGATTGTAAGAGGCTGAGGGCTGAGAGCTCTGGGGCGAAGAAGACAGGAGGTGAAGGACCGAGGGCGAGCGCCAGGGCATTCACCATGACACAAGAGGAAGCTAGAACGGACCCTGATGTCGTGTCCGGTACGTTTCTAGTGAACCAAACTTTAGCTTCTGTGTTATTTGATTCTAGTGCTAGTAAGAGTTTTATTTCTACTGCTTTCTGTGCTAAGCTGCCTGTTAGTAGTAGACGTGTTGATGCGCCCTTTGATGTAGAAACTGCCATAGGTAAGTCTACCAGGATTTCTGAGATGATAGAGAACTGTGATGTGGAGCTTGAGGGTCATAAGTTTCCTGTTAGACCATTCGTGATGGCCTTAGGTGGTTTTGATTTGGTTCTTGGGATGGATTGGCTGGCGGACTTCGAGGCGAACATTGTGTGTCGCAAGAAGATGATTCGGTTGTCGGCGGCCTGATGGTAGTTCAGTGACGGTTTATAGTGATCGGGTTACTACGATTCCGAAGGTGATCTCGATGGCGGTGGCGGGAAAGTGTATGAGGCGTGGATGTAAGCCTACTTGGCCTATGTAAAGGATGTGGATACGCCAGCACCACAACTAGCCGATGTACTGGTGGTGTGTGACTTTCCAGACATGTTCCCAAAAGACTTATCAGGAGTGCCACCTGATAGAGAGATTGAATTTCAGATTGATCTGATACCGGGTGCCCAACCTGTCGCCAAGGCACCGTAGCGGTTGGCTCCGACGGAAATGAAGGAATTGATGGAGCAGTTGCAAGAGCTGCTTGATAAGGGGTTCATTAGACCGAGTATCTCTCCTTGGGGTGCTTCGGTCCTGTTTGTAAAGAAGAAAGACGGTAGTATGAGAATGTGTATTGACTACCGTGAGCTGAACAAGTTGACGGTAAAGAACCGATACCCCTTACCGAGGATAGATGATTTGTTCGATCAGCTTCAGGGTGTCAGTCGGTTTTCGAGGATAGATCTTCGATCTGGTTACCATCAGTTGAAGGTGAAGGAGCAAGATATTCCTAAAACAGCTTTCCGTACACGCTATGGTCACTACGAGTTTCTTGTCATGTCTTTTGGCTTGACCAACACGCCAGCTGCTTTTATGGATTTGATGAACGTGTGTGTCGACCTATGTTGGATAAATCAGTGATTGTGTTTATTGATGATATTCTGATTTATTCGAGAAGCGAGATTGAGCATGCCGGTCACATTCGGGAGGTTCTAGAGACGCTGAGGAGGGAGAAGTTGTATGCAAAATTCTCCAAGTGCACGTTCTGGTTGCGCGAAGTTCAGTTCTTGGGTCACGTGGTGAATCCTGACGGGATTATGGTGGACCCGGCGAAAGTGGAGGCGGTTATGCAATGGAAGTCACCGAAGACGCCATCCGAGATTCGTAGCTTCTTGGGTTTGGCGGGCTACTACAGAAGATTCATCCAAGACTTTTCCAAAATAGCCTCTCCACTAACTAAGTTGACCCGAAAAGATGTGAAGTTCCTATGGGGTCAAGCTCAAGAGAAGGCGTTCGAGGAACTGAAGGCGAGGTTGACTCAAGCTCCAGTTCTGTCCTTACCCAATGGAAGTGAAGATCTGGTGGTTTATTCTGATGCTTCCTACTCGGGGTTGGGATGCGTGTTAATGCAAAGAGGAAAAGTTATAGCCGCAAAGAGGAAAAGTTATAACCTATGCATCCCGACAGTTGAAGGTTCATGAGGTCAATTATCCTACTCATGACTTGGAGCTGGCAGCCGTGGTCTTTGCGTTAAAGATTTGGAGGCACTATCTTTACGGGACGAAGTGCACCATATTCACTGACCACAAGAGTCTGAAGTACTTCTTTGAGAAGAAGGATCTGAACATGAGGCAGAGACGATGGTTGGAGCTCATAAAAGACTATGATTGCGAGATCCATTACCATCCGGGCAAGGCCAATGTGGTGGCTGATGCCCTTAGCCGGAAAGAGAGGCCCGAGCCGATTCGGGTGAAAGCATATCAGTTGATCATGACCTCCGATGTAATGAAGCAAGTTAAAGAGTTTTAAGATGAGGCATTGAAAGAAGATCATCTTAACTCTGAAAGAATGAGAGGTTTGGTCGCGAAATTGGGTGAAAACATGCTCGGTGTTAGAACCCGATTCGATCGTGTGTGGATTCCTCGTTTTGGGGATCTACGGGTGAGGATCATGGATGAAGCTCACAAGACTCGATACTCCATTCATCCTGGTGCCATGAAATGTATCAAGATATGAAGGAAGATTATTGGTGGCCGGGAATGAAGCGCGACGTGGTGGAGTATGTGAGTAAGTGCCTTGCTTACAGGTGAAGGCCGAGCATCAAAAGCCGTATGGGAAGATCCAACCTTTGGATATACCAAAATGGAAGTGGGAGCACATCACCATGGACTTCATTACGAAGCTGTCGCGTACCCCGAAAGGGTACGATGCCATATGGGTGATAGTTGACCGTTTGATGAAGAGTGCTCACTTTCTACCGATCCGCGAGACATATTCATCTGAGAGGTTGGCTGATCTGTTCATCAGGGAAACTGTAACTCGTCATGGTGTGCCGGTGTCTATCGTGTCAGATCGCGACACTCGGTTTACATCTAAATTTTGGAAGAAATTCCCCGACGCTATGGGGACGAGGTTACATATCAGCACGGCTTATCATCCCCAGACTGATGGAAAGTCAGAAAGGACCATTCAGACACTAGAAGACATGCTTCAGGCATGTGTGATTGATTTTGGTGGAAGTTGGGATGACCACCTACCGTTAGCCGAATTCTCGTACAACAACAGCTATCATGCCAGCATTGGTATGCCTCCATATGAGATGCTATACAGTAGGAGATGCAGAACACCCGTTTGTTGGGGTGATATTGGTCAGAAGGAATTAGGGAGTGTCGAGGTAATCGAGGCTACGACTGAGAAGCTAGAGAAGATTAAAGCCTTCATGAAGGCAGCCAAAGACAGACAGAAGTCGTATGCTGATAAACGACGCAGGCCGATTGAGTTCCAGGTGGGTGACCGGGTTATGTTGAAGGTCTCACCTTGGAAGGGTATCATTCGCTTCCGAAAGCGGGGCAAATTGAGCCCAAGGTATATAGGCCCTTTCCGAATCATTGCTCGAGTAGGAGAGGTGGCCTATAGACTAGAGTTACCGGATGAGTTAAGTGGAATTCACCCGACATTCCATGTATCTCATCTGAAGAAGTGCTTGGCAGATGAAGATATGATTGTTCCATTGGAAGATGTCAAAGTAGATGAACGGCTCAATTATGTGGAGCACCCGGTGGCAATCATTGACCGAAAGGAGAAAATGCTGAGAAATAAAGTGGTTCCTCTTGTGCGCGTACAGTGGAAGCACAGGAAGGGATCCGAGTCAACGTGGGAGACTGAGGAGGAAATGAGACAACATTATCCACGTTTGTTCGAAGAATAACAGGTTTCAGGGACGAAACCTATTTAAGGGGGGTGGACTTGTAACACCCGGTTATTTATTATTTTGAAGCCGACGAAGGAAGAAAAAGAAATAAAATCCAAAGTCGAGGGACCAAACTCGCCAACGAAAGAAAGTCAGGCGAGTGGGAGTATATAAGGGAGAGGGCAGCTCTTACCCTCTCCCCCACACTCATGTTTCAGCCATCTATAGAGAGAAGAAGAGAGAAAGAAGAAGAAAAGAGGAAAAAGGGTCGGTTCGGGTGATTCGGGTGGCCAAACTCGTTGTGTAGCAAGCCAAATCGAAGCCCTTGTCGTTATGCTCGTTTGTGTGAGTTTTAGGACCCCACTTTTACTTGTTTTCAACCGATTTTGGGGCTGGAGAACATTAAAAACCCGTTTTTGTGTGTGTATGTGTTTGACCCATTTGGGTGTGATGTGTGTAATGCGTTTCATGTATGTTTCCGTGCTTGTGTGTGCTTGTATGGTGTTGTGGTATGCATTCCTAAGGTCTAGGATGGCTAATTTAGGCTTAGAATGGGTTTGGATGAGCTTGGAGGCCGAAAATGGCAGATTGGGTTCGGGATGAACTCCATTCTGCATCAGCTAGGGCTATGCGACCGAATGAAGGCCATACGACCGATTGAGAGGCGATTGAAGGTCATACGCACGATTGAGGGTTCATTCGCACGACTAAGGTTTCATTCGCACGATTGGGAGTCCAGTCGTATAGGGAGTCATACGACTGAGGGTCCAGTCGCATAGGTGCTTAGTCGCATGAGTCCATTCACAAGAGATCTGTCGCATAGGTGCTCATTCGCATAAGTTCCATCCGCATGAGGTCCATACGCACGACTGGGTGTTCATTCGCATAGATGTTCATCTGCATGAGTCCAATCGCATGATGTTCAGTCGCATGGAGGCCATACGACTGAAGGGTGTCCATACGCACGAATAGGGCTGTTGCACCCGAAGGAAAGTGTAGTTGGACTTCTGGCTTTCGGGGGAAAGTGCAGATGTAAGTTTTGACGTAAAAGTTTCTCGTAAGAGCATGTAAGATGACTGTTATGGCCTTAGAGTGTATGTAGGGCATGATGATGATGATGTTGCATGTTTATGCATGTTATGTATGTATGATATTGCCCTGTGTGATGATGATGAATGTGTATGATATGTTCCTTATTATGATGTATGCTTATCTTTCTTGTGGCTTTGCATGTCATGTTAAAGAATGAATGAAGTATTATGTAATGTAAAGTGAAAGATAATAAAAGAGGAACATGAAGTAAGAATGCATGCATTAATGAATGATGAATGAACGATGGAAAGGCTTGCAAGAACATATATGGGGTGAGCAACTTTGTGTTGCAAGAGACTCGGATTACGTGCAATCATTGAGATTGCCCATGGGGTGAGCAACCTTGTTGTTGCAAGAGACTCGAGTAACGTGCTATCGTGATGTTGCCATGATGTGAGCAACCTTGCTGTTGCAAGAGACTCGGATAGCTTGCTATCATTAAGATTGGCAATGAGGTGAGCATCCCGATGGTTGTAACAGACTCGGATAGCGTGCAATCGTTGAGATTGCTATTGAGGTGAGCGACTCTGTCGTCGCAACAGACTCGGAAGAATGAACGTATGAAAAGAACGGAAGATAACGAATGTGATGAAAGATAATAATGACATTATCTGTGTATACGTATGATGAATGATCGCATGAGAAAAGGAATAGTTTTTAATGAGAGTAAAGTATGTTTTATTATAAAACTAGGACTCACTCAGCAACGCTGACTTTTATATGTTTTTCAGTTGGCAGGTAATGATTGTTGAGGATGGCACGGCAAGGCTACTCGGCTCTTTCGGGATGGCATCCATTTATAAAGCTTTTGTGATGTAATGCAAACATGTATTTTGTAATCGGCTAATGATGTATTATTTGGCAAAAGTGTTTATAATGAAATGAGATGTCATTTTTTTAATGTTTCCGCTGCAATATTTTCCTAAGGCAAATGTAATTATATGTTTTATGTGCGATGAATGACCAACTGTAAGCGTCCCGGGAATGGGGCCTTACACTCATAGTAACCCGGAGTCACTTGGATGGAGAAACATGAGGTAACAGCGGGGAATCAGGACGAACTAGCCATTTTTCCGTAAACATAGAATGAAGAAGTGATTATGTCATTCCTGTAACCGAACACTTCCCAGGAATATACCACAGCAAGCAAATCCCAAGCAAGTATAGCAAATAGATAAGGCAAACTAATGAAGCTAAACGTGTTAATATGCGTGTAACTAAGGCATCAGGCTATAGTCTAAATGCAATGCAAATGAAATGCAAATGTACTTTAGTTCGCTATAACCATTGGCTCTGATATCAATCTGTCACACCCTCAATTTCCACAAACGGGGTAATACCGTTAGGCGCGTGACATACCAGGATCTTAGCCATTAGTTACACCAAACGACGCAACAATTACAAAATATAATTACTAATTAAATAAAGTTTCTTAAAATTAGAATTAAATACGAAACATGAAAATAAGTACGGAAGCGTATAAACCATAATTTAAATGGCGAAAACACGCGCAAACCAAATAAATATAATCTATAGAAAAATGTAGATTGTTCATTTGACTCTACGATGATGAATGCAATGCGAGATGTTCCTATTCGTGCGCAGCTTAAGAACCTGAAAGAAACATGCTAAAGTGTCAACACAAGGTTAGTGAGTTCACAGGTTTATCAGAAAACAGTAAGTAATAGTAATGAAATCCAGATTAAGTAATCAAAGCATATAAGTAGGTAGCTAGCCTACAACAAGTCACTATGTGCATGAATTTCGCGACCAAGCTGACAGTAATAATATAATGAATGCCCCGGCTGCGGATACCAGACCACAACACTGTAAAACAGGCTAACCATTCACCCGTTTGACCTCCAGTCAGGCTAGCGCGACTAGTCCAGGTGGGGTTTGTCAAACCCAGTAGATCTACTAACAATCACCTCGCTAATTCCATATTAACGGTCCGAAGAGGCGTAGTGGTATCACAATAGTAAACCAGTATATGCAGTATTACCAATCTAAGTATTGTATGTTTATGAAAACAACATGTTTCTCTCCCCCAAAAGAGAGTATAATACGAAAGTGGGGCTGAGAACTCACCTTGAATGCACAACAACTAATAAACGAAAGCACAAACGTTTAGGGTCTCCGCTCAACCTGGATTTCAATTAATATATAATTAATATCAAATACTAATAATTTTGGTTGTACGGTTTCGCGTTCACGGCTTGGTATCGTGCTAACCCCCGGTCATAACCAAAGCAACATAAACAAACGTGAGTCACACAAGCATTTAAATCTAGTTGTTCTTTTCTAAATATAATCATATGTGTAATTACCCTTGTTATATTTTAGTTAAATATACCAACCATATATAATGCATAACACTTAATATTATAAATCTTTATTTATGATTTCATACATAATGCACATTATCAAGCAACACACTACACATGCGTGAACATAACACACACCCATACCATGCATTACATACTTAACACATGACCTAAATCAACACACATACATACTACCATGCATAACCCCATACTCATCATCAACACACAAACGATTTATACACCTAAACATATACAACTTTTCTTTTTACCTTCCCTAAGATGAAGCTAGAGTCGTCAAAGTCCATAGTCGACGAAGAAAGAATGATTTAGTACCCGAGACATAACTACATATATTTATACGCACACTAACAGAGAACACACACCAGCATTCATAACATGCACACACAGTCGCACCACACCCACAAATTTACACGCACTAAAATTACAGAAACACACACATTCATATTCGCATGACACACACGCATGCATCTCATCACACACCACATAATCACCCACTTACACACCACCATACATGCGTACACATCAAAACACAAGTCATACACACACCTACATAGATATATGTATGTATTTCAGAATTTATAATCAAAGAAGACACATCCATGCATACACTTACATATATATATATATATATATATATATATATATATATATATATATATATATATATATATATATATACATATATATATATATATATATATATATATATATATATATATATATATATATATATATATATATGCATGCCCTTAAAGAACAACACCCACACACATATACACCAAACACATAAAACTGCATATACATATGCATATATGCCGAAACATACACACATATCGCATTCATACACACATACAATCAGAAGCACTCACACACACATGCGCATACATATACATACATATTCCAAAACCAAAACATAGGCACGAAAACAAGCAAACGCAGCCATGAACCCATCTGCGAAACACACACAAAGTACAACAATAATAACACATGAATGCACCGGCTCGAACGCAGACCCAAAACGAACCAATCCCGACAACCGAACGTATAACGAAACCGTAGATCGAATCCCAAAAATGTAACATAACAAACCCGAATAAGCAAAGAGGAAGTGTACTGCACGGTGTTGCTTGATAGCTTCTCACGGTTGCTCCCTAGTGGTCGAGGGCCCGCGGTGGTGAAGAGAAAAGGAGCGACGAACGGTGCACGGTGAGGACTCACGGTGGTTGGAGGCTGCCGCAAGGATCAAGAAGTTAGGGTTGCTGCGAATGGAAGAGGGAGAGGGGGCTGCCGAATAGGGTTACGAAGATGGAGAAGGAATGGGTCGGTTGTGGGGTTTGTGATTAATATATAACTGCCTCATTAATTATATAATTACAATATATATATATATTTGTTAATAGTAATTATACTTGTTTAGTGAAATATTGTTAGTTTAGTGAGTTGTAATATAGTTTTAACAATAATAATAAAGTTAACTAATTATAACACAACGAAGAGAGGTTAGATAGCGGTAATGGTGTTAACCTGAAAAACACGGGGTGTCACATAACAAGCAAAGCCCAACCCTGATAAAATCATTTAGCCCACCTGAACAACTAATTCCAAGCCCAATATGTTGTGTTGATCATTGGCCCGTCATGTTTGTTCACAATTGTTAGAATCGATATCAAATCCAATGGTGAGGTAAGTTTGAGTGTTTAGTTAAAATATAACTTATGTAGCATCCACTGTTGAAAGAAAACTGTTGAAATCCCTTCTGTAATGCTCAAAATATGAAGTGTTTTTATCACAAGTCTAGACTTTATCAGCAATAGTGTGTCTACGTTTAGCATATCCAAGTGTTTTTATGAAGTGTGTGAAAATATCAGCAATAGTGTGTCTACGTTTAGGTATTTTCTGGCGGTATGGGAGGTTTAAGTTCTTTATCTAATACATTTCCAAAAACATTCTTCTATTTCCTAAGTTAACATTCCTTGATTACATATTAGTAGAGGTGGCAAAATGGGTGGGTTGGATTGGGTTGGCTGACGGGTCAGAATGGGTTCGGGTTAGAATGGGTTCGAATTAGAATGGATTGATTAAAAAGAAGGGTAAGGATGGGTATGGGTCAACATGGGTATGGGTCAGGATGGGTACGGGTCAGAATGGGTATGAGTTAAACACTCAATGAAATAGGAGCTATAAATGTAACACCCTCAATTTCCACAAACGGGGTAATACCGTTAGGCGCGTGACATACCAGGATCTCAGCCACTAGTTACACCAAACGACGCAACAGTTACAAAACATAATTGCTCAATTAAATTAAAGTTTCTTAAAATCAGAGTTAAATACGAAAACATGAAAGTAAATGCGGAAGCGTATAAGTTCATAATTTAAACGGCGTAGACACACGCAAACCACATAAATATAGTTTGTAGAAAATGTAAATCGTTCATTAGACCCTACGATGATGAATGCAGCGTGAGATGTTCCTATTCATGTGCACCTTAAGAACCTGAAAGAAACATGTTAAAGTGTCAACACAAAGTTGGTGAGTTCACAGGTTTTAATGAACAGAACATAATAGTAAACTGATATAGTAAACAAAGTAATATCAGTAGATAGCTAGTCTACTAAACAAGTTACTAAGTGTATGAAGTTTGCAACCGACGCTGACAACGTAAAGGAATGCCTCGGCTGTGAACATCAGGTCGCAGCAACAGAACTTAGGTCAATTAAACACCCGTTTGACAAACGTTGTGCTAGCGCGACTAGCCCGGGTGGGGTTTGTCAAACTCAGTAGATCTACTCAGAATTACCTTGCTATAATACATACATTAACGGTTCGAAAGTGAGGACTTAAGTATGGTGTCACACTAGTAAACAAGTATATTACAGTAATACTGATCAAATGAAAATACGTTTAGAACACACGTTTCTTTCACCCCAAAGACAATAGGTAAAGCGGGGCTGAAAACTCACATTGAATGCACAACAACAAGTAAACGAAAGCACCAAAGATTAGGTTCTCCGATTAACCTGGATTAATATTAGTTTATAATATTAATATTAATTACTAAATATAAATATAAAGAATGTACGGTTCTGCGTTCCACGACTCGGTTACGGTACACGCTATCGTTATCCCCCATTCACCAGCAATAACATTCAAGTATTAATTCACTCAAATGTATAAAACTCAATTGTTATGTATGTAAAATACTATTTATATGCTATAACCATTTGGCTTAATATTATTATTAAATTCCCACGCTTAAGACACATAACTTATTCATCACAAACGCGTAGCAACTCAATCGTGCTACGATTAAAATAAATATTGTACATATGAATTCATGCACCCAATATATATATATATATATATATATATATATATATATATATATATATATATATATATATATATATATATATATATATATATATATATATATATATATATATATATATATATATATATATATATATATATATATATATATATATATATTATTTTCACATGCACATTCACAATTTAAATCACCTATAATGAATAATTCCCTTCCAAGCTTACGCACACATGCACCCATGCCTACACCAAACCTCAAAACACTCAACTAATTACATGTGTACCTACTAAAACACATCACCAACACACAATAGAACACACACCATACAAACACACATAACATAACACCACAACACACAACACAAACACACACAACCCACGCATGCATGCAGATCACACACACATTCATAAGCACATGACCACCACCATATATAACTAGGTATGACAATGCAAAACACACACATTTCACAGGAACATTCATAACCATACATCACACCTATTTCATACATATACATGGCAGGTTCACACACATATACATCGCATATATACATACATACATATATATATATATATATATATATATATATATATATATATATATATATATATATATATATATATATATATATATATATATATATATATATATATATATATATATATATATATATATATACACACACCAATATATAGTTACATACAGTAAGCGAATGAAGCACACACAGAAAGAACATCAACCGGGGACCCAACCGAAACCCGTCGCCAAGAATCGCAACCGAGATGGAACCACAATGCACCGCAACGAATAGCGAAAGGAAAACGTACCGTACCGGTTATGGGAAGCGATGGAAATTGAGTGAAAGGGAGTGTCGGTCCGCTGGGAGGCACACGATCAAGGTGGAGGAGGTGTCGCCGGAGAGGGAGAGGGAGGGGTTGCCTTGAATGATAGAGAGGCACGGTGAGAACGTCGTGGGTGTTTGGCAAATAAAAAAAAGTAAATTTTTGACTTTTTGAAAGAGTAAAAAGACCAAAATACCCCTCCAAAAAAGTTAAAAAGTCAAAATTTTTAACTTTTTAACTTTTTTGAAGTGGTATTTTGGTCTTTTTACCCCTTCAAAAATCAAAAAGTTACTTTTTTTTATTTGCCAAACATGGCCGTCGACGGCAGAAAGTCCAAATGGTGTTAGGGTTGCGAAAGAAGAAAGAAACGTACGGGGGTTATATGGTGAAACCAAGTTTAAGGAAATTGTTTTTAGGTCCCTCAAGTTTATTCAATTTGCACTTGAGTTTTTTTTATTTTTTTTTACTTTGTTTTAGTTTAATTAAGGTTAATATTTAATTAAGGTTAATTTATTAGAAATAATAATAGTGATAACCCTTTTCATTTAAAAAGTAATCTTTATTAATTATAAAAGTGACGGAGAATGACGTTAACCTGAAAACTCGAGTTGTCACATCATCCTCTTGTTGAAGGAATTTTCGTCCCGAAAATTAGAACATCATTTCAATCAAAGCATGAGATTCAGCGATTTGTAACATGTATAGAATGGAATTTCTGCGAATTTGCAACGAATCCAACGAGAAAGAACTTATAAGGTTTCGACAGAGTTGCGACAATAAATGAGTAGTAACGAGCTTTCCAAGGGCAATACTCAACACAATAAAATTATGATTTATGCCTTAATTTTAGATTTACTACTAACTCCAATCATTTACAATCTCCAATTCAGTATTCAATTTAAGTATTCTCGATCTTCTTCATACCCTTTGCTAGATTCAACCACAGCACACCATGTGTTACTTGTTTGAAGCAATGGAAGCTAACTTGGTCTTCCATGATATCAAAGACAAGTGTTACTTCATCTATTTGTTCTTGATCTACCTTTTTTCTGGCAATTTTATCACCAGTCCCACTAACTCCAATAACCCCTACAATTTGACCCAAATCGCAAACTTATTGAATTAATACGTGTGATGACTGTGATTATGAAACTAAGGGCAATCACAATGAAACCGGTGGTTTTCAATGATGATTATGGTTCACGAATTACCTGAACAAGCTTCGAATCCCGTTCGTTCCTTTGAGATATAAAAACTCTCTACAACAGCGTTTGTGGTCTGCGATTTGTTGTCGTCGCCGATTGATAGTAGAAATATGCGAACAAAACTAGAAGACAGCTTATTAGAGTCGAAGATGCCTGAGGTTGCAGAAATCACCATTGGACCAAATTGGATACCAAGTTTATTGACGAGGAAAGAAAACCCCATCCCTCTTGACCCGCAGATTATTTCACTCAACCCATCCTGACCCGCAAGTGTTTTTCGTCAGCCCATTGAATCAATTTTTTGACCCGCTGATGAGTTTGTTTAAAGCCCAAAGTAACTTCACATGGCATAAAAATTACCCAAAATGACCCAAAACTTAATACACGGGTCTCCTTTGCCAGGTCTACATGTTATTATGTGAAAACAAAATACACATAAAAAGACACCACATTCCCAAAATATGCATGGATAATATATGGTTAATATTTCTCAACCACATAGAAGCTTAAAATAAAATCAAAAAATATCTTAATGTATAATTTAGCATTTCAAATGATCAAAAACAAAACCCAAACTTAGCATTTCAAACTTTCACTTTTTAATATTATAAAATTTGTTCAAAAAATTAAGAAGAAAATCAATAAACCTCAAAAAACAAAAAAAATATCCATTATCAAAAATTTTAAAATATTAAACATCATATATTTCTCAAATAGTTTTTACAAAAAAAAATAACATATATGATTGAAATTACATGTCAGTATACCCTTACTAATAAAAGAGTAACTAGCATCTATCAATACTAATAAAATAAGGTTTTTTTGTGTCATTTGTCACAATTCTAGAGCTACTAATTTATATTTTTTTGCTTATCTTTCCTAATAAATATCACATTAACTACAAATGATACTATTTAATTTTTGTCATATTACATATATTCTTATATACATATATAAATTTTTTTTAAAAGAAATCTTTCTACAAATGCAATTCGTAAAGAAATAAATGTTTTTTATAAAATAAGAATATTTTTCAAAAAAATATTAAACTTTTAAAAAACACAATATACTTTAAAAAAATGACACTTTTCTAAAACAGTTTGTTTTGAAACAATTTGTTTAAAAACCAATTTTTATTAAAAAAAGTTTAAAATATGATATCGTTATTTTATCACTCGTACGTAATGTTAATCATATCTTATATCAAAAGATCGTTTTATAATTCATTAATTTTTATTAATAATTATTTAATATTTTATTTATTCAACCCGTGTAATACACGGGGTACTAACCTAGTTACTAATAAAAAAAGTAACTATGAGAAGCACGTGACAGGATCACATTCCTTCTCACAAAAAATTTCTTGTTTCTCTATTCTATTAAATAATTATATTACCACTAATAATATTATTTAATTCTTTATATTAAAAGCAGTCTTTTAATAAATTAAATAAGAGATATTTTATTAAAGTTATTTCTAGAGAAACAAATTTCTATAAAAGTAATTTTTTCAAAACATTAAACTTTTTTAAAAATTTAAAATATATTAAAATTGGTGTTTGAAATAGTAAAATTTTTATAAACCAAAAATATTTGAAAGTTACATTTTTTTCAAACGTTTGTTTTGAAACAAAATATTTAATTATTATTTTTTCTGAAAAAACAAAAAAGGTTTAAATACAAAGTTTACAGATTTGATATCATTGTTTCATTATTTATATTTTTTACTCGTACGTAATTTTAATCATAACTTATATTAAAATATTGTTTTATAATTAATAAAATTGTATACTATTTAATATGTTATTCAACCAACCCCCCGTATGATACACGAGTTTACAAGTGTCAACTTCCGGTGAAGTTTAAACTTTTATTTTCAGTCACTCTCTCTTATTAAATGAAAATGATTTTAAATAAGTAAACAAAATAACTAAATATTTAAATCTTCGAAATATAAATCTTTTTATAGTAATAAATTATTAAACATACTAAAATTTAAGATTTTAATTATATTTTATCTTGAAATATAATTTTTAAATTCTTGGTTTTTATTATTTGTTATATATAATTTCTTTAAAAATTATTTATTATTTTATTAATAGCTAATGATTAATGAAGCTTAATGATTTCAATATGTTGAATTACTTCTACCCATGTAATACATGTTTCTATCCTAATGTGAAATATTATAATTAACAAAAGATGAAAACTAATATAACTTCAAATAAATTAAAAAAGAAAAGAAATTAACGAATTTAAGAGGAAAAAAAGGAAAAGGAAAATAAAACAAACAGAAGGGCAGGGAGCTGGGGTTTGAACTCGGGTGGCCGACGGCCGTGTGGAAAGCAAGCACCTTACCGCCAACCTGACACAAGCCCAAACATGGATTCCAAAAATCATGTCATACATGTGAACCCAAACACAACATGAAAATATACTATTGACACGAACACGACTCATTTGACCTGATTTTTTTGTATTATTATCACATGTGGATACTTTAAAATTATTATTTTACCAAAGAAAATACAATAAATATATAAAAGTTATATTTTAGAAATAAAGTCTTATTTCAGTTTCAATTAACTTTTAAATAAAACACCCAAAAAACTTAATGTATGACGTAACACATATATAAAATATAAAATAAAGAATTAATGGGTTAAACGGATGAACTCCTCAACCTATTGGGTTGACCCGAATACGACCCACCTAGCTAGACGGGTTAGTGGGCTCAACCTGAAACTGACTTAAACTCATTTATACTAAATCCAGACCTGTAAATTTTGTGTTAGATTCGGGTCTTGTTTTAATATTATGTCACAAATATAAAGTCCTAGTTGGACCCATGCTGTTCACCGAACCTCACAAATATGTTGTCGTTCAACCTTATATAATGCTTATGGTTTTGTGAAAGTAGGTTATCATAGCTAAGTGGTAACTTGTTTTGGTTATAATAATGGGGAAATGAAAGCTATTTTATTTTTCCATGTGGCAAAATGTAACAGTTTATATCAGGTATTAACGTCTAATGTATTAGAATTAGAGTTGACAAATTATGTTTAGTAAATATACAGGAATTGGACAATCTTCTTTTGCTTTTCTATAACGTGGTAATCAATTATTAACGTCTAATGTCTTGTCACTTTATGTATCTTTGAACCGTCTTCACTTAAACCGAGTGGAACGGATTAAATTTTTTTTTAGGAAATCTCATTATTAATAAATTTAGGGCTCTTTGGCAATTTTCTGAATAATTAAGTGTTAAACCAATAAAAGGTCTGAACCATTAAGTGTTGAACAATTAAAAGGTCTGAATCATTAAGAGCTAGTATATCGCTTAACTATTCAAAGGTAAATGTCTGCCTAATTCAGATAAAAGGTCTTAACCATTCAACATTAGACCTCTTAACCATTCAGCATTAGTATAATGCTTAACCATTCAAAGGCAAACGTCTTAACCATTCAGACATTTGCTCGCGAAACAAACAGTCTGAATCATTAAGTGCTTAACCATTTCGACATCTGAACCATTAAGAGGCTGATTCAGATGCTACCAAACAGCCCCTTAGTATTTTAACCATCATATTTTATTTATTCTTGTCTTTTAAATCTTAAAGCTATATCAAAATATAAAATATAAACTTTATAAATACACAAAATATTGTTTTGATCTTTAAATTATTTATGACATCATCCGGTTATTAAAATCCAGTGTTATTGGTCCGACTTGAAAACCATTGTTTGAAAGCATTAGTTGTAATGACATGGTATGGTGATTGATAGATAACTATAACTATTCTTAAAGGTTGCATCAAAATCCTCACAACCCTAAACCAATGCTACATAATTAATCTCTACTACTATATAAAACAAAACAAAACATATGGGCAGAATTGAAATTTCACACCCGTTTATAAGACGCGCCCTTTCACTGCGCCTCCATCTCCCGCACCGAGCGTCACACCTAAACGAGGCACCGGTGGGGAGACCTTTGGCGTTTCCCTTCTCCCGAATTTATTTGCAAATGAAGACCTTTGGTGTTTCCTGAATGAGGCATCGATGGGTCTTCAATGCAAGCAATAAACAGCCTTTCCTGACTGATATCTACATCAATCGATGCTGGTGAGAGTCAAGATCGGTGATGTAGCTTACCTGAAGCTAGAAGCACCTTCGCCGGTGGCGGTGACATGATTCCGATTATGATTTACTTTTATTTCTTTTCTCTTGTTTCGTTGTTTGAGCTGTCATTCTTATGCTACACACTCAATTGTTGGCCTTTTGTAATTAGGGTTTGCGATTAGAGGTGAAATCTACAATCCGGTAAGTGAAGTTGAACAGTTTTTTATGGCCTACCAAAGTTGTTACTGATTTAAGATATGATGGAATTAAAACAAGTCTGGTTTATATATATATTTTTTAATTATTGATGCTTGATCAGACGATAGTTGGTTATTATTGAATCTAGTCTGATGTTAGACCTGTAAAAGTTGATTGTTCATGTTTAGATGTGGTTGCAGGTATATTGATGTTTAAGCAGAAATGATGCCTGTTGTGAAGAAGGAATTTACACATAAAGCTACTTTCTTATTTGTATTACCTAATCATTTAATTTCTTAGCTTGTGATTGTTAACTTCACTGTACATATAAGTTTATGATAGTGATTAACTCTATATACAATACTAAAGTACCGCTTTGGTTGGATTGTTTTTCAATTACTGAATTGTAATCTCCCTCCGATTGACCCTATTGAATTGCTTGAATCTAAACATCTATTGTAAAATTTAATTTTTCTGATCCCTATGCATTACTATATAACTAATGGGTGAGTTGTTAACACTTTTTTCAAAGATTCATTGAAGCAATGAGGAGATTCATTGAAGCAATAAGTATCATTATTATGCAACAATCAGGTAGCAAGATGTTTCTTTCATTTTTGTAATGTAAGTATCTCCCACAAGCATGTTAGACTTCTTTATTTTGTTAAAAAGGTACACATGTAGTGTTATAAAGCAGTGGTTACTCCTATTTCACAAATATACATATGTGAATGATCAGTGGCAGATCTAGAAATATATTTCAGAGGTAACGTAATTTAAATTTTATTTTACCGTACATTAATATAAATAAATAAAAAACATGATAATAAAAAAAGTTAATGAAATACCTAATTGATCTCAGAATTCACCTTTTCGGTTTTTCATAGCTTGAAAACGAAGCATTACATCCTCATTTGTCACTTCGTCAAACGTTTCCCTTTCAACCGCACATACTAGAGCATTGTTCAAATATTCCTCCCCCATTCGATTCCGTAAATCCGTCTTGATACGCTTCAGTCTAGAAAACATCTTTCAACCGTTGTTGTTACAACTGGTAAAATCAATGTTAACTTTAATATCCGATAAAGAAAAAGGAAAATATAGATTTTTTCCGGTTTCCACCATTAGCCGAGCAAGATGACACATTTCATTCAAGTTTGTAAATCTATCATCTTCTTTTACCGAGTGATAAAACACTTTAAGCTCACCCAAAATACATCCTCTTTCATTCATATTAAAATCAACCAGATACATCTCAGAAAAAGCCACTATCTTGGATATGTCAAACTTTGAAAATCCATTACAAGGATTTAAACCCAACATATTTTCTACCAATGTAGTTGATACCTCATTAAACCGATTTCCCAATTCTTGAATTTGCATATCCAAAACCGTATTAAAAATCTCAACCTCAAAATGATGTCGATTAGTAATGACATTCTTTCGGTTTCCGGGTGACCATAACTTTCCATCATATCCAACACCTTAATATGATTTTTTCACAAAAACAAATCACTTTTTCCAACATAGCATCAAACCCCTTTTGCCTTAAATCATTCAACGCTTGTTTTGTTTCATTTATCAACTTACTCGCTTCTAATAAGTCTTGACTTTTTTTGAAGATGTTTAGATAAAACATTTGTGTGTCCCAAAATATGTTCCATCAAGTGTGCATAAAAAACAAACTCAAGTATTTTAAAATACGATAAAATACCTTTTGCACTAGTTCGTTGTTGAGTGCTATCTCCTTCTTTTTTAACATAACGAAGCACGTCAACAACTTCCGGAAATAATTTAAGCACACTTATGATTGTTGCATGATGAGAACCCCATCTTGTATCTCCGGCTCGTACTATGGAACTCTCTTGATTTAATCCTTTTCCGGTCTTAATTTCACCTGAAAGAATTCCTTCCTCTACACTCTTTCTTTTTGCCTCCCGTAACATATCTTTTCGTTTGCAAGAAGCAGAAACCGTATTAACAACCATGTTAAGATAATCATAAAACTCTTTAACACTTTCTTGCTTTTTTGCAACCGCCACAATCACTAGTTGTAGTTGATGAGCAAAGCAATGTATATAATGTGCCGATGGATTATCTTTCAAAATCATTGCTTTTAAGCCATTAAACTCTCCTCGCATATTGCTTGCACCATCATAACCTTGACCCTAACCTGTTTTAAAAAATAAACAATTGCAAAATAATAATTAATTTATATTAAAGTTTAATTGCAAAAACTAGAAAGTATAAAATTTAGTACTTACTTGATCAATACTTAGCTGGTTATTTGCTAACAAATAAAGAATGGCTTCTTTAAGAGTAGAAGAAGTTGTATCTTTCACATGAGCAATTCCAATAAAACTTTCTCTAACAACCCTGAGTTTATCTACATATCTCAAAACTACCGCCATGTGTTCTTTTAAAGATATGTCACTAGACTCATTTACTAACAATCCAAACACATTATCCTTGATTTCTTCACAAATCTTTTCTGTTACCTCTTTCGCAAAGCAATCGATAATCTCCTTTTGTATTGATGGAGCCGTTAATTTATTATTCTTCTTTGCATTCCCTAATGTGTACTTACCAATCTACGGATTATTCTCACTAACTAACTTTAATACTGAAAGAAAACAACCCTTCGAACGAGATTTCTCCGATTCATCATGACCTCAAAATGGTAAAGTATTTTCTAGGCAAAATCTAGCACTAATAACATATCCCAATAATCTGTACCAGTTTGCAACTTTTTCTTGATCACTTATCGTATTTAACTTAACATCAATAGATTGTTTTTGTTTCAAGAGTTCATCACATTTTTGCATTGCCTTATTATGATGACTGTTAACTGATCCAACATGGTCTTTTAAGGCACCCGGTTTACTCCAATTACAAAACCCTTCACTTGAACTTTAAAAAGTATCTCTTCCACCTTGATTGCCAACATTTTCTTTAAACAAATAACAATATAAGCAATAGGCTTTGTCCACTTTAGTACTATACTCTAACCACGGATATGCATCAAACCATTTAACATTAAAACGTCTTTGCCCACTAGAATACTCTTTGAATGGAAATTTATGATTTCGTGGTTGAAAAGCCTTTTTAACAAGATAGTGTATTCTTATGTCATCCATTTGATTAGGATGATAACTACCAATAGGAGGCCAATCAAAAGGGTCAGAAGGAAGATCATTCAAATCAAGTCCATTTGAGATCGAAGGAATTGAACCCGAAGGAATTGAACCCGAAGGAATTGAAAGCGAGGGAATTGAACTCAAAGGAGTTGTTGATCCAATATTATCATCATTATTAGAACCTATATCTTCCTCTTGAAATTTTCTTTTAAAAAAATTGCCTACAAGAACTTGTTTTTTCATCTTCCAAATCTCTAATTTATAAGAAGTAACACAATAATCAATCATCTACTCTAGAAATAACACAATTCGGATTCATAACATTTTAATATCAAATTCATAACTCTACAAATCTTGCAAATAAATCCCTAATTGTAAATATAACCTAAACATTAAATCAAATAACAATTAAACCTAGAAAGTGAAAGATTACCTTTAAGGCTTCAATAGTTCAATTCCACAAAATCGCAGCAAGAAACAGCCACAAACAAGCAGCAGCAACCACAAACAAGTAGCAGCAGCAGCAAAATTGCAGCAGCGGGCGGTCAAGGCAGCAACAGCAAAATCGCAGCAGCAAGCCAGTAACGGAGGGCAGTCAAGGACTCAAGGCAGCAGCAGCAAAATCGCAGCAGCAGCATGAAAATCGCAGAAGCAGTAGCATGAAAATGGCGCATCAGCAAGAAAATCACAACAGCAGCAGCCAGCATGAAAATCGATTTTGGGGGTGGGGGAAGGGTTGATTTTTGTGTTTTTATGTTAAATGGGTTTAGAATATTTTTATAAATGGGCTTCAATTCCACAAAATGTTATTTATGTTAGTTGGGTTTAATAATAAATTGGGCTTTTAATTAATTGGGTTTAAAATGAATTGGGCTTTATATGTTAATTGGGTAATTGGGTTTTATAATGTTTTTATAAAAGTTAATATTTTTTATAAAATATTAGACTAATTTTTATAAAATTTAAAAGTTTCTATAAAGTTTTGAGTTTAAATTTTTTTAGGGGCAACGTAAAAAATTTTCAGGGGTAACGTAATATTTTTTCAGGGGTAACGTAAAACGTTAAAAAAAATTTTAACATAAAAACGTAAATTTTTTTTAACTCTAGCCGTAAAAAGTTGAGGGGTAGGGAGGCTACCCCTCGGACCAAGGTAGGTCCGCCCCTGTGAATGATCCAATGCTAAAATAGTGGTTTTTTGGTTCAGAATGACTTCTACAAGCAATAGGTTCTGTTATTTGATTATTTTCATGATTAGTTGAATAGTTGGTTGAACTTTTTATCAAGATTTGAGAATGGCTTCTACATAGAATAGGTTTCATTTTTATTCCTTGGAGTTTCGGTTCGTTAGGAAAACAGTTCCTGCAACTGGAACTTTTCAGTAATCTTACAAGTATGTTGAGTTTAGTTTGATAATCTTCTGCAATATATCTTGTTATAAAATCATATACAATTGATAAACATCTTATTGTTTCTTTTTTACCCTTATTTGTTTTATTATATGGATCAAGCAAAGATCTACCGAAAGTAACTTACACTTTCACCTTCTTGATAGGCCAAAAGGGCATTTGATCCGGTTTATAAAGCTCACATGACCTCTGGTGAAACCGTTGCTGTTAAACTTGAAATTGATTCCAAACAAGGCGACATACAGTTCGAAATAAAGGTAGCGATGAGTCATACTCACATCCTCTTCTTGATTATTTGTTTCAGATTGATCATATTTATAGTTTTTGCTTGAAAATGAGTGTTGAATTGTTAGAATTATCTAACAAATCATTTGTTTCAATTCATATTCTAAAAGTTGTCATTGGGTTGTTTAGTGTTAGTTTAGTGACACATTTCTTGTTGTTTTCAGGTTAACAAAAGTTATCTAATTGAGGGGTTGTTCCTGTCAAGTTAGAAGTTAAAGGGCTATTGCTGTGAAGCTATGAAGTCCAGAAGTTGCAGCTGATATAAAGGATGCTTTGTTCGATTAGGGTTCAACACATTAAACAATTCTTTCATTCTTTCATTCGTTCGGGTGACCAGAGTCTTCTTCTCAAACCCTCTTCTAGGGTTTGTTCATCTCCTTACTGATTCTTGTTCTAGATGAATCATTTGTACTAGAACTTGCAGAGTCATTTACATTTGAGAGTTTTGGGTTGTGTTCATCAGACGAAATTATTTTCATGGTTAATCTAATCTGTAATGATCGATTTACTATGAGTTTGGCTATGAATATCATTGTTTTCAACATGGTATCAGAGCCATGTGCTCTATGCCCCTTTTAATGTACAAACTCTTAAACCAGTAAACCTAAAACCCTAATTCGTATGTTTGGGCTTAATCCTGGGTTGTTGTGGTGTGACATCCGTCACCTTAAGGTCCGTCAATTAACGTGGTTTTCCGTTAACTATTATTCGATCAATCATTCCTCATCTTTATTAACTCTTTATGTGGATATTATGCTTGCTTTATCGTCGTTGTGCTTGTGCCTTCATTGTGAATGTGTTATCTTTAAAAACTATTTAAAACTTTCTTCATCGTAACCGCCAGATATATCATTTTTATATATAATTAACGTCACCAATAAAACCATTTTCAAGTTATAAATATCATTAAATGCATTTTTATAATTAATATAATCAACCTAACAAAGTCGTTTTTCAACCGAAACAAATTTGGGAAACTCGGGGGTTAAGTGCAGGGACTAAACTTGACATTTTGCAAACTTGGGATGGGTATATAAACCCATTTCCAGCCCTAAACACCCATTACTTCATCTTCTTCATCTTCTTCATCCTCTCTACACAATTTCTTCATCTTAGCACCAAATCCGACCCGCTTAGTCTCGTTTTCGTCGTCTAGACTTCATCTACAGCCTAGTCTACTCCTTTCTAGCAGGTAGACGATTTGATTGTCCCTTTTCTTGCTTATTCACGGCTGTCCAAACTAGGGTTTCGGGTGTTTGGGTTCAACCCGAACACATGAGGTTGTGTGGGTGCGTTTGAGGTCTTTCTGCTTGTGTTTCATGTTTGTGTATGTTTGTAGAGTGTTTCTGGAAGTCCTGGTTGTGTAAAACTCGTGTCATGCGATTGAGTCGTGCGACTGGGTGAGTCGTGCGACTGAGCCATGCGTCCGAGTCAATCGTGCGACTGAGTTGTGCGACTGGGCATGTCGTGCGACTGAGTCGTGCGACTGTGTGTATGTGTGCGAATGAGTCATGCGTGCGAATGAATGTATGCGATTGAGTCATAAGAGCGAGTGAATGTGTGCGATTGAGTCAGGTGACCGACTGAATGTATGCGATTGTGCGTGTTTCGCACGATCGGAGTCCAATCGCATGAATGAAGGTTCAATCGTACGAAAGTAGCTGATTCGCACGATTGAAGGTTGATTCGTGCGTATGGATGTTGAGTCGTGCGATTGGGTGTTGTGTGGTACGACTGAATGCCAGTCATACGAATGAAGGCTCAATCGTACGAATGAAGCTGATTCGCACGATTGAGGGTTGATACGTGCGTATGGAGGTTGAGTCGTGCGTCTGGTCCTGTCGTGCGACTGTAATTGTTGTGTGTGATTTCCTTCTTGTGCGTGGTGTGTGTAGGTCGTGTGATGTTGAGGTAACATTAACACAGTTGCCATTTTTCGGCCACAAAGATTAAAGTCAACGCTAAAAAGGCCACAAATACTATTCAGATCAAATCAAACTAATGTTTTACAACTATCAACCGACTTATGACTACTGACATTTATTTAATACATCATCAATAACAATGAAACTTTTACTCAAATATCATCAGCAATGGCGACAATGTCTAGTACTTGGATCTACATAAGATCTAGTACGTGTGTATGTTTGTGTGCGTCACACGCGACCCAGCCGATACAACCCGAACCGACCGATCATTATTATGTGCTTATTTCATATCATTAATGCTTAACAATAACTGTCAATAGGTGTTTGACCGTTCATTTGCATTCGACATTTGGATAAATTGATCTTACATACTTACCACTTAACAAGTGAGTTTCGTGGCCCTTTTACGCTTATACAATATTTCAGTCATTTACAACTTGGGGGAAAAGTATGCTCACCCACTTTCAATGCTGTACAACTTACATACATTTTACATACAAGGAATCAACGTGATACTGTGTTACAAGTACTTATCTGATACATGCTTGGGTCTACTGTGTGGTTCTATCTTTGCAACTATTTAATTCCAGTGTAGGAACCGACGGTTAGGTATTGGTAGTACTACTGGGTTGACACCCCCACCCTTGTTCGATGGTATACTAGTTGGTACCATCAGTGGCCAGGAACGGGCCCTTGGGTGAATATATGCCGACAATATCTTTGTGTACGTCGCTAGGTTTGGTTGCAAAGCTCATTGTCATGTGATTTTGCTTGTTTATATAACTGTATTCACGGTATTCCACATCATTTACTATACAGCATCACTTACTATTTATTACTTAAACCTGCGAGCTCACCAACAATTATGTTGACCGTTTTGAGCATATCTTTTCAGGTGATCATGCTAATACAGGAATCTAGGTATGCTGCCTTAGTGGAGACCCTAGGATGCATTTTTGGACTAAACATGTTTTGACAACAATTATTTTGAATAATGTTGTAACCTGTGTAAACAATAAACAATCTTTTGATACTTGTTCCCGGGTTGTGGGAATTTACATTAAAATTTCATCTTTATTTGGTTATGTGAATCATTATCATGTTTATGCTTATGGCTATGTTGTCGTGAATATTGACTAAACACGACACAAGTCCCCTTGTTGTCGGGTGTCGTCATGACACGCTTGTCATCATTTATTATATTGCATCTCTATCGCTTACCATGTGTTATGACGATCCCGATCTCGTTACATCCCCGTGTTTCCGCTTTTAGCGGGGGTGTGACAGATTGGTATCAGAGCCATTGGTTATAGAGAATTAGGCAATACGCTTGACCTAGACTATAACCTAGGAACCTTCATGTAGATTTGCATGCTAGGATCTGTATGCATATTATATCTCGTGTATGTGTTCCTCGCTGCTTGAATTGTTCATTTATCTGTTATGTGATCTTTCCACCCTATGAGAGAGCCTTTGTGCTCACTCTTTTATGGGATGCTTCTATTGGATCTTCCATTCCCTCTGCGCGCCGAGTTGGTTTAACAAATCCGGGTATTAAACCCGAAGAGATCTTCACAGATCACGCTATTGCGCTTGACCTTGGACATTGAGATTAACCCTGAGGAGGCTATGTCTGAAACCTCGAAAGAGGAAGAAATAGACAACCTCCGCTAGACTAAACGTGATTATATACATGGACTTACAACTGTTATGATGGACTATTGTTGAGACATTACCAATTCATGATGTGAGAACTACACGAATTGCATGCGATGTGTGATGACAATAAGTGTGATATTAACTTGGGAATACTGGACTTGATGAGTGTTATGGATAATACACTTTGAAATGATTTAAGCTTATGTGTTTACTTTTCCTATGATTAGAAAATGCCGCCTCGAAGAGTTACCCGCAGCAATAGTGGCGGGAGTGAAGCC
This sequence comes from Flaveria ramosissima, assembly GCA_025215565.1. Taxonomy (NCBI): domain Eukaryota; kingdom Viridiplantae; phylum Streptophyta; class Magnoliopsida; order Asterales; family Asteraceae; genus Flaveria; species Flaveria ramosissima. The sequence continues at coordinate 32,515,153 of CM046042.1, forward strand.
CCAAGGGGCAGAGGCAGAGGCAGAGCAGAGCACCAAAGACAAATGATGGTCGTGCTAGTAACAATCAGGAAACAGGAAACACTGATATGGCAGCTCTAATCGCTCAACAGTTGGCCGCGCTGATTCCTACTATCGTGGCCCAAGTGAGCGATGCACTCCAACAACACCACCCTCACAGGGATGGTGGCAATGATGATGGAGATAACGGAGAAAGAGCTCACGGTGGGATCGAAACTGAGGTGGGAAATGGAAACCCGACCGGAAACGAAAGCAACCAGGAGACCGGAAATGGTGGTACAGCCGGTATTGAGACTGGGGTTGTTAATGCCAGACGGGGGTGTTCGTACAAAGAGTTCGTGGTTTGCAAACCAAGGGAATTCGATGGGAAAGGTGAGGCGATAGTCCTAACCAGGTGGCTAGAAAAGATGGAGGCAGTGATTGACATCAGTGAGTGCCTCGACAGTCAGAGAATCAAATATGCCACCTGTTCACTGCAGGGCAAGGCCCTAACCTGGTGGAACACCCAGGTCCAAGCTAGAGGAAGAGAATTTGCGATGCAGATGTCATGGGATGAGTTTAAAGCTTTGATTACCGAGGAATACTGCCCCCTCAACGAGATGCAGAAATTAGAGCATGAGTTCTGGAATCATGCTATGGTGGGGGCCAGGCATGCAGCTTATACCGACCGTTTTCATGAGCTGGCAAGATTGGTTCCGCATCTGGTCACGCCGAAATCAAAGAGGATCGAGAGGTACATTTGGAGACTTACGCCTCAAATTAGGGCAATGGTTACAGCAGCCGCTCCTCCTACTATTCAGAGCGTAATTCTGAAGGCTGGCGCTTTGACTGATGAGATGGTGAGAACAGGGTTTTGGGCAGAGGAGCAGAAAGAGAAGAAAGGATGTTGGGGAATCGAGTCGGTTGAGTGCCGGGAAGTTTGATAAGAGGGCCAAGACGACCAGGAATTTTGTGGCCGTGACTCAGGCCAAGAGAGAGTACGTGGGGCCGCACCCCAAATGTGACAGGTGCAACTATCATCATCCCCCAGGAACGCAGTGCCGGGTGTGCGCGAACTGTAGGCGCCCGGGGCATTTGGCGAGAGACTGTAGAACTGCGCCGCCGGGAATGCAAGGGCTTGTTATGAGTGTGGAAGCCCTGATCACTACAGAAACATGTGCCCCAGGCTGAATCGGGCACCGGGTCAACAAGGAAACAACCAGCAGCAAGTGATGGCTATAGCTGGAAATCAGGGCCCGACTACTCAAGGGAATGCAGCTCGGGGACGTGCATTTGTCATTGGAGCCAACGATGCTCGTCAGGACCCGAATGTTGTCACGGGTACGCACTTACTCAATCATCACTTCGCATCTATATTATTTGATACTGGAGCAGACAATAGCTTTATATCTTCTGACTTTGTGCAATTGCTTGATTTGAGTCCTAGTAGGCAAGAAACTAGCTACTCTGTAGAGATGGCCAATGGTAGGGCTGTTCAGGCCGATGAGGTTATTAGGAAGTGCGCGTTAACATTGGAGGACCATGCCTTCGATATAGACTTGATACCCTTCGAGTTAGGAAGTTTTGATGTGATTGTGGGTATGGATTGGTTGTCGCAAAACAGAGCAGAGATTGTCTGTCGGGATAAAGTAGTACGAATCCCTATGCCAAATGGGGAGGTACTCAAGATTCAGGGAGAACGACCGGGAAGGAACTTAAAGCTTATTTCCTGCATGAAAGCACGCCGAAGTTTACGAAAGCAGTGCTACGCTTTTCTGGCTCATGTGGTTGAAAAGAAGGACGAAGAAAGGAAACTAGTAGATATTCCAGTGGTACGGGACTACCCAGATGTATTCCCTGATGATTTGTCTGGTTTGCCTCCTCCACGTCAGGTGGAATTCCGTATTGAGTTGTTCCTGGAGCTACATTGGTAGCAAAGACGCCATATCGAATAGCGCCATCCAAAATGCAAGAGTTGTCTAGTCAGTTACAGGAACTACTGGAGAAGGGTTTTATTTGACCGAGTCATTCACCGTGGGGAGCACCGGTACTATTCGTCAAAAAGAAGGATGGATCGTTCCCTATGTGCATCGATTACCGTGAACTGAACAAGTTAACCGTGAAGAATCGATATCCTCTCCCCAGGATCGACGATCTGTTTGACCAGTTACAGGGAGCTTCGTACTTCTCAAAGATCGATCTTCGTTCTGGTTATCATCAGCTAAAGGTTTTCGAGGACGACATACCGAAGACAGCGTTTAGGACTCGTTATGGGCACTATGAGTTCTTGGTCATGTCGTTTGGGCTGACTAACGCACCAGCTGTGTTTATGGATCTAATGAATTGGGTGTGCAAACCTTACTTGGATAAGTTTGTGATTGTGTTCATAGACGATATACTTATCTACTCCCGATCAAAAGAGGATCACGAAGAACACCTTCGGGCAATTCTGGAGCTGCTACGGGAAGAGAAACTTTTCGCCAAATTCTCGAAGTGTGAATTTTGGTTGCGGGAAGTGAAGTTTTTGGGTCATGTGGTCAATGAGGACGGGATTCATGTAGATCCCGGCACGATCGAAGCAGTGAAGAAATGGGATACGCCCCAGACACCATCAGAGATACGACAATTTTTAGGATTGGCCGGTTACTATCGTCGTTTCATCGCGAACTTTTCAAAGATCGTGCAACCATTAACTCTGCTTACTCAGAAAGACAAGAAGTTTGATTGGGGACATGCACAAGAACAAGCGTTCCAAACGTTGAAAGAGAAGTTGTGCAACGCGCCTATACTGTCTCTCCCAGACGGAACTGATGATTTTGTGGTATACTGCGATGCTTCACATCAAGGATTGAGATGTGTGCTAATGCAGAAAGATAAGGTGATTGCCTACGCTTCGCGACAACTTAAGGTGCACGAAAAGAACTACACAACTCATGATCTTGAGTTGGGCGCTGTAGTATTTGCACTCAAGATTTGGAGGCATTACCTGTATGGAACCAAATGCATCATCTTCACTGATTATAAGAGCCTCCAACATATCCTAGATCAGAAAGAACTCAACATGCGCCAACGACGTTGGGTAGAGCTTCTTAGTGACTACGATTGTGAAATCCGGTATCATCCAGGGAAAGCTAACGTGGTGGCTGATGCTTTAAGCCGTAAAGAACGCGTAAAACCACTACGTGCACGAGCGTTGGGATTGACCATTCAAACGAATTTGAAAGCTCAGATCCAAATTGCACAAAATGTTTGCGTAAGGTGGAATTCAAAGCGAGGGCCAGAGTTTACATGGGAACGAGAAGATCAGATGAAACTCAAATATCCACATCTATTCGAGGATGACACTCTTGGACCCAACTCCAGCTGAATTTCGAGACGAAATTCTCTCAACTGGGGGATACTGTGACATCCGTCACCTTAAGGTCCGTCAATTAACGTGGTTTTCCGTTAACTATTCTTCGATCAATCATTCCTCATCTTTATTAACTCTTTATGTGGATATTATGCTTGCTTTATCGTCGTTGTGCTTGTGCCTTCATTGTGAATGTGTTATCTTTAAAAACTATTTAAAACTTTCTTCATCGTAACCGCCAGATATATCATTTTTATATATAATTAACGTCACCAATAAAACCATTTTCAAGTTATAAATATCATTAAATGCATTTTTATAATTAATATAATCAACCTAACAAAGTCGTTTTTCAACCGAAACAAATTTGGGAAACTCGGGGTTAAGTGCAGGGACTAAACTTGACATTTTGCAAACTTGGGCTGGGTATATAAACCCATTTCCAGCCCTAAACACCCATTACTTCATCTTCTTCATCTTCTTCATCCTCTCTACACCATTTCTTCATCTTAGCACCAAATCCGACCCGCTTAATCTCGTTTTCGTCGTCTAGACTTCATCTACAGCCTAGTCTACTCCTTTCTAGCAGGTATACGACTTTGGTTGTCCCTTTTCTTGCTTATTCACGGCTGTCCAAACTAGGGTTTCGGGTGTTCGGGTTCAACCCGAACACATGAGGTCGTGTGGGTGCGTGTGAGGTCTTTCTGCTTGTGTTTCATGTTTGTGTATGTTTGTAGAGTGTTTCTGGAAGTCCTTGTTGTGTAAAACTCGTGTTTGGAGCAGCCTTCGGCTGCTCAGCCCGACCACAGTCGTGATTCTACTTTCCAGACGACTGGGTCTGTCATGCGATTGAGTCGTGCGACTGGGTGAGTCGTGCGACTGAGCCATGCGTCTGAGTCAATCGTGCAACTGAGTTGTGCGACTGGGCATGTCGTGCGACTGAGTCGTGTGACTGTGTGTATGTGTGCGAATGAGTCATGTGTGCGAATGAATGTATGCGATTGAGTCATACGAGCGAGTGAATGTGTGCGATTGAGTCATGTGACCGACTGAATGTATGCGATTGTGCGTGTTTCGCACGACTGGAGTCCAATCGCACGAATGAAGGTTCAGTCGTACGAAAGTAGCTGATTCGCACGATTGAAGGTTGATTCGTGCGTATGGATGTTGAGTCGTGCGATTGGGTGTTGTGTGGTACGACTGAATGCCAGTCATACGAATGAAGGCTCAATCGTACGAATGAAGCTGATTCGCACGATTGAGGGTTGATTCGTGCGTATGGAGGTTGAGTCGTGCGTCTGGTCCTGTCGTGCGACTGTAATTGTTGTGTGTGATTTCCTTCTTGTGCGTGGTATGTGTAGGTCGTGTGATGTTGAGGTAACATTAACACAGTTGCCATTGTTCGGCCACAAAGATTAAAGTCAACGCTAAAAAGGCCACAAATACTATTCAGATCAAATCAAACTAATGTTTTACAACTATCAACCGACTTATAACTACTGACATTTATTTAATACATCTTCAATAACAATGAAACTTTTACTCAAATATCATCAACAATGGCGACAATGTCTAGTACTTGGATCTACATAAGATCTAGTACGTGTGCCTGTTTGTGTGCATCACACGCGACCCAGCCGATACAAGCCGAACCGACCGATCATTATTATGCGCTTATTTCATTTCACTAATGCTTAACAATAACTGTCAATAGGTGTTTGACCATTCATTTGCATTCGACATTTGGATACATTGATCTTACATACTTACCACTTAACAAGTGAGTTTCGTGGCCCTTTTATGCTTATACAATATTTCAATCATTTACAACTTGGGAGAAAAGTATGCTCACCCACTTTCAATGCTGTACAACTGTAACATCTCGTATTTTTGTTAACTAAACGTTAACTTCGTTTATTCTTATAAGGGTCATTATTGACAATTATGAAACTCATGTGTTATTTATGCTTATTCTCTTTGGTTACTAATGTATGAAAGTTAAAAGTAAAAAATACCAAATAATATTAATTATGTTAATATTAATAATAGTAATAATGATACAAGTCATAATTATGATAATAATACTAATAATAACAACTATAATGATAATAATAATAATAATAATAAGTATAATAATAATAATAATAATAGCAATAATAATAATAATAATAATAATAATTAAAATAATAAGTCATAAAATACTTAAAACTTAAAGATTAATTTAAGTCCAGGGGGTTATTGGCCAATTTGAAAGTTAAAATCTAAGTTTAAACATAAAATGATAAAACTACAAACTAGAGGGACCATTTGTGTAATTAATGAAACTTAAACCATGTTCTTCCCCTCTCTCTCGTTTTTCCGGCCGCCGGCCGGCTTAGCTCCGGCGCGGCGCCGGTGACCCTTAAAAACCGTTTTAAACCTTGATTTTTCTTGTTGAATCGATTCCAATCGTCTTATGTAACTGTTTCGAACACATTAGGAGCTTTAATTCGAGGTTAAAGGTGTCGATTTGGCTTGGAAACCGCTCGACATCAATCCTCTAACCGTTCGGTCATTAAAGTTCAATTATAACCTAATTAACTAAACCTAATCGAACGTTTATCTAACTCTAATCGATTGCAAACATCAATTACACCTGAAAACACACAAAACCTCGGTTCGATTACCTCCCTCATCGTGAACCTGCAACTAGATCAAAGACAATCTTCCGAGTGATTTGAACCGAAATTAACAAGGGGCTTTGCATCAAGAACATTATTCGAAGCTTTCCACGAGTTCAATTTGATTTCTATCATCGTTAGCATATCAATCGAGCCTCGTTGTGGTCGCGGCTGGGTTCATCAATTGTTCGTATCAGATTAATCTACAAACAGGTGATTAAACACATGTTTAAACTCGATTTTAGTCAAGGAACAAAAGCCCTATGATTAACACAATGAAAATAATCGAATTCAGGTTCAATTGGATCGAGCACATTTCTAGGGTTCATGTGGGAGTTTGGGGTTTGTTTGAATATGTGTATTTAGTAATTAAAAACCAAAATGAACCACGGCTGAGAGCCTTGGTTCATTGGTTAAAGCATGTTCCCCCATCCATGAGGTCCCGGGTTCGAACCCGGGCACCCTCATGCCATTTTTTTTTTAAAAAAAGAGGTTTTAGCCTTTAAAAAGGCTATATAAAATTTCTAATAATTTATAAAAAATGGTTTTTTTTTAGTTTGTTTATTTTAGAAATTATCTAGTTATTTTTTTGTTAATTTATTTCTTTAATCTCCTTAATAAATTTGTTTTATATGAAATGTTATTAGAAAATGTTATAATTAGTTATTTTCATAAAAACAAACTTTAAATAGTTGAAATCACTAAATTGTTATTTGGTTTATATGTTATCTTTAATTTTAGATTAATTATATTGATAAGAAAATGTAATATACATTTGATGATTAAATCATTAAAAGGGTTAATTTAAAAGGAGTAATTAAGTTTTCTTCGTTGTATTAAAATATATGTTTACACGGTCGACAAATAACCTTACTTATAAAAACCCCAAATTCATATTGGAACCCTAGTTTTCGTTATATCGTTAACCATATTATTGACCTAAATCTTATAATATATATAGGTGCATTGTGACGTTCATCTGGGAACGACGTTTATTATTATTCTTATAATCTTCATAATATACTTATTGATCAAGTGAGTTTCCTTGCTCCCTTTTCACTTTATTTCACACTATTTTGGGGTGAAACATGATACTTATACATCATACACTTATAAACGTTTGAGACTTGTAAAGCACTTGCAATTCATCTTTATTTTTGTCATGGTTATTTGTGTGTTGTAAGTGATTATATGAGATACATAGTTTGTTTACAATCATTAACTATTGCTAGCCTGGCGACGTCTTAGATCTTTGGGTCTGACAAGCCTATTTGGTGCTAAAGTCGATGTATTGCCGACTCCTGATGACGTATGCTTGTTTATCATGGGAACCAAATACACTTAGCCAATCTTATTTACTTGTAATCAAGTCGAGGTTTGGTTGTAACGATATGTGTTCTATAACCTTACTAACTTATGACCTATGACATGAATTGCTACTTGTAACTTTATCATATTATGTATGAAAACCTTGGAAACTCACCCACTATTTATAGTTGACCTTTTATATTTATCATGTTTCAGGGAATCTCCAAGTTTAAAGTGGACTTTTGAAGCTTGCAATAAAACTAGGACTTGGACCTAGTTAAATAAATAAAATGTTATGTTATGTTTTGAGTTATGTTTGAACTTATTTCTTGTTTGAGACTTATGGTTGTATTTCATTTTAAGACTTATGAAAAATAATATTTGCAATTTAATATAGCGTTATGTGGCTGTGAACAATCTTAACCCTCACATCTCGACGATTCCGCCGTCAAGGTTGGGGTGTGACAGATTGGTATCAGAGCCCATAACTATAGGGATTTAGGTTATTAGAAATGGTGACCTAGACTATAGCTTATGCATGAACCTCATAGAAAAATATTTATATTCTTGGAAATATATATATTGTTACATGCTACATAATGTTATACCTTACTTATGTGCAACTTGATGCCTTAGCATAGGTTTGCCTTGTAATTGTTTAAACTTTGTTACTCGTCTCCCTAAACTTACCTTTGACACTTTGACTCTCCCCGACAAATGAAACTTCTTAATCTTATTCTCGACGACACGTGGAATCGTATACTTATGCTTATGACTTGAATCCTTAGACTTATGTCTAATCTATGTAAAATCTCATCAAGGTTTTGATTTCATGAATCTAAGAAATTTGTGTGACACATAGACACCTGTATTCTGGATTTCCTGGAAAAAGGCCCTCGGGCTAAGGCAAGCATATCGCATAAATCCTACGGGACTAGTTATGCTTACCTGGGGATTTCTGGGATGAGTGATAAACTATGGTCAACATACACAAACTTCTAAGGCGAATGGGTCAACTTACCTTGACGTGTCAACGTTTCCAAATGGTAATGCGTTACCAAATGGAACCATTCCATGTGCCTTACAACTTTTGCCTTATCCTATAATCCTTGTTATTCCAATTCTCGTATCTAACTCATTTTGTATATTCCAGCATGTCTTGTCATCATGGAAAGCGTGGAAGTTCCGATCGTAAGCTAGCCGCCATGATTGCTCGACAAATGGCTGCTGTCATCCCGACCATGGTTGCTGAACTTAATAGCACCTTAATGACCAATGCTAGCAATAATGGAAATGGTCATGGAGAGAATAGCAACAACCAAAACGGGAACAATCAACACGGGAACAATCAAACTTGCACTTTCAAGCACTTTAGCTCTTGCAAGCCCACTAGTTTTAGTGGCAAGGAAGGAGCCACTGGTCTTCTTGAGTGGTTCGAAAGCATGGAGAATACTTTTATCAATTGTGAGTGTCCCGAGACGCTCAAGGTTCGTTATGCCACTAGTGTGCTCCAACAAAGGGCACTTACCTGGTGGAATAGCGAGAAGAGAAACCGTGGTCCTGAAGCTGTGTTAGCACTTACTTGGGAAGAGTTCAAGAACATCGCTATCGCGAAGTTCTGCCCGAGAAGCGAACTGCAAAAGTTGGAGGAGGAATTTTGGAACTTGAAGCAAAACGATGGTGATCATTTGGCCTACTCAACTAGGCATCATGAGTTGAGTATATTGCTGCCTCACATGGTCGACACTGTCCCCCGCAACATCGAGAAGTTCATTAAGGGTGTACCACCCCAAATTCAAGATGCTGTGGTGGGTAGCCGACCCACAACCTTGGAAGAAGCCATTACTATCACCGCTCAACTCACCGAGAACCATATACGAGCGGGCACCATGTCTGTGAAGGGTGCAAAGAAGGTAGAGAAGACGGCTACCGAGACTGTTAAGGAGACCAAAGCTGAACCGTCTTACAACAACAACAACAACAAAAAGCGCAAGTTCACACCGGCACGCAACTATGCCGTGACTGCACCCAAACAACCCCAAAGACAACTTGTACCTACGGCTGCACCTGTGGCACAAGTGCCTGGGGCTAGGGCTTATGCTGGTCCTCAGCCTATGTGCAACACTTGTAGGTACCATCACCCGGGAAATCAACCATGCCGTATCTGTACTTTATGCGGTAAATATGGTCACTTGGTGGCGACTTGTCACCGTGCACCTAACAACGCCGCCGTGGTCACAAACCGTGTTCGCTACAACTGTGGGGAACCTGGTCATTTCCGCCCACAATGCCCCCGTCTTGTGGGTAATATGCCACAAGCCCGAGGACGTGCTTTCAACATCAACGCAAATCAAGCACAAGCAAACAACGATGTGGTGAATGGTATGTTAACTTACCTTTAACTTTTGTGACCTAATTCTTTTCATGTGTTACCTGCGTCGTTAAATACCTTTAAAATTGAACAGGTATGTTCCTTATTAATAAAACTTATGCCTATGTCCTATTTGATTCTGGAGCCGATAATAGTTTTGTTTCGTTAGAGTTTGAACCCATACTTGCTAAGCCACATACGAAACTAGAAAGACCTCTTACCGTTGAAGTTGCCGATGGAGAACCGATCACCGTTGACGTCATTATTCGTGATTGCATCTTAAGTCTTGACACGCATGATTTTCTTATCGATCTTATCCCTATGAAACTTGGAAGCTTCGACGTCATCATTGGTATGGATTGGTTAGCCAAACACCATGCCGAGATCATTTGTTTTGAGAAGTGCATTCGTATACCGTTACCCTCTGGAGATACTTTGAAAGTGTTCGGTGAAAAATCTTCCAAAGGACTTAAACTCATGTCTTGCACTCAAGCCCGAAAGTGCTTAAGCAGGAAGTATATGGCCTTCTTGGCTTACGTGGTCAAAACGAAAGTAAAAGGGAAAGAACTTAAGGATGTCCCTATCGTACGAGACTTTCCTGAAGTATTTCCCGATGTCCTTAGTGGTTTACCTCCCGTGCGTGAAGTCGAGTTTAAAATTGACTTGATACCGGGAGCAAACCCCGTGGCTAAGTCACCATATCGGCTTGCACCATCGGAAATGCAAGAACTCTCTAGTCAACTTCAAGAGCTATCCGAGAAGGGTTTCATCCGTCGTAGTTCTTCGCCTTGGGGTGCACCTGTTCTTTTCGTGAAGAAGAAAGATGGATCGTTTCGCATGTGCATCGATTATCGTGAGCTTAACAAGCTTACCATCAAAACCGTTATCCTCTTCCTCGTATCGATGATTTGTTTGACCAACTTCAAGGAGCTGCTATTTTCTCGAAGATCGATTTACGTTCTGGCTATCATCAATTGCGAGTCCATGATGATGATATCCCAAAGACCGCTTTCCGTACTCGTTATGGGCACTATGAGTTTATGGTGATGCCTTTTGGTTTAACCAATGCTCCTGCTGTCTTCATGGATCTCATGAACCGAGTATGCAAGCCTTATCTAGACAAGTTTGTAATCGTCTTCATTGATGACATACTTATTTATTCCAAGTCCAACACCGATCATGAACTGCATTTGAGATTAGTTCTTGAGTTGTTGAAGAAAGAGCAATTGTACGCAAAGTTCTCGAAGTGTGATTTCTGGCTCGAGGAAGTTCAATTTCTAGGACACGTGGTGAATAGCCAAGAAATTCACGTTGATCCTGCAAAGGTGGAAGCTGTGAAGAATTGGTGTGTTCCTACATCTCCTACCGAAGTTCGTTCTTTTCTTGGTCTTGCTGGTTATTATCGGCGATTCATTGCCAACTTCTCGAGGATCGCGAAACCGCTCACTACTTTGACACAAAAGAATAAACCATTCGAGTGGGGTTCTGAGCAAGAAGAAGCTTTTGAAGCGTTAAAGCATAAGTTGTGCAATGCTCCTATCTTGACCCTACCCGATGGAAACGACGATTTCACCGTGTATTGTGATGCATCTAAACAAGGCCTTGGTTGTGTTCTCATGCAACGAGGAAAGGTCATAGCTTATGCATCGAGACAATTAAAGGTTCACGAGGTGAATTACACAACACACGATCTTGAGCTTGGTGTTGTTGTCTTTGCCTTGAAGATTTGGAGGCACTACCTGTATGGTACGCAATGTATAGTCTACACCGATCACAAAAGCCTTCAACACATTTTCAATCAAAAAGATCTCAACATGAGACAACGTCGTTGGGTGGAGTTGATTAGTGATTACGATTGTGACATTCGTTACCAACCTGGTAAAGCAAATGTTGTAGCCGATGCACTAAGCCGAAAGATTCACAACAAGATGAGCTCATTCCAAGAAATTCGCGATCGACGTCAATGGTTTGACACTTTGGGTGAGTTCGTGAGATCCGACTTGATGTCAACGAGACTACCGTACTGCTACAAAACTTGAGAATAGATAGTGACATCGAGTCTAGTATCTTGGAGGCTTAACAAGTGGTGCAACAAGAAGGAAGAATGAAGGATGAACTTGAGCCTAATCTTTTAACCCGATTGGAAACGAAACCCAATGGGTTGATGTACTTCGCCAATCGAATTTGGATTCCAAATCGCGATAACCTTCGTACCTTTATCATGAACGAAGCTCATCAAACTCGTTATTCTATTCATCCTGGTTCCGATAAGATGTACATGGACCTACGTGGTCAATATTGGTGGCCTGGAATGAAGAAAGACATAGCGACTTATGTAGCTAAGTGCCTCACATGTACGAAGGTTAAAGCCGAACATCAACGTCCAAGTGGATTACTTGAGCAACCCGATATTCCTATGTGGAAATGGGAACACATATCCATGGACTTCATAACGAAGCTACCCCGAACCTCTCGAGGACATGATAGCATATGGGTGATCGTTGACCGATTGACCAAATCGGCACATTTTATACCCATACGTGACACTTACAAGACATCAAGGTTAGCTCGTATATACGTTGATGAGATTATAAGTCGTCATGGGGTACCTCTGCACATCATATCCGACCGAGACGCTCGTTTCACTTCACACTTTTGGTCATCTATGCAAGAACTCTTGGGTACTCAATTGGACCTAAGCACGGCTTATCATCCTCAAACTGATGGTCAAACCGAGCGAACGATCCAAACCTTGGAGGATTTGCTACGTCTGTGTGTTCTTGACTTTGGTGGTGATTGGGATACGCATCTACCGCTCGCGGAATTTTCGTATAACAATAGTTACCACTCGAGTATCAAGATGGCACCATTCGAAGCACTTTATGGTCGTAAATGTCGTTCGCCGATCTGTTGGACCGACATTGGTGAAAACTTCATCACTGGTCCTGAACTTATACAAGAGACGACCGATAAAGTTTCTATCATTCGCAAGAACCTTGAAGTGGCGAGAAGTTGTCAAAAGAGCTATGCTGACAAGCGACGTGAGCCATTGGAATATCAAGTTGGGGAGATGGTTCTTCTTAAGGTTTCACCGTGAAAAGGTGTGGTTCGCTTTGGAAAGAAGGGAAAACTGGCTCCAAGATTTGTAGGACCTTTCAAAATCCTGAAAAGGATTGGGAAAGTGGCTTATAAACTAGAGTTACCTTCCGACCTTAGTGGAGTTCACCCTGTATTTCACATCTCAAATTTGAGAAAGTGCTTGGCTGATGAAAGTCTGCATGTTCCGTTGGAAGACATCCAGATCGACGAGTCATTGCATTTTGTCGAGAAACCTGTTGAGATCATGGACCGCATAATGAAGAGGACTAGAACCACAACCACCCCAATCGTCAAGGTTCGTTGGGAGAATACACGTGGCGTCGAATTTACTTGGGAACGTGAGGAGCACATGAAGAAGAAATACTCGTTCTTATTTGTATAGTTTCATTTCTCTTAATTTCGGGATGAAATTCTTTTAAGTTGGGGAGACAGTAACATCTCGTATTTTTGTTAACTAAACGTTAACTTCGTTTATTCTTATAAGGGTCATTATTGACAATTATGAAACTCATGTGTTATTCATGCTTATTCTCTTTGGTTATTAATGTAAGAAAGTTAAAAATAAAAATACCAAATAATATTAATTATGTTAATATTAATAATAGTAATAATGATACAAGTCATAATTATGATAATAATACTAATAATAACAACTATAATGATAATAATAATAATAATAATAATAATAATAATAATAAGTATAATAATAATAATAATAATAACAATAATAATAATTATAATAATAATAATAATAATAATAATAAGTCATAAAATACTTAAAACTTAAAGATTAATTTAAGTCCAGTGGGTTATTTGGCCAATTTGAAAGTTAAAATCTAAGTTTAAACATAAAATGATAAAACTACAAACTAGAGGGACCATTTGTGTAATTAATGAAACTTAAACCATGTTCTTCCCCTCTCTCTCATTTTTCCGGCCTCCGGCGCGGCGCCGGTGACCCTTAAAAACCGTTTTAAACCTTGATTTTTCTTGTTGAATCGATTCCAATCGTCTTATGTAACTGTTTCGAACACATTAGGAGCTTTAATTCGAGGTTAAAGGTGTCGATTTGGCTTGGAAACCGCTCGACATCAATCCTCTAACCGTTCGGTCATTAAAGTTCAATTATAACCTAATTAACTAAACCTAATCGAACGTTTATCTAACTCTAATCGATTGCAAACATCAATTACACCTGAAAACACACAAAACCTCGGTTCAATTACCTCCCTCATCGTGAACCTGCAACTAGATCAAAGACAATCTTCCGAGTGATTTAAACCGAAATTAACAAGGGGCTTTGCATCAAGAACATTATTCGAAGCTTTCCACGAGTTCAATTTGATTTCTATCATCGTTAGCATATCAATCGAGCCTCGTTGTGGTCGCGGCTGGGTTCATCAATTGTTCGTATCAGATTAATCTACAAACAGGTGATTAAACACATGTTTAAACTCGATTTTAGTCGAGGAACAAAAGCCCTATGATTAACACAATGAAAATAATCGAATTCAGGTTCAATTGGATCGAGCACATTTCTACGGTTCATGTGGGAGTTTGGGGGTTTGTTTGAATATGTGTATTTAGTAATTAAAAACCAAAATGAACCACGGCTGAGAGCCTTGGTTCATTGGTTAAAGCATGTTCCCCCATCCATGAGGTCCCGGGTTCGAACCCGGGCACCCTCATGCCATTTTTTTTAAAAAAAAAGAGGTTTTAGCCTTTAAAAAGGCTATATAAAATTTCTAATAATTTATAAAAAATGGTTTTTTTTAAAGTTTGTTTATTTTAGAAATTATCTAGTTATTTTTTGTTAATTTATTTCTTTAATCTCGTTAATAAATTTGTTTTATATGAAATGTTATTAGAAAATGTTATAATTAGTTATTTTCATAAAAACAAACTTTAAATAGTTGAAATCACTAAATTGTTATTTGGTTTATATGTTATCTTTAATTTTAGATTAATTATATTGATAAGAAAACGTAATATACATTTGATGATTAAATCATTAAAAGGGTTAATTTAAAAGGAGTAATTAAGTTTTCTTCGTTGTATTAAAATATATGTTTACACGGCCGACAAATAACCTTACTTATAAAAACCCCAAATTCATATTGGAACCCTAGTTTTCGTTATATCGTTAACCATATTATTGACCTAAATCTTATAATATATATATATATATAGGTGCCTTGTGACGTTCATCTTGGAACGACGTTTATTATTGTTCTTATTAATCTTCATAATATACTTATTGATCAAGTGAGTTTCTTTGCCCCCTTTTCACTTTATTTCACACTATTTTGGGGTGAAACATGATACTTATACATCATACACTTATAAACGTTTGAGACTTGTAAAGCACTTGCAATTCATCTTTATTTTTGTCATGGTTATTTGTGTGTTGTAAGTGATTATATGAGATACATAGTTTGTTTACAATCATTAACTATTGTTAGCCTGGCGACGTCTTAGATCTTTGGGCCTGACAAGCCTATTTGGTGCTAAAGTCGATGTATTGCCGACTCCTGATGACGTATGCTTGTTCATCATGGGAACCAAATACACTTAGCCAATCTTATATACTTGTAATCAAGTCGAGGTTTGGTTGTAACGATATGTGTTCTATAACCTTACTAACTTATGACCTATGACATGAATTGCTACTTGTAACTTTATCATATTATGTATGAAAACCTTGGAAACTCACCAACTATTTATAGTTGACCTTTTATTTTTATCATGTTTCAGGGAATCCTCAAGTTTAAAGTGGACTTTTGAAGCTTGCAATAAAACTAGGACTTGGACCTAGTTAAATAAATAAAATGTTATGTTATGTTTTGAGTTATGTTTGAACTTATTTCTTGTTTGAGACTTATGGTTGTATTTCATTTTAAGACTTATGAAAAATAATATTTGCAATTTAATGTAGCGTTATGTGGCTGTGAACAATCTTAACCCTCACATCTCGACGATTCCGCCGTCAAGGTTGGGGTGTGACAACAACTTACATACATTTTACATACAAGGAATCAATGTGATACTGTGTTACAAGTACTTATCTGATACATGCTTGGGTCTGCTGTGTGGTTCTATCTTTGCAACTATTTAATTCCAGTGTGGGAACCGACGGTTAGGTATTGGTAGTACTACTGGGTTGACACCCCCACCCTTGTTCGATGGTATACTAGTTGGTACCATCAGTGGCCAGGAACGGGCCCTTGGGTGAATATATGCCGACAATATCTTTGTGTACGTCGCTAGGTTTGGTTGCAAAGCTCATTGTCATGTTTGCTTGTTTATATAACTGTATTCACGGTATTCCACATCATTTACTATACAGCATCACTTACTATTTATTACTTAAACCTGCGAGCTCACCAACAATTATGTTGACCGTTTTGAGCATATCTTTTCAGGTGATCATGCTAAAACAGGAATCTAGGTTTGCTGCCTTAGTGGAGACCCTAGGATGCATTTTTGGGACTAAACATGTTTTGACAACAATTATTTTGAACAATGTTGTAACCTGTGTAAACAATTACAATCTTTTGATACTTGTTCCCGGGTTGTGGGAATTTACATTACAATTTCATCTTTATTTGGTTATGTGAATCATTATCATGTTTATGCTTATGGCTATGTTGTCGTGAATATTGACTAAACACGACACAAGTCCCCTTGTTGTCGGGTGTCGTCATGACACGCTTGTCATCATTTATTATATTGCATCCCTATCGCTTACCATGTGTTATGACGATCCCGATCTCGTTACATCCCTGTGTTTCCGCTTTTAGCGGGGGTGTGCCATGTGGTGCTGATCGTTGAAGGATCTTCCGATTGATCCTGTATCTGTGATCGAAGTGTTCTTCCGGTGTTGCAGATCGATCAACACCCTGAGAATCTCTCTCAGACGGAGATCGGTAACTTGGTGTCGGTGCTCTTCATCACTGTAAGGCTTTCTTGTTCCCTCTGGTCTCGTAGCAAGTCCCTTCACAGGGAGTTTCTGTAAAGGACAGGAATCAACTACCCCCTGTGTCAATACTTGGACTATGAGTAGTGCCTCTTGTGTGGTTTATTTCTTGCCTGAAGTTGTTACGATTAACCTGTTATCTCTGTGTCTCTGTTAGTTCTTGCTTCCGCGTGCGCTGTTGTGTGCTCTTGTCTATCACTACCCCCTTTACTGCTTGGCCAGTCAATAAATTGACCGGGTATCTGGTTGGTTAAAGGGACTTTGCGCAGTGTTGTGTGTTCTTGATTGCTTATTTGTAGTGTTGTGATTATATTGTTTCTTGTGTTTGTTTGGGGTTTATTATGGCTGATGATAAAAAATCTGAGGATGATACTTTCTCTAATGAGGGTAGTGTCCCCTCTGTTCATGATTCTCATATCAGTAAACTTCACTTTGGTAACCCCTTATATCTCCATGCCAGTGATACTAGTAACATCTCTATTATTTCAATTAAACTGAAAGGGACTGAAAATTACTTTGTGTGGGCCAATGCTATGCAACTTGCTCTTAATGTGAAAAATAAGATAGGGTTTATAGATGGATCATGCATTAAACCTGAAAGTGATGAGTTAGGCAGGCAATGGGATAGATGCAACTTTGTGGTGTTATCTTGGATCTTAAACTCTATATCAGAGGATTTATATGTTAGTCAAATTTTTTCAAAGGATGCCTCTACAGTTTGGCAAGAATTAAAAGAAACATATGACAAAGTGGATAGATCTGTTGTATTCAAACTATATCAAAACATTAATTCTTTGACCCAAAATGAGTCATCTATATCTGATTATTATCATAAACTAAACTCCAGGTGGCGTCAATATGATACTCTAACCAATCTTCCTACATGCACTTGCCAAGCTGCAAAAGGGTTTTGAAATTTCAATCAAAACCTAAAACTTATGCAATTTCTTATGGGTTTAGATGAAGTGTATCAACCTATCAGATCAAACAATTTAACAAAAGACCCCATTCCATCTGTCAAAGTTGCATTCTCCATCATCTCTAGTGAAGAATCTCATAGAAATTCTTTCTCTAAACAAGGGCCTAAGACTCAAGCAACAGCCTTTGCTGCTAGAGCTATAGATCCTAAGAAAAAATCTAGAAAAGGTTCTTCACTAAGATGTTCACATTGCAACCTAACTAGTCATACAATTAAGAGATGTTATGAACTCATTGGATACCCTGAATTATAAAAAGAAATCAAATACTTCTATGGCTGCTGGAATAAGTAATAATGTTGTCATTAATAACAAGACCATTCCTAATGATTTTCCCTTCAGCCCTGATCAGATTTCAAAACTCCTATCTTTTGTTAGTGAAGGATCTTCATCCACCTCTCAGATTAATGCTAATATGTCAGGTAACATTAACCTAAATGAAAATTGTAAAAGTCACTACTTAAACATTATAAGTTCCACCAGCTCAAGTGAGTTTAATCTCACACAAGGTTGGATCATTGACTCAGGTGCAAATCAGCACATGATTGTGTTTGAGTCAAACATGTTCAACCTTATTGATGTGTCTGATGTTGGGTTGTCTGTTGGACATCCTAATGGAACTAGAGCCAAAATTACAAAAATTGGTAATCTTAAACTTACAAGTGACATAACATTGGTTGATGTGTTGGTTGTCCCTGAGTATTATGTAAATCTGATGTCTGTTCACAAACTCTCTAAAGATAATAACCTTAAATGTTGTTTTGATGAATACTCCTGCTCTGTTCAGGATTCACATCAAAACAAGTGTCTGATGAGTGGTAAACAAATTGATGGTCTATACTTTTATAAGGATGTATCTAGAGTTATCCTGTCTTGTCCTTGTAACATGTTTGCCTGTTCTGACTCCCTGTCCTTATGGCATGGGAGACTTGGCCACCCATCATATCATGTCCTAAACGTTCTGAAAAAGGATCTTATGATTACTAACTCAAATACCAACCTGCCTTGTGAAATCTGTCATAGAGCTAAACAAACAAGGCTTCCCTTTCCTGACAGCTCTCATGTGTCAAAAGCCCTTGGTGAACTGATGTACATTGACCTATGGGGCCCTTTTAAAATAACAACCAAAGAGGGCTTCAAATACTTTCTAACTGTGGTTGATGATTTTTCTAGAGCTGTCTAGATATATTTGCTGAAATCTAAGGATGAAGTGATAAATCATGTTGAAAGTCTCGTTAACTTGATTAAAACACAGTTTTCAAAAGTAATCAAATGCATCAGATCAGACAATGGAACTGAGTTCACTAATCATTCAATTGAAAACCTGTTTTCAAAAAATGGTATCATTAGGGCTGCAAACGAACTGAACGTTCAGCGAACAGTTCGTGAACCGTTCGGCGGGAAGTTCGTTTATGTTAGTTCGTTTATGTTCGTTCGTTTAGTAAATGAACAAACACAAACAAGAAAATTATGTTCGTTTAGTTAAACGAATGAACATGAACACAAGCCGCGTTCGTTCATTTATGTTCGTGAACGTTCGATAATGTGTTCGTTTATGTTCGTTAGTGTTTGTTCGATAAAGTGTTTGTTTATGTTCGTTAAGGTGTTCGTTTATATTCTTAATTATTATGTCAGTTATTTTTATGACTATTATATCAAGTATTTTTTAATATTTATGTTAACTAATTTATTTTTGATTAATTTTGTGTAATTTTTGTAATAAAAAATGTTAATTTTATTCTAAATAAATCTTTAATAATTTGTATCCGTTTGTGTTTATGAACTTTTTTGTGTTCATCATGTTCATGAACAGTTATTTGTGTTCATTTGCTTTTGTTTATGTTCATTTGCGTTCGGTAAGTGTTCGTGAACAGTTCATGAACATGTTCATTTTCTTAATGAACGAACACGAACAAGAAATCCCGTTCGGTTAGTGTTCGTGAACAGTTCATGAACAAGTTTATTTCTTAAAGAACGAACACGAACAAGGCCTTGTTCGTGTTCGTTCGGTTCGTTTGCAGCCCTAGGTATCATACATCAGACATCTTGTGTTTATACTCCCTAACAAAATGGTATAGTGGAGAGAAAACACAAACATCTGTTGAATGTGGCTAGGTCTCTCATGTTTCAAGGAGGGATTCTCACATACATATGGTCTGAATGTGCTCTAACTACTTGCTATTTGATTAATAGGACTCCTTCTTCTGTGCTCTCTGGCTTATCTCCTTATGAGTTAATTTACAATTGCAAGCCTTCTCTTTCTCACCTTAGAATCTTTGGCAGTCTATGTTTTGCTACTGCCTTGCACCCTGAAAATAAATTTGATTCTAGGGCTATAAAATGTGTTTTCATAGGATACTCTAGCAATAAAAAGGGATATAAACTTTGGAATTTAGATAAAAAAGAATTTTTATTTTCAAGAGATGTTAAATTTTATGAGAATATATTTCCAATTAAATCTAGTTCAAGTAACACTGGTGAAAGCAGTAGTGCTAATGTAGACAGTGACATCTTGTTTGACTCCCTATTTCTACCCAATGATGATGAGAAGGCTAATAAAGGTAATAATCATAAGGACATCAGGGGTGAGTCTCAGGTCCCAAAGTCCACATTAGGTTCTCCTATTGATAGGAATGATTCCTCAGGATATCAGTCAGGTAGTTAAATTGCCACTGATTATCATCAGGATCATTAGTCTGGCAGTTCGCCTGCCACTAATCCTGAGTTGTAGACATTTCCTCAACAGTATGTAGAGTCAAATGAGGTACCTTGTGAGACTGAGCCCAGCTCTGATCCTGGGATTGATTCTGCCGAATCTGAGGGTCCTCCTAGGAGATCTACTACAATCAGTTCTGTTCCTAAACACTTTAGTGACTTCATTGTTGAAGGAAAAGTAAAATATGGCATTGAAAAGGTGGTAAATTACTCTATATTGTCTCCCCATGACTATTGTTTTGTGTCCATGTTAAATAAGAGCACTATACCCACTAGTTATAGGGAGGCACGCTTAGATAGTAACTGGGTAAATGCCATGAATGAAGAAATGGAAGCACTAAATAGGAATGGAACTTGGATTTTAACTGATCTTCCTAAGGATAGGAAAGCAATTGGGTGCAAATGGTTATATAAGATTAAATATAAATCATCAGGTGAAATAGAAAGATATAAGGCTAGATTGGTTGCTAAAGGATATAGTCAAAGAGAAGGCTTAGATTTTGATGAAACTTTTTCTCATGTTGTCAAAATGGTGACTGTAAGATGTCTCATTAGTGTTGCCATTCAAAATGGGTGGAATTTATACCAATTGGATGTCAACAATGTTTTTCTATATGGTACATTGACTGAGAATGTGTATATGCAACTGCCTGAAGGTTACTATACTGATTCTAAGTGTAATAAGGTTTGCAAGCTTGTGAAGTCTCTCTATGGACTTAAACAAGCTCCTAGAAAATGGAATGAAAAATTAACCTCTACTTTGATTAACTTAGGTTTTGTGCAAAGTGTTAATGATTATTCCTTGTTTGTTAAAAGTTCTGGTAATATGCTTGTTGCTATGTTAGTTTATGTTGATGACATTGTAATTACTAGAAATAATGAGACTGAGATTGAGAAAGTCAAGTATTCCTTAAACCAAAATTTCTTGATAAAAGATCTTGGAAAGCTTAAATATTTTCTTGGTATTGAAGTCATTGAGTCCAAAAATGGTGTGTGCTTGAGTCAAAGAAAATATTGTTTGGAGTTATTGTCTGAGTTTGGTCTTTTAGGCAGTAAACCCTCGTCTATTCCTATTGAACAAAACTTAATTGCCACTGATTTGAGTAACTCTGATAAAAATGATTTTAAGTTAAAAAATGATTTTAAGTTAAAAAATGTTACTCAATATCAAAAATTAATTGGAAAGTTGATTTACCTAACTTTGACCAGACCTGACATAGCCTTTGTAGTTCATTGTCTAAGTTAGTACATGCATGAGCCACTGAACTCTCACTTGAACATTGCTCTAAGGTTGTTGAGATACTTAAAAGGGTCTCCTTCTCAAGGCATTTGTTTTAAAAAGTCTGATCAGTTTTTATTGAAATGTTTTGTTGATGCCGATTGGGGAAAGTGTTTGTCCACAAGAAGGTGTGTCACTGGATACACTGTGTTCTTGGGAGATTCACTTGTCTCCTGGAAGAGTAAGAAACAATCCACTGTGTCTCGATCTTCTGCTGAAGCAGAGTATAATGCTATGTGTATTGTTGGGTGTGAAGTTATCTGGGTTTTAAAAATTTTGAAGGATCTACAAGTTCCTCAGGAACTTCTTATGAAACTTTTTTATGATAGTAAAGCTGCAATTTTAATTGCTGCAAATCTCGTTTTTCATGATAGAACCAAACATGTTGAAATTGACTAACATTTTTTAAGAGAAAAGGTTGCAGCAGAGGTGTTACAACCTGTTAAAATTGATACTCAAGATCAAATTGCTGATTTACTCACTAAAGGCCTAGGTGCTAAACAACATAAGGTTTTATGTGATAAAATGGGTCTTTATGATTGTTTTAGAATTTGACTTGTGGGGGTGTTGAATTGTTAGAATTATCTAACAAATCATTTGTTTCAATTCATATTCTAAAACTTGTCATTGGGTTGTTTAGTGTTAGTTTAGTGACACATTTCTTGTTGTTTTCAGGTTAACAAAAGTTATCTAATAGAGGGGCTGTTCATGTCAAGTTAGAAGTTAAAGGGCTATTGCTGTGAAGCTGTGAAGTCTGGAAGTTGCAGCTGATATAAAGGATGCTTTGTTCGATTAGGGTTCAACACATTAAACAATTCTTTCATTCTTTCATTCGTTCGGGTGACCAATTTCTTCTTCTCAAACCCTCTTCTAGGGTTTGTTCATCTCCTTACTGATTCTTGTTCTAGATGAATCATTTGTACTAGAACTTGTAGAGTCATTTACATTTGAGAGTTTTGGGTTGTGTTCATCAGACGAAATTATTTTTATGGTTAATCTAATCTGTAATGATCGATTTACTAGGAGTTTGGCTATGAATATCATTGTTTTCAACAATGAGGAAGGTCTTAGATATAATGAGGAAGGTGTAAACAGTTTTTTGTTAAAGGTAGCAATGACTCATACTCACATCCTCCTCTGGTGAAGCTGAAAGTTTTAAAATCAGTCTTTCACACTGTATTATATCCAACAACAACATTTGTTTTCTAAAGCATATCACTTCTGGTAACATGCTGATTCTCTTATATCCAATACATACATGTTACATTTTCTTTTGGTCTTAGCAAGTCTAGCAATGTTATATAAGTCGTTAACACTTAACATTGATGAAACTTTAGTGTGATCTTTGAAGTTGTATTTTTAATTGTTCTTTTTAAGCTTTAGGCTAAGAGCATTGAAATTATTAGGCTACAGGCTCTCAAGTTTACTTTAATAAACAATTTGTTCCATTTTTAGTTAGAGTATTTTCTTACACTTTTTAAGAAATTATCTCAAGAATTTGGACGAGTTAATGAGAAAAAGGATGTTTGTTGGGCCAAAACTATACCTGAACAAACTGAAACCCGCGTATATAAAAATATTGCAACTAAGAACAAAAAAATTTAGTATTAGTGTAAAGCAGCCATGATATGGCAAGGACTAGAAGTTGGTGTTTTAACCCATTCATATGAAAGTGGGTCAATTTGCTTATACCTTAAAGGGTAATGGGTCAAACGGGTAAGATAGAAAAACAATTATGATAGTTTCATATTGGATCAAAAAAGTTAGCAAATAACTTAAGTTATTTTATTTAATTTTGTATTTTTATGAAATTATTTGATGTGGTTTTGTAAGTATTTTTTAATAAAATACCGGTTGACAACAAGGTTAGTCATTGCCACCAGCCATAGGACATAATTTCTAACAAATAACATGTTCTTTCCAGAGATTTTTACATATTTATAAACTCACTACATTATCAACAGAAGAATTAGCAAACTTTATTGACTCAACATGATGGGTCTCCAAGATTTCTTAGTAAAAAGTTGTACCTGTGATTTACAGCAAGTATGAAGACATAATCAAAGCAAAAATACCAACTCATCTATCATTGACCAATGACATGTTTCTCAAAAAAAATGAAAGAAGTTTGCAATAATTGAATGTTATGTATGTTGCTTAATGAGCCTCAAACAAAATTGTTTATGTTATCAAATCTGATTTAGTTTGATTTAATTAATCATCATGTGTCATGGATTTAGACATAGTGCTATGTATACGGCATTCCTTGATTTTGTATATGTTATAGAAAACCATGTCATCATGTGTCATGGATTTAGACATAGTGCTATGTATACGGCATTCCTTGATTTTGTATATGTTATAGGAAACCATGTCATTCACAAAACTTGCATCATGGCTAAAATTGTGCTCCTATGAAAGTGACTATACGTTGAAATTGTAAGTGGCGGATTTAAGGGCTACTCGTATGGAATTGACATGATTTTTTATAAATAACTTGATGACTCACATTATTGTCATAAAAAAGAAGATTCGAAATCTTAATTTTCGATACACTCTAATTAATGACAATACGAAATTTGAGATCCTTCATGGTTATATGCCAAAGCAACATTTAAAGAAAATTCTAGATTACCTTTGGAACAATGTTCTTGGCCCTAAACAAAACTTATAAAAACCTTATTATTAAATCAATAGGTTTATCGACATATAAAGCAGTAATGTGGGATCTTTTATTTTTCGTGACTCTAATTCTAATACTAGATAACCATATGTTTTAGCTAATATCTTTCCTACTGATAGTCAATCGTAAGTACCTTGTTATGCTTCTCAAATAGATCGTGATATTTATACCTTGGATTGATGCTTAATGTTCTAGGTGGCTCTTATTTGCAATCCCATAGTTAACTATAATTGCTTGTTTTAATCTTTTAAACATGTTTTTTAATGACAAATTAAACAAATATAAGTTCTATGTCTATTAATCTTTAACTAATGACACAAATTTTATTATGCACAACAATAGTAGTGGCCTTGCACAAGTTGGGCTAGATGCAACACCACTTATCATGTCGCATAAAATGAGTATTTTTGCTACCATGAAATTCAGTCTATTTAAAATTAAGTTTTTGGTCATTGAGTACTTGAATTTGACTTTATATATAATTCATACACATAAACTACATTTGTCAAGTACACATCCTATATTTTTTTTATTATCTTTTGATACAACGTAAATTGTACAACCCGCGGCATCGCGCGGGCTCACCACTAGTAATTTTTTAAGAGAAACTACCAAATAGTTAATGTTAAATGTCATAATATAGTTAAGTTATTTAAACACTCAATCCATTCATCTTTGAAAGTTACATAAGAGGTATTTCAGGTGTAACACATCCATAAAACCAACTGATCATAACCGAACAACATTAACCGTATTTATTCAACAAGACAAGAAAAATATTAATTTTATTTTTTTAGCGGCAAATGTATGATCGAGCAAATTATTTAACTCTGAGTGATAATACAACCTTGCAACCGTCACGTGGACAAACGGTGGGGACATATACCATCTCATCACAACCTTCCGTTCGATCTCTCTTGAAATCAAACAACGAGGTGAACATCGCAATAAAGAGAACCAACTGATTAATCGCGTATCTTTGTCCCACACATTGGTGGGGCCCAACTCCAAACATCAAGTAGTTTCTCTTGAAAACCCGGTCCTCTTGTCGGTCCTCCAAAAACCGGTCTGGGTCAAACCGGTCCGCGTCAACGAACCCTTGGAACGAGGATTCGAACGGGGATGGGAAGACGATTGCGCCCTTGGGAATCGTGTATGTGTCCGTCAACGGGAAGTCTTCAGCAGCGACATGTGGAACCATTGTCGCCGGTGCTCTATACCGGACGACCTCCTTCGCCACCGCCTCCGTGTACCGCATTTCCCTCAGCTGATCGTATGTGATCGGTTTATCGGATTCCGGTGACCAGATACCGGAGACTTCTTTCCTAACTCTCTCTACAACCTCCGGATGTAAATCGAGTATCGCCACCGCCCAAAGAAGTGACGAAGTTGAAGCGTCTTGTGCGGCGAAGAGGAAATCGAAAATGTGACTTCCGATCTCGATGCTATTGGTGTGTGGTGGTGGTTGTTTTCCAACACATTCGTCCGCCTCGATGATTTCACGTACGACGTCTTGCATCCAGAAATCCACCAAACTAGTCGCCTCCTCGCCGGACTTCATACTCGCTTTACTCTTGTCGACGCAATCAGCGATCATTCCGACGAGCCTAGGCAATGCTAATCTCGCGTCTCTAAAAGCAAATCCCGGCAAATCGATAGGTGGACTTATGAATCCGAGATTGAAGACATTGTAATCCTCATTGAATCGTTTCCTCGACTCATCGCTCAAATACCTTCCGACGAAAACCCTTTGACTCGTTTCCAAATTCAGATCGCGACAAAGTTGCCGGAGAGGAAACGATTTGGTATCGAATTCCGGCAACTCGGTCCACGATCTCAGGTGCTTGAGGATGATGCGTTGTTGTAGATCAACGTAAGTCGAAAGTGCTTTAGGGCTAAAACTAGGAGCAATACGACGACGTAAATCCTTATGTACATCCCCTAACATGTACACAATATTATTCTCCGCTAACAACTTTTTCCCGAACACATGAGCAATGACGCGAAATGCGTCATGTCGGACGTTAGTGAAGACTTTACGAGAGAGGTCTGTGGAGCAGACGAAGACGATGAAAATGCCGAACAAATAGTTGACGGAGAATCCGGCGTCGGAGGATTTCGCCATGGCGGATTGACGTTCCCAAAACTTCGTCGTATTCCGGAGGAGTGAAATTGCGTTTCCGACGAACGGTAACACTAGATTTGGGCCGGGGGCAGAGCGTTTCTTCTTCAGGTAAATGATTTGCTCGAGAAGAATGATGAGTAAAGCCATGGATAGAATGTATGGAGCTAGAGAAATGATAATGGCGGGAAAAGACCCCATTAGGGGTTGATTTGATTGTGTAATGAAGAAGAAGAAGAAGATCAACAAGAAAAAGAAGAAGAGTTGATTTGATTTGGAGATGGTGTGGGGTTTAAGTAGAGCAACGTGTGAAATATTATGTAAACAAAGTCAAATAGATTTAAACGGGATGATGGTTTTCAAACGTATTGTATAACTAATAATAACTAAAAGTAAATAGGTTGTTGTCATGAGTATAAAACAAAAAAAGTAATAAGAGACAAGTTGTTTATGGTAAATATTGGAGTTAATTTCGGTTTTAGTTTTTGAGTTTTGTAAAATGTCTCCATTTGAGTATTAATTTTTGATTTTTGTCTTAGCTTTTGACATATATAATTTTTGTCTCCATATATATATGTATATTATGTATGTGTTCTATATAATATTAATTTAGTTGAATTACACTACTAGTCCGTCTAATTTACATAATAAGTTGTTTAAATTGAAAAGACCAAAATGCCCTTACATTTAATAGAAAATCTAGCATCTCTTAGTGTTAATACTCAAACTTGTTAGAAAATTAAAAGTGAGTACTCAAACCTGTTACTTTTTTTGCTTAGTATCCAAACCTGTTTTTTTGAATATACCACATAGACTATTTATGTAATTAACTCTAACAACAATATATTATCTATTACTATCTATGAAGCATCTCTTTAGGACAAGATTATAATTTTATAACAATTTCAAGACGTCGTATGAAATGTTACAAGTTTTAATCTCTAACTTCATAACAAATCTTTCCTATATTCTATTTCAAAGAGTTGTACCCTATGATTTTCCATTGATATATCTATAATTTGTTAGGGGCAAGATTGTAATTTTGCCAAAGAACATCTATTAATTCATACCAAGATGGTATTCACTTCAAGTAAAATAGCCAACTTACGTACTAAAGTAGACAATCTTTTTTTTAAAAATCAAAGCAAGAGAGGACTTAGGAGTATGAATCACTTGAGGATCAGATGAATTGGGGCAGCTATTTTCTGAATGCATTTCATTCACAAACGAAACTAACTATAGTTGTAACCTTCTTCATCTTCTTCTTCATGTAATAAAATTTTTGAAGAAACTTTTTTCGTTAAACTAACAGCCATGATAGTTTAACAAAAATAAACAAATATATAGACTGAAACAATATCTTGATTTGCAAAAATAAAAGATAATTTACATTAAGAAAAGCATAATCAAAGTATTTATATATCTACGCTCCTACGAAGATCAACGGAATTTAGCATCAATTACTAACATATTAGATATGTCACATTAATGTTATCATCAATCTACTTCATTTTTACATTATCATATATATGATCCTTTTCTTTATTAGCAGCAAGACCAACTTTAACTAGTGCATTGGGAAACATACACAAGGTTTTGAGTATTCTTCATTAGCTACAAATGCTGAACTAACACTATAAAAACATAAAGGAATTCCTTTATAATAGAAAGATTTTTTATGACATAAAAATATTAAAGCTCGTAACTTTTTATATGTCATTTTAAAATTATTGCAAAATTAAAATCTTGTCCCAAAGAAATGCTTATGAGAAACCAACTATTCGTTAAACTTTAATTATGTTTAACACTTTTGTTTAGTTATGGGTTGAATAATTCAAGTATTTTTGTTAATGTTAATTACTTTTAAAACAATGTGTTAGATCTAAGATATGATAAGGATCATAAACCACATATGTATTTAAACCATAACACAATAGAATTGATAAACTAAGTAAAAGAAAACAAGTAAAAACTTGTAAATTGTTCACTCCGTCGCAACACGTGGGTTACCCGCTAGTATTTAAAATTATTCAAAAACCTAAATAAGTCATGTTGTTGAATAATTTTTGTCTGGCGTATAAATATAAACTTTATTGAAAACTGAGTTATTTTCAACATAACCATTTGTTGGTCTCGTTAGTGTCTTTAACACGAGTTCGAATCTAACAAACCGATTCAGATTTCAGATGTCAACGATGCTCCTAACTTCAAATTACTTTGTCGACGAGTTATGAGAATTATTAAACCTATTAATTTCTATATAAAACAAGTTATGTAAATTAATGCAACATTAAATAAATTATATTGTTTTCCTTTTAGTTATCAATTATATTTAATCGCATTAAATGATTGCATGGTATACTTGTTATATTTAATCTCTTTAAATGTTTATAATTGCCTTTTTGTTTTTTTACGGTCTATTGGATCACTGACTGATCACTGTCCTACCTAACCATCTTCGTTACTCAATTACGAAACCTTTGGGCACTAAGATGACACGTCCCCGAAGGAAAGCTCGTACATCAATCCGTCCCCATCAATTCCGAACCTAAGACGACTATCAGAAATAAACTCATCTTAGTTAAGAAAACTCTCTAGTCTAACTTAGAACTCACCCTTTTTTTGTCTCAAATGGGACTTGAATCCAATACCTACTCCTATTTTAATAAATTTTTGGGATGTCTCATACCAACCATTTGGGCTAAAGATAATCGACATATTATAACATTTTCATACAAGATTTTCATTGGTAAATACCATACTTAAATGTTAATTTTTATGGTGTGTTTAAAAAAAATAGGTAAATGTTAAAGCACACCCCGTATTAAACATTACTTTGAAACTTGAGTTATCTAATTGAAAAAAAAAATAAGTTAATAGAAACAATATAAAAACTTGATTATTATTTTATAAATTTTTAAGATAAAACTTTAGTCCATATATTATCATGTCTTGTATAAATCATCTATCAATTGATGTTTGTCCACTAATCTTCACCATGTCCCACATAAACATCTAAGTCAGGGACTTAAAATGTTATATTTTATCAAACATTTGGACTAAACTTGTAATTTTGGATCCTAGTGACTAGGTAAAATTTAGGTATACCTTAAGGACCATCCATGTAGTTTACTCTTACATTTATACACAAAACTTTTTGGTGTTTTACGAGTCATTTTTAGTACGTTTGTTGGGTTGTATTGACACACATATACTTTTTTTTCTCATTGTGTGATGATAAATCTTGAGATAAAAACAATCGTAAAGATTGTATGCATTAAGAATAAAGTTTGATGTGTTCGCCTCATTTGGTTCATTTGCCTTTGAAGTTTGAACTAATTTATATTCATCAAACAAATCAGTAATAAACTGAGATTGGATAGTTCCATTTTTTATTCCTCAATCGACTAGTAAATTTTAGTATACAGACCAGACTTCCTACACATAGTAAATTTTAGTATACATTTTCTCCTCCTTGAATCGATCATATTTAGCCGCCTCTTAAAACTACATAACCTAGTTAGTGAATCATATTATTTATAACTACATTAACCTAGTTAGTGAATCATATTATTGCTAGTTACCTTAAAAAAAATTTATCTTACTCCATCGTTAAGCTTACAAATTGTAAGATCAATTTATGATAATTTGATTCTTTTGTTGTATGACCTGTAAAACGTCCTCTATAAATAGTAATCATTTAATTTATTAGAACTTTTATAATTAATAAAATTTATCTTTTAAGTTGGTTTTTTCTATTTTTAATCTAACTAGCATTTTACTCCGACACACTTTGCGCGTCGTATGAAAATGTTGAAACCGAGGCTCAGACATAAGTTTCTGTCATCATAGCCAAAAGCTAAATGTTAAAGCCAACACCAAAGCAATTGTTAACGCGGCTCAGAACAGATGATCGGTTTCGGCTGCACATCGAAAATGGTTGCCACGCCAAGGAACCTATCACCAGTTTTCACGTATCATCACAACCGCAAACCAACCAAAACAAAAGGTCCAAGATGAGAAAATGTTCATCATCATCGACAACTTGAAATTAACAGTATTATTATCAAGAACATCATCATCGGCAACAACATGCAATGCCAAGGGACACCAATATATGCATGATACCATGAACACTTTTTAGGTCCCCACAACAGAAAAATGGCCACAAATCTATCTAGACATTGACATTCAATGTTCGTAATCGCATCACAATTCCAAACATCTCAAATAAAACAAAACCCTCAGGCCCATCATAGAGGAACCCGAGACCTCAACACCCAAAGGTCGTGAACTGCCGACCGGCCGCCGCCAAAACGCTGAAGAACGGGTCTACAACTTTAACGTACAAATGAAAGCAACAAAACCTTTTAAACACTATGCACATTATAAAGATGGGCCAAATTAACCCTGACTTATTGTTCATCGTTTTGCTTCTTTCATATATAGGAGAATTAGTCTTTTCTAAGCTTTTCCACAACTTAATTTTTAAAGGTTTTCTTCTATAAAAATACATTTAAAAATTTAATTTCTCAAGAAAGAAAATATTTTTATCTAGTTAGACTATGTTAGTATCCCGTATATTATACAAGTTTAATAAATAAAATATTAAATAATTAGTAATGAAAACTTATGAATTTCAAAACAATACTTGAGGATAAATATAATTGAACTCACATATAAAAAGCATTATGTAATTAAAAAATAATATCAATTTTTAATTTTTTTTATTAAAAAAGTGAGGTTTTGAAGTATTTCAAAATAAGAAAAATAACTAGAAAAATAATTTTTTGTAAAAAATTATTTGTATTAGAATGCTTTGTAATGTATAAAAGTTTTATTTTTTAAAAAGTTTGCTTTAACAAAAAATCAAGTTTTTATTTTATTAAAAGACTATTTTTTAATTTAAAAATAGTATGAATAATATTATTAGTTGAGGATGGGAAATATAGTATAAGAAGGCTTAAAATTGTACCACATGACACCCTAGTTATTCATTCATTATATATAATAGATAAATAGATAAATAGATAGGCTAGAAACATATGTATTACATGGATTAAATATAAAAAATATTTAATAGTTAGTAATAGAAACTAAGAGTTGTAACACGATATTTTGTTATAAGATATAATTAAAATTACATATGGTATATTTTAAGAAATAAAACAATTGTACTTTTTTTAATTTTCTTATCTAAAGCACTCTCTTTAATAAATGTTATAAAAAATTTATTTTTTATGAAAATCATGTTTATTAAAAACTCTGGTTTTAATTGTTTTATAAAGATTGTTTATAAGAAAATTCAATTTTTACATTTAAAAAGACCAATTAAAATATTTTGTTTCAAAAACATTTAGTGTTTTAAAAAATTTATAGTCTAAACAAATTTTGTTTTTTAATCATTTCTATTGTTGGTAAAAGATGTAGTCTTTAATTTTCTTAATGAATTCTAGATAATTAATTAACTTTTAAGAAAATTAATGATAGCTTGAGGTTCAAGGTTGGAATGCTTTGATCTACTTAAGTACAACTCTTATCACCATAAGATTGATTCGAATTCTCATTTTCACGGTGGTTTTCTCGATCGTTTTCAGGTATATGTTCGGTCACTAAAGACTCCATAACCCCATCAAGACCAAATCTCATGCACCGCAACCATTAACTAAGCATATTTTAGCTAGCTTCATTGCCACAAGATCGAGTCCAATGCTTGATATGCTGAATAAAACCTCCTCTCAAAACTCAAAAAGCATTTTTTTTATTAATGACTTAATTGGGGTTCCGTTAAACATTTGAATTTTTGTGTTTGTTCTTAATATGGATTATATGGATGTGGTGCTTTTTATGATCAGTTACGCTGTGTTTCGGAGTTTATTTTGAGAGAAAAAGAAAAGAAACAATTCTTTTCCTTTTTCTTTCTTTTTTTTTTCCTTTTCTCTTCTTTCGACTTTTTTTCAATTTGAAAGAATCGATTTTAGCATTTATTTTCCTTTCACTTTCCTTCTTTTCCCTCAATAAAACTTGAGAACATAAGTATTTAACTTTTTTTCATTTCCTTCTAATAAAATAACTCTGAAACACAACTTTTTTTTTCATTTCCTTTTACTTCTCTTTTTTTCTCTACTCAAATGTTTCAGGAACACAGCGTGATTGTGAGGTGGGTTTGGAAGCAAAATCCAAAACTCCCCATCACTCGTGGATTAAGTTTGCTCTTTTATCTTATTTTTCTATTTTCTGTTTTTATGTCTTTAATATTACTATTTGATATCGTTGTTCTAAATAGATATATTAATATATACATAATATATATTGTATTTTTGTATACCGTAATAACTAAACTTTATCGTGGACAATCATATTAAACTTGTTTGAAATCAAGAAATATGTGTAAGGCATAATCATTCTAGCGTTGATATCCTTAAAAAACAGCATCACATACAATTCATCGAATAATGAGGTAAAAACACATGTATACATCATGTCTGGTATAACTCGTTATCTATACCTCATTAGGGGTGTTCATTTACGGATATCCGAAATTCGGATATCCGAATTTCGGATATCCGAAAATTTCGGATAGTGAATTTCACTATCCGAATCCGAATCCGAAATTTCGGATATCCGAATTTCGGATATCCGAAATTTCGGATTCGGATTCGGATATCCGTTCGGATATCCGAAATTCAAAAAAAAGTTGTATTATTTAATAAATTTTATAAAAAATAATAGATTTTATTAAAATTTACTTCATATATCCGAAGTTTTTATTAAAACATCCGAAATATCTAAAAATATCCGAAATATTTAATTAATATTTAAAATTTTTAATTTTTTATAAAAATATTTTGGATATTTCGGATATTTCGGATATCCGAAATATCCGAAAATTCTCAAAATCACTATCCGAATCCGAATCCGAAATTTCGGATATCCGAAGTTCGGATATCCGAATTTTCGGATATCCGAAATTTCGGATATCCGAATTTCGGATTTTCGGATATTTCGGATTCGGTTTCGGATTCGGATATTTTTGAACACCCCACATCTTAGATATGTGGAGTGTAAGGATGAAAGATATTCGACCTATGAATCATTAATTGGTCTTACTTGAAAGTTCATATGCATAAAGTATGTCTATTGTGTTTCTACTTCAATTCCATAAGATGTAAAAAGATAAAATGTTAATTTCACATCGATTTAACATATAGTTTATAGTATCCATTACTATAGAGTAAGATGCATTACGACGTAGCAAACAATCGACCCTAGAACTATAAAGAAACATCAAAACCAGTATATTGAACACGCTACAAGATAGTCGTGTAAATTTGTAATCAACTTTACAAAGAAAACCTTTATTCTTGGTGAATAGTAAGAATAAGAAGATCTTCAAACTAAATTTTTACAGAGATGGACTTTGGTAAGAATATATTGTGGTTTTGTTCTTTTCTTTTCAGAACTTAACTATTTACCCAGTTATAACAGGTAGGATTACTTTCACTAGCTAACATCAACATTCTGCTAAATCTATGTGAAATCATTGCTGTGCCCTTAATGTTTAAAAACAAATAAAATATATAAAAAACACAAATTTGAATACATATAATCAAAAACTATGCTTCAAGAAACACAAAAAGTGGCCTGTACATATCATACTACCATAAAGTCAGTACTTTTCCACTAACCTGTAAGCTGAAAGCATCATCCGTCGTCAATCACAGACCAACCCAGCAATGCTTGGAGCCACAAGTCCAGAATCCAGCTGTCTATTTGCAAAAACGCCAACCGGCAAATTAGGGCTGTAAATCCTCCATCTACTCTACCAAGAACCAGCCTTAAACCGAACACTAGCCACCATCCTCAAATTGAAAGCGACCATCTCATGAGCCCTCTTGCTATCAAGAACAACATACAACATTTCTTGCTCATCAGAGCCAATCTATTAGCACAACACCAACTTCATCAAGCTCCATCAAGAACAAATTTAGAAATTTTCTGCAGTCAGGAGAAGTTCACTTCCATTTCAACAATATCCTCCAATGGCGCGTGAAAAACTTTGTCATAAAAATGTCAAAATAAAATTCACATTGTTCTATTGTCTGTATTTTGGTTTGAAGTCTTTTGGACCAACAAGATCATCCCCACGCTCGTTCATCTCTTGCAAGAACTTTAGTGCTAACTCCGACTTACCCAACTTCTTCAAATTACTAACTAGTGATCGATATATGTAAACTGAGGGGCGTACATCCCCACTCTTCATGTGTTCAAAAAGTCTCACTGATTCTTCTATGTTACCTGATTTGAAAAAACACTCGATCAGTGCAGTGTAAGTTATCAAATCAGGCTGCAATCCCACTTTTCCCATTTCTTCTATAAGCACTACACACAAATCAAATCTGCCGACCCTCCTCAAGCTATGTAACAAGGTATTATATGAAAAGATGTCAGGGTCAATATCCGCCTTCTTCATTGAATCAAACACGTTGAGCATCTCGTCTATCCTTCCAGCTTTACCTAATATCCCCAACACTGTGTTATAAGTAACCAAATCTGGTTTTAATTTGAAAGTCTTCATATGATCAAAAACAATCAAGGCATTATGAACATGTCCACAATCTGCAAATGCGTAGATAGTTCTGTTAATAATAATGGTAACGCTTGCTGTATTAATCAGTTGTGAGATCTCCTTGACGAAAGATTGCACCAAGGTTAAATCATTGCTCTTGGAAATTGCCTTAGCAACATTGAAATAGGTAGTTGAATTCATCGGTAGATGGTTAACTAACATATCTTTAAACACACGGGCTGCAATCTGTGTATCATTCTTTTCACACGCTGCAGCCAGAAGGAGATTATAAGCTGGTAGACTGTTGATGGCATGTTTATCGCGTAACAACTGTAGCAGCCTCGCAGCTGCTCCTAGCTTTCTCTCTTTACATAGCTGATTGATGTGATTAGTACACACATCCTTGATGGCATTGGGACTTTTTTGTAACTCATAACCAATTGTATCCAGAAGTGTATACGCCACTTCATCATCTTCTATTGATGCATTTGTTACCAATGATCGAGTTTTAAACGTGAGCATGGAATACGGTGGATGTATCCATGAAACAGGAAGTTTAACCGCGGTTGTTGCCATATGCTTCTGCATAAACAACAGAATGCATTTAGACTAAACCAATTCCCTTGATTCATACCTTACATTCAAATACCATCAGTAAAGAACCCAACATCAGTTTTGATCATAGATATCATTATTAATCTAATATCACTCGTTCTTGCAAACAACAGAGCAATAATTGTGGTTAGTTTTTGTATCTACATTATACTTCATACTTCAAGAAACAATATAACAATTTGATACATCAATCAAAACCCTAAACTTTAAACCCTAAACCCTAACCTTAAACCCTAGATAGAAATGCTAAATGTAAACGTGTGTTGTTAAGAACGACGACTTACAGTATTCAAGAAATGAGAAACTGATCCAATTGGGTTCTTCGAATCAGAACATCGGTAGCTGCAATGATTGAATAAGAACAATTTGGGGGTTTTCCATCGGGGACTAAATGCTTGTTTCAAGCGATTGGAAGCAGAGAGCATCTAATTGGACTCAAGATTTAGGGTTTAAGAAGAACTTTTCATTCGATGCAAAGCAATTGCTGCCGATTGGTGATGGTAGAACTGTATTATTGTTTGAACAATCACGGTTCTGTGATGAAGACTATGAAACTAATATGAAGATGGTAGAGGGATTGTTTTGTGATTATTGTATTGTTGAAGGTTGACATAGTAAAATTAAAAATTACTCTTAACCACTTTTTCGGCCCACAACCACCACACTATCCGACCATCGGGTGATAAACACAGATACACTGGAAAAATCAGGACGACATCATGTAAAATAAAAAAAAATTAGAAAAACTTCTGAAAATAGGTATAGTTGATGTGACGTTGATGTGTCACACGAGAAAACAGAGAGAACGAGACGGTTGCTAGTAACATAATGTTATCTATGTAACATAATACTGATTAAGTTACATGCATGTTATATAATAAGATTGGATTAAGGTTTTTGTCTTTTAAGTTTTTGAGAATTACGGGTGTGGCATTATTGTTTATCAAATCTATGTTTGGTCATTGACTTGAAATTATGTCTATGGTCATTACTACTTAAAACAAATATTTTGTTGATTAATTCCAAGTAAACAAGAATGGAGACAACTTATATGCAACAGATTTTGAGTGTGAAGTGTGAACACCTATCAAATGTTCCCTATACAAAAAAAGTACATGTTTTCTAATTGTCATAGAACCATAGTATAGATCGTTTAACCATAGATGTTTGATGTCTCCTAGGAGACCTAGATTTAATCCCCTTATGTATCTTATGGTGGCCAATCAATGGGCGATTAAAATAACATTATAGGCTTAGGCAAGTAACGTTGTGTGAATTGTGGGACTGAGATAGCAGTTCGAACGTCGTACCCGACTACCTCTAATGTTGTATTATCAGCACTAGCTCTTGCGTCTTGGTTGGGGCAGTTTGACACGGGTCAGTTAAAGAGTCCAGTAACACTTATTTTTTTAATTATCATAGGGTCTTTAATTTAACGGGTTCTTTTTAGTGTTTTAAATGATGCCCCTTCTCAAAGGGTCAATGGTTCGAGTCCACTGTTAGGTGTCGAATCCAGTAAATATGAACATATCGTGCACACATAAGAATAGTATGAGCGGGAATATGGTTCATGTCCTCAGGTATATGAGTTAATTATTTTAATACCAAAAAATGTTTTAACATAACTACTTTGGTTGGTTGTGATTAAAGGAGATTGGGGGGGGGGGTAATTAGAAACTAAAACTAAAAGCAAATTGCAAAAGATAAAAATTTTACAGCAAGTTGAGACGGTCGTGTCAAAACTGTAAAAGAAATTTCATGAGGCCGTGTTAAGGTTCTGCCAGTAAAACGAAGTTTGATATTTTTTGTTGTTTTTAGTTGTGAAAAAAGAATTACTAAAAACGTTAATTAAATTGTGAAGTAAATTCAAATATGAAAATTAATTCCAACACTAAGGTATTTTCTTGATTCGATTCGGATTATGATCATTAATAATTACGGTGCAATGACCATTTTTAATTAATGATTTGTATCGATACTAGACATCACGCCGTTCGGACATCCACTCTATCTAATATCTAATTAAGCACAATTCGTTGATTGGAGCCAACCTATTACTCCAAGCTCACAGCGTTCGGATCTTAGCGTGCGGGTTGCAATGATAGAAGTATCAATTAAAATTAAACAAATACGTCGTTCAGTATGTTTAACTAGATTGTATGATTCTATAAAGAAAATGAATTCGTAAACAAACTCAAACTGTTAATTGTTCCTTATATCAAAAATCAAAACTTGATTAGGGTTTTAAAACTTGAAGAACTTTATTAGAGAAAATAATAAAATGACCAATTTTATTAACAATCTAATATATGTCAGAGTAGATCTGGGTTTAAGACCATGAATCAAACAAAAAAACCACTAAAACAAAACGATCTCATTAACGATTCACATAAGTTCAAACCAAATCAAAGAAAAAAAATCTTAATGTTAAAACTAAAAGTGCCCGAGTCAGACATAATGATTAAATTTAAACAAAATAAAACTTACGAATAAAATAAACAATATTCATTTTTTATCCTCCAAGATGTCATTTTTGATCTTCGAAATAAACGAAAATATATACAATGAATACAAAATATATGCCAATATATACTCTAAAGTTACGATAATTATCGTCTGAATGATTCGAAGACACTGTCTGAATTAGGGGTGTTCAAAAAATCCGAAATCCAAAAATATCCGAAATCCGATCCGTATCCGAATCCAAATAAATCGATCTGAATTCTTATTCGGATATTCGGATCGGATCTCATCCGAATCCGAATTCCTTATTCGGATTTCGGATTTCACAATTATTTTATTCGGGTTATTCGGATTATTCGATTAATCCGAATAAGAATTTAATTAATGTTATTAGCCCAACACTCGTTACTCAACTACTTATTATATTTTCAACTTAATACTCAAAAATCTTGACACATTCTAGTCTTCTAATCCTAAACAATTATATAATATTCGATTGTTATTCTAAATTAGATATTCTAATATTCATTTTTATACAATTACCTATTATTTTTTTAGTTTTGAATTTGTGTTCAAGTTAAATTTGTATTTTTTTGGTTTTATATATTTTATTGTGATTTTAAACTTATAAAATGTTAAGAAAAAAATTAGCAAAGAAAAAAATAAAAACAAAAAATAGGAAAATTTGTTATTTGGTTTATTCGGATTATTCGGGTAAATTCGGATTATTCGGATATATCCTAATCCGATCCAAATTAAATTCGGATAGATTCGGATCGGATGGAGATATTCTTATTCGGATCGGATCAGATTTCGGATATGGTCATGACATTTTCAAATCCGAATAATCCGAAATCCGATCCGATCACCCCTAGTCTGAATGATTCGAAGACTGAAGGGGTACCACCCCTAACGCTAACAAAAAGACCGAGCCTCAACAAGATAAAGCCACCTCACTCAAATCCAACATCAAGCCGCGGCTGAGGAAAAGACAGCCCTAAGCCGCGGCCGAAACATAAAGCAACCCATACCGAAACTCAAACGAACTACATTTGGCCAACCCCAAGACTCAACTGAGCTATGACCGCGGCTCACCCTCAAGGAGCGTGCCGCGGAAGCAGACAACAAGAGCCCGGAGCCGCGGCTGGGGTGGCAAGCCCAGTGCCGCGGCTTGGCACATCAAAACCAAAGCGAATGTTAAACTTGGTAAAGCTCCCATGTCCAACACTTATGAAAACTCTCACGTAAACTTGGCAACCAAGGAACCCATTCATTGGTTGAAAAGGAATAAGAAAGAAGACAAAACGAGTAAAGCCAAAACAAGGGCAGGGAGTCAGAACAGCCCCCAAAATCTCTAAATCAACTAGCAAAACAAACCACATTAATGGTAGTCAGAAACCTTTTACACCAGAAGGGTATAAAACCCTAAACTAGGGAACTTCAGTCCCAGATTGTTGACCACAGGTTTCCAAGAATAGAACCATGGCATATATTAGTCTCCATATATTCACACTATAAATACTCCTTCATTCCACAGGAAGGAGGGGCATTCACATATTCATTCACCCATACATTCTCACATTCTGAGAACATTCTTGCTATAAACTACTCACTCAATATTTTTCTCTCTAAGGTTATATCAACACAAATACTTATTCTCACACCGGAGTGTGGTCTCGGGGAGAAAACCCTTTCTACCCGAGGCGAGGCTTACGGTGTTGTTCTTGTCTCGCAGATACTCCATTCAGCCGAAAGTATTGCTCAGCCGAAGTCCAGCTCAGCCGAGTCCAAGTCCAGTCGCATCCCGCTCCTCAGCTGCATCCAGCTCCCAAAGCCAAAGTTCCTAACTAATCCTTGGTAGCAACCCTATTCTCGCACTGCTCCCAAGTCTTAATCCCTTGATTAGGATTCGTGTAGCAACATTTGGCGCCATCCTTGGGACCCAGACGTTACTCAACAAATTACCATGGATTCAGGCCAGGGAACCCCTCACCATAAGGACGCTAGTGATACCGAAAATCCACACACCACCACTTCCCCGTTAGCAGCCACCACAGGGGTGGCAACAACTGTGGTAGTGTCATCACCCCGGAATTCATCAACAAAAATCGAGAGCAAATCCTCTCCATGCTGGAACAAGAAGAAAGGGAGCGACGCCTTAGAGATCCGAACACGTCTCGAATATGAAGAAACCCCAGAGGAAAGGAATCATGAAGAGGGAGAAGATGATCGGAGAGACAAGGTAGAGAATGCCGAAAACAATCCAAAAGTAAAGAAAAGTCAAGGCACCGCCGCAACCGGAGAGAAGGCGGGAGTAGATGACGATTTTAGCAAGCCATACCGCCCATCGACGGCACGAGCCAGATCCAAGTTTATACCAAGAATAGCAGAGTTCACTTTCCCTCCAAAACTCAAAATGCCATCCAATGTAGGGAAGTACAATGGCACGGGTGATCCAGACGATCATCTTGCAATTTTCGTAGGCGCCGCTGGAGTTGAGCAGTGGTCAATCCCCGTATGGTGTCACATGTTTGCTCAGACCATACTGGTGCAGCTAGGGTCTGGTTTGATAGCCTTCCGGTCGGAGGGATCGGAAGCTTTGAGGAATAGGAGGAAGACTTCTTAAGAAATTTCAGTCAACAAAGGCTGTCCGCCAAGGATCCAACAGAATTGCACAACATCAAAGAAGGCGATGGTGAGTCTATCAAAAACTTTATCACAAGATATTCAAAAGAAAGCATGCAGGTACAAGGAGCCGGGGAGACGATCAGAATCTCGGCCTTCATCCACGGAGTAAGGAATGACCAGTTAGTAGAAAGATTTCACGAACATCTTCCAAAGACGGTGGACGAAATGTTGGAGAGAGCCAAAGCATTCGTCAGGGGAAAGAAGGCGTGTGAGCAGTTGAAAGATAGGACGCCAAAGAAACTTGTGTCCCCTGTGTGGGACCCGCAAAAAAGACCAGGAGGGTCGAGGTCATGGGAGAAACCACGTTTCCAGCCACATTACCCACAACGAAATCCGCCTTTTCAACCTCGTTTCACACCTCCAATTCGGAACCCGCAAGGTCCCAATGTGACTCTTCCACCTTTGATTAAAACTCCAAG
Source organism: Flaveria ramosissima (assembly GCA_025215565.1). Classification (NCBI taxonomy): domain Eukaryota; kingdom Viridiplantae; phylum Streptophyta; class Magnoliopsida; order Asterales; family Asteraceae; genus Flaveria; species Flaveria ramosissima. The sequence continues at coordinate 32,556,446 of CM046042.1, forward strand.
CGAAATCCTAGCCACAGAAAACATCAACTTTACCAAGCCCACACCGTTGAAGCCAGGAGTAAAAAGAGACACGAGCAAGTATTGTGAATTCCATAAAGAAAACGGGCATGCAACAGATGATTGTTTCTCACTAAAACGACAGATAGAGCTGGCGATAAAAACTGGAAAGCTGGCACATCTGTTGAGAGAATTGAAAAAAGCACCTCAAGCGGGAGACAAAAGGAAGGAGATATTCATGATGAGGGTCGCAGAGTGTAGCATCAAGCGTCATTTTGATCACATGGAACCTTAGATGGCACAAGAAATTTCATTCCCTCCAATACATGGCGGGAGCTTTGCCAACGGCCCTCTAACGATTTCAGCCATCATCGCAGGACACCAGGTACACAGAATATATGTAGATAGCGGGAGTAGTTCGGAAATTATGTACGAACACTGTTTCTTGCAGCTTGATGAAGAAATCAAAAGAACTCTAGATACAAGGACGCACCTCCTCACTGGTTTTGCAGGAGAAGTAGTGCAGACCCTGGGCCAGATACAATTGCCAGTTGCAATAGGTAACCACACGGGGTGGCGGGAGGTCACCATGACTTTCCTGGTTGTGAGATCCGAATCGTCTCAAAATGTCTTGCTTGGAAGATCGGGTCTATGTATGCTTGGAGCAGTCATATCCACAGTCCATGCCGCGATCAAATTCCCCACTCCAACCGAAGTCGTCACTGTATATTCCAGCAGAGAATGCAAGGACGTAAAGGCTATCGCCCCAGGAACAGCAGCTGGGGAGGATGAGCTGGTGTGTCCAACGCTGGAAAAGTGGGTAATCAACCCCCTTTTCCCGGAACAAAAAATTACCATCGGGGGGCAGCTGGGTGATGCCACTAAAGAACGACTCCGTCATCTGCTGCAGAACAACTTGAATGTTTTCGCATGGCAACCCACTGACATGGAGGGTGTCCCACGCAGCACGGCAGAGCACAAGTTGAACACACGTGCATCAAAGGAGCCAGTTGCCCAAAAACGTCGACACATGGGCCCGGAACGAAGTCGGGCTGTGGTTGAAGAAGTCAAGAAACTGCTCGAGGCAGGTATCATCCGAGAGGTACGTTACCAAACCTGGGTGGCTAATCCGGTAATGGTAAAAAAAGAGCGATGGCACGTGGAGGATGTGCATCGACTTCAAAGATCTTAACAACGCATGCCCTAAGGATTGCTATCCACTCCCGGATATTGATCTGAAGGTGGATTCCTTGGCGAGTTTTCCTTTGAAGTGTTTCCTAGATGCTTACAAGGGATACCACCAGGTGCAAATGACGCCCGAAGATGAAGATAAGACTGCTTTTTACACAGATGTTGGCATTTTCTGCTTCACAAAAATGCCGTTTGGTTTGAAGAATGTGGGGGCTACTTACCAACGATTAATGGATAAAGCTTTTTCGCAGCAGACAGGAAGGAACATTGAAATCTACGTGGACGATGTGGTGATAAAAAGTCGCGATGAGGAGGCTTTGCTTGCGGATATCGCTGAGACTTTCCAAACTTTGAAGACGATAAACATGAAGTTAAACCCCAAGAAATGTTCATTTGGAGTGGAAGAAGGGAAGTTTCTGGGTGTGGTTGTGACAAAGAAAGGGTTGGAGGCTAACCCTGAGAAGGTGGCAGCTGTTCTTAATATGCCATCACCAAAATCAGTCAAAGAGGTGCAAACGCTCAATGGGCGACTGGTAGCCCTGAACAGGTTCCTATCGAAGCATGCTGAGCGTGCTTTGCCTTTCATGACTACTTTACGCAATTGCTTGAGCAAGAAGGACTTTTTATGGACAAAAGAGGCAGAGGCAGCATTTCAACAAATGAAGGTATACTTGAGTAACCTGCCCAGGCTGGTAGCTCCTTTCCCCAAAGAGCGACTGGTGATGTACTTATCCGCAGGAGAGGAAGCCGTAAACGCAGTGCTGATGACAAACAAAGAAGGAGAACAGACCCCGATTTATTTCATCAGCCAGGCTCTCAAAGATCCAGAAACCAGGTATTCGCCTATGGAAAAACTAACCCTTGCTTTAGTATATGCTTCCAGGAGATTGCGAAGATACTTCCAGGCCCATGTGATTGAGGTCTGGACTAGCCAACCCATACAACAAATTTTAAGAAGGCCAGAGATATCAGGGAGGTTGGCGAAATGGGCCATAGAATTGGGAGTCTTTGAGATAGAATACAAGCCAAGAGTAGCAATCAAAGAGCAGGTCGTGGCTGATTTTCTAACAGAAATGCCACAGGAGAAGGGGGGTAATAATGCCAATGAAAAATCCGTAAGTCAAGACAACAGAGAATGGTGTTTGCATACCGATAGCGCATCAAACGACGAAGGATCGGGTGCTGGAATGATACTGGTTGGGCCTGAGAAAGAAGAGATAACTTACGCTTTGAGGCTGGCTTTCAAGAGCTCTAACAACGAGGCGGAATATGAGGCGCTACTGGCTGGCTTGAGGCTGGCCAAACAAATGGGAATCCAGAAACTCCACGCCCATGTAGACTCATTACTGGTTGCAAATCAGATTAATGGGTCTTACGACGCCAAGGAAAAAACAATGAAGCAGTACCTCGGAAAAGCGAAGGATTTGATCAGCGGTTTTGAGAAGTGCGATGTCTCGCACATCCCGAGAAGCCAAAACAAGAAAGCAGACGCTCTTAGCAAACTTGCCTCAGTGACTTTCAGCCACCTAGCCAAAGAAGTCAGAGTTGAAGTACTACAGTCTCCGTCGATTGACGAGAAGGAGGTAACTTCGGTGAACGCTGTAGCACATGAATGTTGGATGAGTCCAATTATCAAATTCCTGGGAAGTGGGGACCTACCTGAGGAAAAGGGGGATGCCAGAGCAATTCAAACAAAGTCACTACAATACGAGCTGCGGCAGGGGGTCCTATACCGTAAATCCCATGGGGCCATTACTACGATGCCTCACGCCAAACGAAGCAAACTATGTCATCAGAGAAATACACGAAGGAATTTGTGGCATCCATGCAGGTCCAAGAATGGTAGTAGCAAAAGCAATGGGAGCGGGGTACTATTGGCCCGAGATGCATAGGAGTGCCACTGAAGAAATCCAAAGGTGTGAAAGTTGCCAGAGGCACGCACCAATGTGCCACAGACCCAAGAACGATCTAATTCCAGTCAATGCCGCGTGGCCCTTTCAGAAATGGGGAATGGATATTGTGGGCCCATTCCCAGTGACAGCCGGAGGAGTTAAATTTCTCTTAGTGGCCGTGGATTACTTCACCAAGTGGGTGGAAGCCAAGGCTCTAAAGTCGATCACGGGACAGCAAGTGAAGAAGTTTACATGGGAAAACATTATATGCCGTTTTGGACTCCCGTTATTCATCGTAACAGACAACGGGAAACAGTTTGCTGATAATCCATTCAAATCATGGTGTAAAGAACTGCAAATCCAACCAATTTTCACTTCAGTAGCTCATCCACAAGGTAACGGTCAAGTTGAAAGAGTCAATCGCAGTATTGTTGAAGGAATAAAAACAAGATTGGGCATCGTTGGGAAGAACTGGGTGGAGGAACTACCCAATGTCTTGTGGGCCCATCGAACCATGCCCAAAACCAGCCACGGTGAAACCCCATTTAGTTTAACTTACGGATCGGAAGCCATGATACCCGTTGAGATAGGTATGCCAACAACCCGGGTCACACAAGCTCTTGAAGAAGAGAATGACACCAATCTACGACTTAATTTGGATTTGCTTGAGGAAAGACGGATGGTGGCGGCAATCCGAGAAGCGAAGCATAAGAGGGAAGTTGAGCGGTATTACAACTCTCGTGTGAAACATCAAACGTTCAGGGAAGGCGATTACGTCTTAAAAAGCAATGAGGCGAGTAGAGTTCAAGATCAGGGTAAGCTGGGTCCACGTTGGGAAGGACCTTATCAAGTCATCGAAGTGGGAAACAATGGAGCTTACAAGCTCAGCCAGCTGGACGGAGCAGTCATCCCGAGAACTTGGAATGGAGCTCAGCTCCGACGATGCTACATGTAATAGGTATTAGCATTTAAACAGTGTAACTCGTTTTTTCAGTAAGAAGGTGCATGCGAGCACCAGTAGTTACACCAAATTAATGAATCTTTTTATAACCAGTATCGTAACAAGTCATGAAACCACAATAACGTGTGAGTAAAGAAAGAAACGCGAGATACCAATACTCGAGCGACATTTGCGAATGATGTAATAAGTAACCAAACAATGCAAATGTTTGTCAAGCTAAGATTAAACAAAACCATAACTAGGCATAACTCGTTGTTAGTAACCAGATCTTAAAGAAAACCAATGCATTCCTCCATGCACATGATCATACCTTGGCAAACAATTAGAGCCATTCGACAATGTACATTTTCATTCGGCTAAAAACCCAAGCCAGAAAAACAGCTAACTCGAAATCAAAACGAGTAAGAGAGGTGCCAATACGTCAAGTATAGGGCAAGATAACATCTTTTATAAGATAAATAACGACAATAACCAGAAAATGCATTGATGCATAGGGCCACGGCAAAAGTTAAAGTCATGGCCTAAGTCTCATCCGCGGCTGAGATTACGAATCGCGGCTAGAAATGTAACCATAATTATATTATGAGCAAGTGGGAAGTCGCAACCATGAAGTGATTGAAAGCCGCGGCCAACAGCACTAAGATGAGCCGCAGCCGAGAAGATATTGTAGTCGAAAGCCGCGGCAAACAGCATCAAGGTGAGCCGCGGCCAAGAACCTCAACCAAGGGGGAGCCGCGGCAAGGTCGTAGGCAAGCGGCAACCAGAGGGACATCCATAACCAAACCTCGAGTCGCGGCCGCAGCCTCGGGTCGCGACAAAGACTTTAGTCGTGGCCGAAGTCCGAGTTGGGAAGCAGCATGTCGCAATTAAAAATATAACCATAATAATATTGTGAACTTGAAACAATCGCGGCCAAAAGCCGCACGGCATCCCGCGGCCACAAGCCGCGGCCGAGGAGATCTCGCGACCCAGAGTCGCGGCCCATTGGGGCATCAACAATCCACAAACTCAACAATCGACACACAAGGCATGAAGCAACAAAGCATAAATATCACTACCAAAATAAACATACAGTCAAGATACACGGCTGCCATTACAAAAGAGAAATAACACGAAGTCACGTACATATCAAGAAGCGATAAAAATCAAAGATAAACTAGTCAAACTTGAGCATGGTCTCCAGGTGAAGGGGTCAGGAACAACTTGATTTCCTCGATGGACGAGTCACGCATGGCAGAAATGGTCTCGGTCATAGGAAAAGTAGCTTTATCAAATAAGTCGGATTCGGTCCGTAGCTTCTTCAATGCATTTTTGTCGAAATTCTTTGCCGTTTCGGGTTTCTTGCCCTCTGAGGCAAGACGAGCCCCATCCAACAACCCAGCATTATAACCAACTTTGTCCGACAAGCTGTTAATCCTAGCCAACGCATCAATGAACTCATCGCTATCACGAATCTTGTTAAAAGCCAAACCAACACCTTCCGAAATAATCCATTTCTTCTCGGATGTAAGATGCGACACTTTCTCCTCAAGATAGCAATGCGGTTTTCAGAAGCAATCTGATTATCTTTCAAATCCAAAGTAAGTTTCTTCACTGCAGCGCGCTGAATGCACAGCTCCTCCTGAGCACCACTAAGATCCATAGTAAGTTTTTCCTTGGCAAGATCAGACGCATCACAACGGGACTTGAGGGAGGCGTTTTCTGTGACATCCGTCACTTTAAGGTACGTCAATTAACGTGTTTGTCCGTCATCTATTCTATATTTGGTCATTCCTCATCATTATTTGACTCTTTATGGGATATCATGTGTGCTTTATTATCGTTGTGTGTATATTCGTTATAACCATGTGATGACCTTAAAAAGACTTTTAAAACTTTCATTTTGAAAACGTCAAATATACCATTTTATAAATATAATAAATGTTTTAATATAACCATTTCTTAAGTCATAATAACATTAATGAACTTTTGCAATTAATATAAAACACCTAACAAAGTCGTTTTTCAACCGAACAAATTTGGAAAAACTCGGGGTTAAGTGCAGGGACTAAACTTGTAATTTTGCAAACTTGGGCTGGGTATAAATACCCTCATATCAGCCCTAGAAACCCATTTCACCATCTCCTTCATCTTCATCTTCTTCACACACAAAATCACCATTTTAGCACCAAATCCAACCCGAGAGGTCTCGTTTTCTTCGTCTTGTCACCGTCTACAGCCTAGACTACCCCTCTCTAGCAGGTAGTTGTCTTTGGTTGTCCGTTTTCTAGCCATTTCACGGCTTTCCAAACTAGGGTTTCGGGTGTTCGGGTTCAACCCGAACATACAAGGTCGTATGGGTGCGTGTGAGGTCTCTTTGCTTGTGTTTTATGCTTGTGTATGTTTGTTGAGTGTTTCTGGAGGTCCTTGTGGTGTAAAACCCGTGTTTGGAGCAGCTCGGGGGCTGCTCATCCCGACCACAGTCGCGATTCTGCAGATCAGGCGACTGGGTCATCCATGCGATTGAGCCGTGCGACTGAGTGGGTCGTGCGACTGGATCATGCGTCTGAGTCAATCGCGCGACTGAGTTGTGCGACTAGGCATGTCGTGCGACTGAGTGGTGCGACTGAGTGTCTGTATGCGATTGAGTCATGCGTGCGAATGAGTGTATGCGATTGAGTCATGCGATTGAGTGATTGTGTGCGATTGAGTCAGGTGACCGACTGAATGTGTGCGAATGAATGTGATTCGCACGACTGGAGTCCAATCGCACGAATGAAGGTTCAATCGTACGAAAGTAGCTAATTCGCACGATTGAAGGTTGATTCGTGCGCATGGGAGTTGAGTCGTGCGATTGGGTGTTGTGTGGTACGACTGAAGGCCAATCATACGAATGAAGGCTCAATCGTACGAATGAAGCTGATTCGCACGATTGAGGGTTGATTCGCACGAATGGCGGTTGAGTCGTGCGTCTGACCTTGTTATGCGACTGAATTTGTTGTGTTTGACCCCTTGTACGTGGTGTGAGTATGTCGTGTGGTGTCGAGGTAACACTAACGCAATAATGCCATTGTTCGGCCACAAAGATTAAAGTCAACGTGAGAAAGGGCACAGAAACTATTTTGAACAATTTGAACTAACGCTTTACAACGACCAAATTGACTTATAACTATTGACACTTATTCAATGCTTCTTCAATAAACAACGAGACTTTTACTTAGACAAGCATCATTAGTGGCGACAATGTCTGGTACTTGGATCTACATAGGATCTAGTACGTGTGTCAGTCTGTGTGTGTGGTACGCGACCCAGTCGATACGACCCGAACCGGCCCATCATTATTGCGTGCTTATACATATATCATATCATTAATGCTATACAATAACTGTCAATAGGTGTTTGACTGTTTATTTGCATTCAACATTTGGGATACATCGATCATACATACTTACCACCTAACAAGTGAGTTTCGTGGCCCCTTTTTAAGCTTATACAATATTTCAATCATTTACAAATTGGGGGAAAAGTATGCTTACACAATTTTTATGTTGTACAACTTACATACATTTTACATACAAGGAATCAACGTGATACTGTGTTGCAAGTACTATTTGATACATGCTTGGGTCTGCTGTGTGGTTCTATCTTTGCAACTATTTAATTCCAGTGTGGGAACCGACTGTTAGGTATTGGTAGTACTACTGGGTTGACACCCCCACCCTCGTTCGATGGTATACTAGTTGGTACCATCAGTGGCCAGGAACGGGCCCTTGGGTGAATATATGCCGACAACTTCTTTGTGTACGTCGCTAGGTTTGGTTGCAAAGCTCATGTCATGTGATATTTACTTGTGTATATAACTGTATTCACGGTATTCCGACGCGCTTATTTATTACAGCATCACTTACATTTTTATTACATAAACCTGCGAGCTCACCAACAATTTTGTTGACCGTTTTAAGCATATCTTTTCAGGTGATCATGCAAGTCCAGGAATCTAGGTGTGCTGCCTTAGTGGAGACCCTAGGATGCATTTTTGGGACTTAACATGTTTTGTGAACAATCTTTTGAACAATGTTGACGCATGTAAACAATTATCATATTTTGAAACTTGTTCCCGGGTTGTGGGAATTAACATTTACATTTTCATCTTTATGTGAATATGTGTTATCATTATCATGTCGCTTATGGCTATGTTGTCGTGAACATTGACTAAACAGGACACAAGTCCCCTTGTTGTCGGGTGTCGTCATGACACGCAAGTCATCATTTATTTATAATGCTCTCTATCGCTTACCATGTGTTATGACGATCTCGGTCTCGCTACATCCCCGTGTTTCCGCTTTTAGCGGGGGTGTGACATTTTCAACCTCCAATTTGGACATCTGTTTCTTGAGGTCACGGATCTCATTAACACCATCCACCCAACGGCCATGAATCTCAACGAATGAAAACAAACTATTCACCATAGCTAAACAACCGACATTCGACAATGCTCTATTTTTCAAACCTTCTCCACGAAAGAATTTCTGCAGGTGTGCGAGATGCAAACATAAAGTCCCTACATGAATCTGGAGTCTCGAAAGTAGTTCCATTGGTCAACTCCCAGTCAGGAATTAATTTATCTTTCGCATTCAGCTCGGAGTCTTCAGAAGAAGCAGCCACTTTTCCCTTACCGGAACCACCGACCGACTGACCGTCAGGAGACGAAGGGGCAGAACCAGAACTGCCCGATTTCGAGCCAGAAGACGCCTCAGCCGCGGCTGAGAGACCTCCCTTGCGAGCCGCGGCAGGCGAGAGAGGGGGAGACGGCCGCGACCGCAGTCCCAGGTCACCCAACCCCTGTTTGCGCTTCATTTTGGGACGACTTGTGGGAGCAGAAGCTTCATCAACACTTTTTCGCTTACGAGAGGGTGGTGGCATGGTTTCACCCGGTTGAACGACGTACCGGCGGTTGTCTCCAATATAGGAGTCGAACCTCCAGGCAATGCTTCAGCCTGTTCAGAAACATCCTCCTTGGCAGACAATTTCATACGCTCGAATAGACCCATACCTGTAAGAGCACAGCATACAAACAATATCAGACACATGAACATGTACATTAAGGCATAGGGGGAAGCAACTTACGTTTCCTTGATAGTCATAAATGGAACCGCGTTAGGTCGGCCCAGTTACGACTAACACCGGCCATCACAAGGAAATGCTCAGAATAGCTACGAAGCGGAGTGGGCTCGGCTTTCAAGAGGTCATAGGCAGATATATCAAATGTGTCGGGCTCGGGAAAGGGGTCCTGAAAAGGCTTACTAGGTTCCAACCAATGCATCTCAAAAGGAACTATGCTAGATGAAATGAAGAAGAAATGATCTTTCCAATGCTTCAAACAGTTATGGTTCGTGAAATCAAAGAAGGCTTGTATACATGGACTTACAACTGTTGTGATGTGTGATGACAATAAGTATGATATTGACATGAAATACATGGACTTGATGGATTATTATGGATATGATGTAAAGGAAAGTCGGATGTCATGTAACCGGATCGGGCATCATTCTCGGTACATCGTGGGTGTGGTGGGAACGCTGCGGGGAACCCTATATATAAACATCACCGGTATACCGAGAATATGCTTGAAATGGGCTGCATGGTGATCTTGACCGACCGGAACATGAACATTGGAAATTGATAAGTGGAATACTTGTGTATCTTATGGTGACTAAAGCTGATATGTTGCCTCTTTTATGATTAGAACATGCCGCCTCGAAGAGTCACCCGTAGCAGTAGTGGCGGGAGTGAAGCCCCAAGGGCAGAGGCCGAGGCAGAGGCAGAGCACCAAGAGCAAACGATGTTCCTGCCAGTAACAGTCAAGGAACAGGGAACGCCGACATGGCAGCCCTGATCGCTCAGCAATTGGCCGCGCTGATTCCTACTATCGTGGCCCAAGTGAGCGACGCACTTCAACAACACCACCCTCACGGGGATGGTGGCAACGATGATGGAGCCCAAGGTGGGATTGAAACTGAGACGGGAAACGGGAACCCGACTGGAAACGAGAGCAACCAGGAAACCGGAAATGGTGGTACTGCCGGTATTGAGACTGGGGTGGTTAATGCTCGTCGGGGATGTTCGTACAAGGAGTTCGTGGCTTGTAAGCCAAGGGAATTCGATGGGAAAGGTGGGGCGATAGCCCTAACCAGGTGGTTGGAAAAGATGGAGGCAGTGATCGACATCAGTGAGTGCCTCGACAGCCAGAGAATCAAGTATGCCACTTGTTCTCTACAGGGTAAAGCCCTAACCTGGTGGAACACCCAGATTCAAGCACGAGGAAGAGAGTCTGCGATGCAGATGTCGTGGGACGAGTTCAAAGCCTTGATCACCGAGGAATACTGCCCTCTCAACGAGATGCAGAAGCTAGAGCATGAGTTCTGGAATCATGCTATGGTGGGGGCAGGGCATGCAGCTTATACTGATCGTTTTCATGAGCTGGCGAGGTTGGTTCCGCATCTGGTTACGCCGGAATCAAAGAGGATCGAGAGGTACATTTGGGGACTCGCGCCTCAAATTAGAGCTATGGTCACAGCAGCCGCTCCTCCTACTATTCAGAGCGCAATTCTGAAAGCTGGCGCTTTGACTGATGAGATGGTTAGAACAGGGGTTTTGGGCCGAGGGCCGAGAAGAGGAAGGATGTTGGGGAGTCGAGCCGGTCGAGTGCCGGAAGGTTTGAGAAGAGGTCTAAGCCGACCAGGAATTTTGTGGCCGTGTCTCAGGCCAGGAGAGAGTATGTGGGGCCGCACCCCAAATGTGAAAGGTGCAATTATCATCATCCCCCAGGGACGCAGTGCCGGGTGTGCGCTAACTGTGGGCGCCCGGGTCATTTGGCAAGAGATTGCAGGGCTGCGCCGAATTTTGTAGCACCCGTCAACGCGCTTAACCCCGCCGGGAATGCAAGGGCTTGCTTTGAGTGTGGGAGCCCCGATCACTACAGGAATATGTGCCCCAGGCTGAATCGGGCACCGGTCAACAGGGGAACAACCAGCAGCAGGTGTTGGCTATCGCTGGGAATCAAGGCCCGGCTACTCAGGGGAATGCAGCTCGGGGACGTGCATTCGTCATTGGAGCTAATGATGCTCGTCAGGACCCGAATGTTGTCACGGGTACGCACTTACTCAATCATCACTTCGCATCTATATTATTTGATACGGGAGCAGACAATAGTTTTATATCTTCCGAGTTTGTGCAATTACTTGATTTGAGTCCTAGTAGGCTAGAAACTAGCTACTCTGTAGAAATGGCCAATGGTAGGGTTGCTCAGGCCGATGAGATTATTAGGAAGTGTTCGTTGACGCTGGAGGATCATACCTTTGAACATAGATTTGATACCCTTCGAGTTAGGAAGCTTCGATGTGATTGTGGGTATGGATTGGTTGTCGCAGAATGGAGCAGAGATCGTCTGTCGAGACAAGGTAGTACGTATCCCTATGCCAAACGGGGAAGTACTCAAGGTTCAGGGAGAACGACCGGGTAAGAGCTTAAAGCTTATTTCTTGCATGAAAGCACGCCAGAGTTTACGAAAGCAGTGCTACGCTTTTCTGGCTCATGTGGTGGAAAAGAAAGACGAAGAGAGGAAACTGGTGGATATTCCAGTGGTACGGGATTACCCAGAAGTATTTCCAGATGACTTGTCTGGTTTACCTCCTCCACGACAGGTGGAATTCCGTATTGAGTTGGTTCCTGGAGCTACACCGGTAGCAAAAACGCCATATCGACTAGCGCCATCCGAGATGCAAGAGTTGTCTAGTCAGTTACAGGAACTACTGGAGAAGGGTTTCATTCGACCGAGTCATTCACCGTGGGGAGCGCCGGTACTATTTGTCAAGAAGAAGGACGGATCGTTCCGTATGTGCATCGATTACCGTGAACTGAACAAGTTGACGGTGAAGAACCGATATCCTCTCCCCAGGATCGACGATTTATTTGATCAGCTGCAAGGAGCTTCGTATTTTTCAAAGATCGATCTTCGTTCTGGTTATCATCAGCTAAGGGTTTTCGAGGACGACATACCGAAGACTGCGTTCAGAACTCGTTATGGGCACTATGAGTTCTTGGTCATGCGTTCGGGTTGACTAACGCACCAGCTGTGTTCATGGATCTAATGAATCGGGTGTGCAAACCTTACTTGGATAAGTTCGTGATCGTGTTCATAGACGATATACTTATCTACTCCCGATCAAAAGAGGATCATGTAGAACATCTTCGGGCAATTCTGGAGCTACTACGGGAAGAGAAACTTTTCGCCAAATTCTCAAAGTGTGAATTTTGGTTGCGGGAAGTGAAGTTTTTGGGTCATGTGGTTAATGAGGACGGGATTCACGTAGATCCCGGCAAGATCGAAGCGGTGAAGAAATGGGATACGCCCCAGACGCCATCAGAGATACGGCAATTCTTAGGATTGGCCGGTTATTATCGTCGCTTCATCGCGAATTTCTCAAAGATCGCGCAACCGTTAACCCTGCTTACTCAGAAAGACAAGAAGTTTGACTGGGGATATGCACAAGAGCAAGCGTTCCAAACGTTGAAAGAGAAGTTGTGCAACGCGCCGATATTGTCTCTCCCAGACGGAACAGATGATTTTGTGGTTTACTGCGACGCGTCACATCAAGGATTGGGATGTGTATTAATGCAGAAGGATAAGGTGATTGCCTACGCTTCGCGACAACTTAAAGTGCACGAAAAGAACTACACCACTCATGATCTTGAGTTGGGCGCTGTAGTATTTGCACTCAAGATATGGAGGCATTACTTGTATGGCACCAAATGCATCATCTTCACCGATCATAAGAGCCTTCAACATATTCTGGATCAGAAGAACTCAACATGCGCCAACGACGTTGGGTAGAGCTTCTTAGCGACTACGATTGTGAAATCCGGTATCATTCGGGGAAAGCTAACGTGGTGGCTGATGCCTAAAGCCGTAAAGAACGTGTGAAACCACTGCGTGCACGAGCGTTGGGATTGACCATTCAAACCAACTTGAAAGCTCAGATTCAAATTGCACAAAGTGAGGCGTTGAAAGAAGAAAACCTTGCGGGAGAAGAATTCCGGGGGTTAGACAAACAGATGATTCGCAAGGACGACGGTATTCAGTACTTCATGGATCGCATATGGGTACCCAAATGGGGAGGTGTTCGAACCTTAGTCATGGATGAAGCCCACAAGACGCGATATTCTATTCATCCTGGTGCAGATAAGATGTATCATGATCTTAAGGATCTATACTGGTGGCCAGGCATGAAGAAAGACATTGCCTTATACATCAGTCAATGCTTGACGTGTTCGAAAGTCAAAGCCGAACATCAAAACCATCGGGATTATTACAGCAACCTGAAATTCCCGAGTGGAAATGGGAGAACATAGCTATGGATTTCATTACCAAACTCCCTAGAACAAACAGCGGTCATGACTCGATATGGGTCATTATTGATCGAATGACGAAATCAGCACATTTCTTGCCTATCCGAGAAGATTATAAGATGGATAAGTTGGCGAGATTGTACATCAAAGAGGTCGTGACACGGCACGGGGTGCCGGTGTCAATCATATCCGACCGTGACAGCAGATTCACTTCACGTTTTTGGCAGACGCTACAGAAAGCGATGGGTACTCGGTTAGACATGAGTACAGCCTATCACCCTCAAACAGATGGCCAAAGTGAACGCACTATACAGACGCTAGAAGACATGTTGAGAGCATGTGTAATCGATTTTGGAGGTAGCTGGGATGCTCATTTACCATTGATTGAGTTCTCCTACAACAACAGCTACCATACAAGCATTGGATGTGCTCCATTTGAAGCGTTGTATGGAAGGAAATGCAGATCTCCCGTTTGTTGGGCCGAAATTGGTGAGAGTCAACTAACAGGCCCAGAGATCATCCAAGAAACAACAGACAAGATTTTCCAAATCAAAGATCGACTTAAAGCCGCGCGAGATCGTCAAAAGAGCTACGCCGACAATCGTTGGAAGCCTCTAGAATTCAATGTTGGGGATCGTGTGTTACTCAAAGTTTCCCCTTGGAAAGGAGTCGTTCGATTCGGAAAGAAAGGGAAGTTAGCCCCAAGATACGTTGGACCATTTGAGATCACTAAAGGATCGGTCCAGTGGCTTACCGGTTAAGGTTGCCACAAGAGCTTAGCGGTGTGCATGATACTTTTCACGTGTCAAACCTCAAGAAATGTTTGGCCGATGAATCCCTTCACGTGCCAATTGAGGAAATCAACATTGACGACAAGCTTCATTTTGTTGAGGAACCCATTGAGATCATGGATCGAAAGGTCAAGCAACTGAAGCGCAGTAGGATACCTATTGTTCGCGTAAGGTGGAATTCAAAACGAGGGCCAGAGTTTACATGGGAACGTGAAGATCAGATGAAACTCAAATATCCACATCTTTTCGAGGATGACACTCTTGGACCTAACTCCAGCTGAAGTTCGGGACGAAATTCTCTCAACTGGGGGATACTGTGACATCCGTCACTTTAAGGTCCGTCAATTAACGTGTTTGTCCGTCATCTATTCTATATTTGGTCATTCCTCATCATTATTTGACTCTTTATGTGGATATCATGTGTGCTTTATTATCGTTGTGTGTATATTCGTTATAACCATGTGATGACCTTAAAAAGACTTTTAAAACTTTCATTTTGAAAACGTCAAATATACCATTTTATAAATATAATAAATGTTTTAATATAACCATTTCTTAAGTCATAATAACATTAAATGAACTTTTGCAATTAATATAAAACACCTAACAAAGTCGTTTTTCAACCGAACAAAATTTGGAAAAACTCGGGGGTTAAGTGCAGGGACTAAACTTGTAATTTTGCAAACTTGGGCTGGATATAAATACCCTCATATCAGCCCTAGAAAACCCATTTCACCATCTCCTTCATCTTCATCTTCTTCACACACAAAATCACCATTTTAGCACCAAATCCAACCCGAGAGGTCTCGTTTTCTTCGTCTTGTCACCGTCTACAGCCTAGACTACCCCTCTCTAGCAGGTAGTTGTCTTTGGTTGTCCGTTTTCTAGCCATTTCACGGCTGTCCAAACTAGGGTTTCGGGTGTTCGGGTTCAACCCGAACATACAAGGTCGTATGGGTGCGTGTGAGGTCTTTTTGCTTGTGTTTTATGCTTGTGTATGTTTGTTGAGTGTTTCTGGAGGTCCTTGTGGTGTAAAACCCGTGTTTGGAGCAGCTCGGGGGCTGCTCATCCCGACCACAGTCGCGATTCTGCAGATCAGGCGACTGGGTCATCCATGCGATTGAGCCGTGCGACTGAGTGGGTCGTGCGACTGGATCATGCGTCTGAGTCAATCGCGCGACTGAGTTGTGCGACTAGGCATGTCGTGCGACTGAGTGGTGCGACTGAGTGTCTGTATGCGATTGAGTCATGCGTGCGAATGAGTGTATGCGATTGAGTCATGCGATTGAGTGATTGTGTGCGATTGAGTCAGGTGACCGACTGAATGTGTGCGAATGAATGTGATTCGCACGACTGGAGTCCAATCGCACGAATGAAGGTTCAATCGTACGAAAGTAGCTAATTCGCACGATTGAAGGTTGATTCGTGCGCATGGGAGTTGAGTCGTGCGATTGGGTGTTGTGTGGTACGACTGAAGGCCAATCATACGAATGAAGGCTCAATCGTACGAATGAAGCTGATTCGCACGATTGAGGGTTGATTCGCACGAATGGCGGTTGAGTCGTGCGTCTGACCTTGTTATGCGACTGAATTTGTTGTGTTTGACCCCTTGTGCGTGGTGTGAGTATGTCGTGTGGTGTCGAGGTAACACTAACGCAATAATGCCATTGTTCGGCCACAAAGATTAAAGTCAACGTGAGAAAGGGCACAGAAACTAGTTTGAACAATTTGAACTAACGCTTTACAACGACCAAATTGACTTATAACTATTGACACTTATTCAATGCTTCTTCAATAAACAACGAGACTTTTACTTAGACAGCATCATTAGTGGCGACAATGTCTGGTACTTGGATCTACATAGGATCTAGTACGTGTGTCAGTCTGTGTGTGTGGTACGCGACCCAGTCGATACGACCCGAACCGACCCATCATTATTGCGTGCTTATACATATATCATATCATTAATGCTATACAATAACTGTCAATAGGTGTTTGACTGTTTATTTGCATTCAACATTTGGGATACATCGATCATACATACTTACCACCTAACAAGTGAGTTTCGTGGCCCCTTTTTAAGCTTATACAATATTTCAATCATTTACAAATTGGGGGAAAAGTATGCTTACACAATTTTTATGCTGTACAACTTACATACATTTTACATACAAGGAATCAACGTGATACTGTGTTGCAAGTACTATTTGATACATGCTTGGGTCTGCTGTGTGGTTCTATCTTTGCAACTATTTAATTCCAGTGTGGGAACCGACGGTTAGGTATTGGTAGTACTACTGGGTTGACACCCCCACCCTCGTTCGATGGTATACTAGTTGGTACCATCAGTGGCCAGGAACGGGCCCTTGGGTGAATATATGCCGACAACTTCTTTGTGTACGTCGCTAGGTTTGGTTGCAAAGCTCATGTCATGTGATATTTACTTGTGTATATAACTGTATTCACGGTATTCCGACGCGCTTATTTATTACAGCATCACTTACATTTTTATTACATAAACCTGCAAGCTCACCAACAATTTTGTTGACCGTTTTAAGCATATCTTTTCAGGTGATCATGCAAGTCCAGGAATCTAGGTGTGCTGCCTTAGTGGAGACCCTAGGATGCATTTTTGGGACTTAACATGTTTTGTGAACAATCTTTTGAACAATGTTGACGCATGTAAACAATTATCATATTTTGAAACTTGTTCCCGGGTTGTGGGAATTAACATTTACATTTTCATCTTTATGTGAATATGTGTTATCATTATCATGTCGCTTATGGCTATGTTGTCGTGAACATTGACAAAACACGACACAAGTCCCCTTGTTGTCGGGTGTCGTCATGACACGCAAGTCATCATTTATTTATATTGCTCTCTATCGCTTACCATGTGTTATGACGATCCCGGTCTCGTTACATCCCCGTGTTTCCGCTTTTAGCGGGGGTGTGACATTTTCAGCCTCCAATTTGGACATCTGTTTCTTGAGGTCACGGATCTCATTAACACCATCCACCCAACGGCCATGAATCTCAACGAATGAAAACAAACTATTCACCATAGCTAAACAACCGGCATTCGACAATGCTCTATTTTTCAAACCTTCTCCACGAAAGAATTCTGCTGGTGTGCGAGATGCAAACATAAAGTCCCTACATGAATCTGGAGTCTCGAAAGTAGTTCCATTGGTCAACTCCCAGTCAGGAATTAATTTATCTTTCACATTCAGCTCGGAGTCTTCAGAAGAAGCAGCCACTTTTCCCTTACCGGAACCACCGACCGACTGACCGTCAGAAGACGAAGGGGCAGAACCAGAACTGCCCGATTTCGAGCCAGAAGACGCCTCAGCCGCGGCTGAGGGACCTCCCTTGCGAGCCGCGGCAGGCGAGAGAGGGGGAGACGGCCGCGGCCGCAGTCCCGGGCCACCCAACCCCTGTTTGCGCTTCATTTTGGGACGACTTGTGGGAGCAGAAGCTTCATCAACACTTTTTTGCTTACGAGAGGGTGGTGGCATGGTTTCACCCGGTTGAACAACGTAGCCGGCGGTTGTCTCCAATATAGGAGTCGAACCTCCAGGCAATGCTTCAGCTTGTTCAGAAACATCCTCCTTGGCAGACAATTTCATACGCTCGAATAGACCCATACCTGTAAGAGCACAGCATACAAACAATAATCAGACACATGAACATGTACATTAAGGCATAGGGGGGAAGCAACTTACGTTTCCCTTGATAAGTCATAAATGGAACCGCGTTAAGGTCGGCCCAGTTACGACTAACACCGGCCATCACAAGGAAATGCTCAGAATAGCTACGAAGCGGAGTGGGCTCGGCTTTCAAGAGGTCATAGGCAGATATATCAAATGTGTCGGGCTCGGGAAAGGGGTCCTGAATAGGCTTACTAGGTTCCAACCAATGCATCTCAAAAGGAACTATGCTAGATGAAATAAAGAAGAAATGATCTTTCCAATGCTTCAAACTAGTTATGGTTCGTGAAATCAAAGAAGGCTTGGGAGCTTTTCTCTTCTCAAAGGTTAGCCAATCACCTACCCTATTCAACTTATAAAACGCCCTAAAAAGATTAACTTTGGGTTCCAAGTTACGAGCACGACAACATATCTCAAAATGATATACCTTAATAAGTCCTAAAAGAACAAGTTGCGGTAGGTGGATATCATAATACCTAACAAGCAAACACAAAAACCGACTAACCGGGATTCGAAAATTACAAAGCTAAAAAAGGAAGTATAAAGAGCTATTGTCCCAACCGGTGCATCCCTCACGGTTGACGAGGGGGGAGGGACGGTAGGGCTAAGTTCGGGAGAAATACCATAGCGAAGCGTAAAGTTGTTTAAAAAATCTTGAGAGATAACCGAGTGTTGAAGAACCACGTCATTTCTACACTCCATTAGAAACACGAAAGATGAGGAAAAGTAACTTACTAGAGAGTTTTGTGATCTTGAATGAGAAAGTATGGAAGGAAACTTGAAGAAAAATGAAAGAAGGAAAAGAAGGAAGTGGGTTGAATGGGGAGATTATTGGTAAATTTATAGATGAAAGGCATGGGGGCGCGTGACAAGGGGAGCGGCAGCTGGGCCGCGGCTCGAGGAAGACGTGGCTCGCGGGCCGAGGCCGTGGTGATGCTCTTTGGGCCGGATTTCAAAAAATAAATGGGTCACCAAAGGTCGTGTCATGTAGACAAGCGCGTGGCTCAAGGAGGGAAGACAATGATTTGATTGATGTGTAATCGATCCGGGGCTCGAGGCACAAGTAGTCTAAGAGTTGATGGTGACAAATAGGCACATCAATAGGAAGTGCAAAGGTCATAGTTATTCCAATGACATGATTATAACCATGACATTGGACTAGGGGGACATGAAGGGGTACCACCCCTAACGCTAACAAAAAGACCGAGCCTCAACAAGATAAAGCCACCTCACTCAAATCCAACATCAAGCCGCGGCTGAGGAAAAGACAGCCCTAAGCCGCGGCTGAAACATAAAGCAACCCATCCCGAAACTCAAACGAACTACATTTGGCCAACCCCAAGACTCAACTGAGCTACGACCGCGGCTCACCCTCAAGGAGCGTGCCGCGGAAGCAGACAGCAAGAGCCCGGAGCCGCGGCTGGGGTGGCAAGCCCAGTGCCGCGGCTTGGCACATCAAAACCAAAGCGAATGCTAAACTTGGTAAAGCTCCCATGTCAACACTTATGAAAACTCTCACGTAAACTTGGCAACCAAGGAACCCATTCATTGGTTGCAAAGGAATAAGAAAGAAGACAAAACGAGTAAAGCCAAAACAAGGGCAGGGAGTCAGAACAGCCCCCAAATCTCCAAGTCAACTAGCAAGACAAACCACATTAATGGTAGTCAGAAACCCTTTACACCAGAAGGGTATAAAACCCTAAACTAGGGAACTTCAGTCCCAGATTGTTGACCACAGGTTTCCAAGAATAGAACCATGGCATATATTAGTCTCCATATATTCACACTATAAATACTCCTTCATTCCACAGGAAGGAGGGGCATTCACATATTCATTCACCCATACATTCTCACACTCTGAGAACATTCTTGCTATAAACTACTCACTCAATATTTTTCTCTCCAAGGTTATATCAACACAAATACTTATTCTCACGCCGGAGTGTGGTCTCGGGGAGAAAACCCTTTCTACCCGAGGCGAGGCTTACGGTGTTGTTCTTGTCTTGCAGATACTCCATTCAGCCGAAAGTATTGCTCAGCCGAAGTCCAGCACAGCCGAGTCCAAGTCCAGTCGCATCCCGCTCCTCAGCTGCATCCAGCTCCCAAAGCCAAAGTTCCTGCCTAATCCTTGGTAGCAACCCTATTCTCGCATTGCTCCCAAGTCTTAATCCCTTGATTAGGATTCGTGTAGCAACATTTGGCGCCATCCTTGGGACCCAGACGTTACTCAACAAATTACCATGGATTCAGGCCAGGGAACCCCTCACCATAAGGACGCTAGTGATACCGAAAATCCACACACCACCACTTCCCCGTTAGCAGCCACCACAGGGGTGGCAACAACTGTGGTAGTATCATCACCCCGGAATTCATCAACAAAAATCGAGAGCAAATCTTCTCCATGCTGGAACAAGAAGAAAGGGAGCGACGCCTTAGAGAAATCCGAACACGTCTCGAATATGAAGAAACCCCAGAGGAAAGGAATCATGAAGAGGGAGAAGATGATCGGAGAGACAAGGTAGAGAATGCCGAAAACAATCCAAAAGTAAAGAAAAGTCAAGGCACCGCCGCAACCGAGAGAAGGCGGGAGTAGATGACGATTTTAGCAAGCCATAGCGCCCATCGACGGCACGAGCCAGATCCAAGTTTATACCAAGAATAGCAGAGTTCACTTTCCCTCCAAAACTCAAAATGCCATCCAATGTAGGGAAGTACAACGGCACGGGTGATCCAGACGATCATCTTGCAATTTTCGTAGGCGCCGCTGAAGTTGAGCAGTGGTCAATCCCCGTATGGTGTCACATGTTTGCTCAGGCCATACTGGTACAACTAGGGTCTGGTTTGATAGCCTTCCGGTCGGAGGGATCGGAAGCTTTGAGGAATAGGAGGAAGACTTCTTAAGAAATTTCAGTCAACAAAGGCTGTCTGCCAAGGATCCAACAGAATTGCACAACATCAAAAGAGGCGATGGTGAGTCTATCGAAAACTTTATCACAAGATATTCAAAAGAAAGCATGCAGGTACGAGGAGCCGGGGAGACGATCAGAATCTCGGCCTTCATCCACGGAGTAAGGAATGACCAGTTAGTAGAAAGATTTCACGAACATCTTCCAAAGACGGTGGACGAAATGTTGGAGAGAGCCAAAGCATTCGTTAGGGGAAAGAAGGCGTGTGAGCAGTTCAAAGATAGGGGGCCAAAGAAACTTGTGTCCCCTGTGTGGGACCCGCAAAAAAGACCAGGAGGGTCGAGGTCATGGGAGAAACCACGTTTCCAGCCACGTTACCCACAACGAAATCCGCCTTTTCAACCTCGTTTCACACCTCCAATTCGGAACCCGCAGGGTCCCAATGTGACTCTTCCACTTTTGATTAAAACTCCAAGCGAAATCCTAGCCACAGAAAACATCAACTTTACCAAGCCCACACCGTTGAAGCCAGGAGTAAAAAGAGACACGAGCAAGTATTGTGAATTCCATAAAGAAAACGGGCATGCAACAGATGATTGTTTCTCACTAAAACGACAGATAGAGCTGGCGATAAAAACTGGAAAGCTGTCACATCTGTTGAGAGAATTGAAAAAATCACCTCAAGCGGGAGACAAAAGGAAGGAGATATTCATGATGAGGGTCGCAGAGTGTAGCATCAAGCGTCATTCTGACCACATGGAACCTTGGATGACACAAGAAATTTCATTCCCTCCAATACATGGCGGGAGCTTTGCCAACGGCCCTCTAACGATGTTGTTCTTGTTATAAACTACTCACTCATTATTTTTCTCTTCAAGTTATATCAACACAAATACTTATTCTCACGCCGGAGTGTGGTCTCGGGGAGAAAACCCTTTCTACCCGAGGCGAGGCTTACGGTGTTGTTCTTGTCTCGCAGATACTCCATTCAGCCGAAAGTATTGCTCAGCCGAAGTCCAGCTCAGCCGAGTCCAAGTCGAGTCGCATCCCGCTCCTCAGCTGCATCCAGCTCCCAAAGCCAAAGTTCCTGCCTAATCCTTGGTAGCAACCTTATTCTCGCACTGCTCCCAAGTCTTAATCCCTTGATTAGGATTCGTGTAGCAACAAAGACACTGTTTGAATGATTTATTCATTTCTTGTTCCAGCCGTCACCCAAGGTGTTCCTCGAAAGAATTGATTCTCCAAGATGTCATTTTTTATCTTCCCTTCCTCTTCTATTTCTCAAATCCTCCCTTTTAAGATTTTTAGTTTCTTATATTTATAAAAAAAATCTGGTAATAATCATCTCTAACAAAAATTCTTAAAGTTTAAGAATTCTTTTGTACTCCTTAAAAATTCAGGATTTTCTTTAATAATATTTTCATTGTTTTCACAAGCCTTTCTTTTCTTCTGATCACATCGAACCTATAAAAACAACCAAGGCACACCAGAGTATATTCAATCCCACCAAAACAAGTATTATATAAAATAAACAAAAAATATATGCAATGAATACAAAATATATGCCAAAATATACTCTAAAATTACGATAATTATTGTCTAAAAATATAACTAACATCCACATTGATAATAATGTATAGTGTGAGTTATTGTAAAAAGTATGGAAAAACTAAAAAAGATAAGAAGTATTATTATCCATTAGATATTAGATCCAAGAGCTAAGAAAATACAATGGGTAAATAATTAAAACTTTAAATGGTAGGTCACATATATTTTTAGTCTTAATCACATTTTCAAGTTCCACCTTTTTTATAAACGCTCATAAATTTTACATACAACATTATATTTTAAATAAAATTACACCATAAAAACAAGCGTTTTTTAATCTTTGAAACGCCTATAACTTTGATGCATAAAAATTGAAGTTTTTTCTCACGAATTTTCAGATCATTGTGTAATATTCGTCAGTTCATTGTATAATATTTATCAGCTCATTGTATGATATTTATCAACTCATTGTGTAATATCAGGTCGTTATATAATATTTATCAGATCATAGTGGCTAATATTAACCATTTTAGAAGATTTTAGAAGTGGTTGTGCCAAGTCTGCACCATGCAGACCTCATGCAGACCTTTTTTTATTAAAAAGTCTTCCAAAAAACAAACACTCTGCAGACCTCAACGTCTGCGTGTGTTCTACGCGGCGCGGACAAAAGAGGTAAGGAAGAACTTTTCTAAAAAAACAAACACCCCCTAGTGTTATCCATTGTGTTTATTGACTATTGTATTATACATTGTGTTTTTTTAGAATTATGATTCTCAAATAACACAATGCTAAAAATGTAATTTTTTATGTTTTCCAAATCATTATGTAATCCTGATCATGCTATTTTATAATTCTCGTCAAACAGCTCATTATATATATTGCTAATCATCGAGTCTAGTACTTGTTATTGTGTTACCCATTGTGTATAATGTTGACCATTGTGTTATGTATTGTGTTTTTCAAATGATAATTTTCGAATAACACAATAATAAGAAATGTAAACTTTTTATCTTTCAAGTTAATTTTGTATTTATCATAAGATAATTGTGTAATCATTAAAGATTACACAATGATCTAACGAAATTACACAACGAGTTCAAAAACTTTTTTTTATATTAACACTAAACGTGTTTTAGAGATTAAAAATGCTCGTTTTTGTAGGGTAATTTTTTTAAAAAAATAATATCGTATGTAAAAGTTATGAATGTTTAAAAAGAAGGGGGAACTTGAGAAGTGGGAAGATTACCAATTTTGCCACCAATATAATTTTGATTAAAAATGACACGTGTCAGCATCTTAATCATTCTTACACTTTTTAGTTTTAAAAGAATTTATATTTGAATCTTTCCTTAATATATAATTAAAAATAGATTAGATTGATATATATTTTTTTTTGAACGGCCAACGAATAATTTTTAAGCCCGGTCACCCGGGTAAACCTATTGGCAAAAGGTCACCCACGCCCGCGAACACAGACAACGTTGGTGACCTGGTTCACCCACCATTCCAAGGGAAACCCACCAACCAAAGGCTCACTATGATAAAACCTTTGGTCCACTTGAAACATATTGCACTTAGTGAGTCTCCAACCCATGACCTCCATTTGGAAAGTCATAGGGTGTCTTCTCGTAAACCAAAAGATTTAGGACTTATTGATAGATTAGATTGATATTAAAAAAATAAATGTGAGTTCATTATAATATTGCGTGCATCCTCGGTCTCAAAGCATTACTTAATAGACAGTTGTAAATATGTGCAATTATTCATATTCACTAGACAAGTTTCTCCATGAACTCTTAATCCAACTCTTTTACTATATGTATTAACTAGGTTAGAACCCATGTATTACATGGGTGGACTAAATCTAACTTTTTGAGATAATTAGTTTTAAAATTGTATATTATATATTATTAACCATTAGTAAAATAAGAGTAATAAATATTTAAGAAATTGTAGTTGACAAAATAATGAAGATAAAAGTTTATAAAATTATATTTTAATATATTATATAATTGAAATCTTATAATTTAGTAAATCTTAATAAATTATTAGCATAAGAAGATTTACATTTTAGATATATAATTATTTAGTTATTTACATAAGACTCTTATCTTTTAATATTTATATGAACTTACCAATAACTAAGATAATTATTTACAAGTTATTAAATCACTCAAATAAAATCAAACAAATGATTCGAAATTAATATTAGAAATTTTTAGGTCATTTGATTGTATAGAAAATAAGAAATTTATTAATCTATAGTGAAAGAGAGAAATATAGAAAAGTAAATGAGAAGTCAATATAAGGAAAGTAGAGTGTGATTTTAGTAAGTCTTCAAAATCATTAATTAATATGTGTATATGGTTTTAGGCGGAAAAACCAACCTTAGAATGTACAAAATCGCGCCATGTGTCCAAAAAAACTTTGGTTTATTAGAATAGATAGATACGTTGTACCTTTTGTAAGTTTGTATCAATATATTGTACCTCAATTAAAAGTTCAAAATACCCTTTAAGTAATAGTGAGTTTGTTTGAAATGATGGAGATTATAAACCACAATATCCATAAAACAAAACTAAATGTAATGAAAATGATGACTCTAGCCAACGGCACAATAAACATAATTTACTCCATACCTTACATTTACGATTCAAGAATTTTACCCTTAAATAGTTTCTATTTAAATCGATGGATTTTTAACAAATCGCCTATTCAAAATTTTAAAAAACCAAAAACACAAAGCCATTTGGTTCATTTTTTTTTCTACCAAAGCCTAATAAGTTCTTCAAAATAGAGGTGCACATTAAACCCGGTTTTCTGACCCGACCCTAGTTCAACCCAGTTTGCCCACTTCATACCCCAGTCCGGGTTTACCACGACCCGAACCCGACCCGGTTCAACCCGCTATGAATCTATCATATTATTTAAAATTACATGATACGAACCCGGGTTAAACCCAACCCGAAACGAGACCAAACCCGGCACAAAATTTGTTGACCACGACCCGAACCAGGTTCAACCGGATTGGATTCTGACCCGGTTTTTGTGCACCTCTATTTAAAGAATTAAAACGACAAGCAGTTAAGTAGAGTTGCACAAAAAAACCGGGTACGGACCCGACCCGGCGGACCCGACCCGGACCCGGGTCCGGGTACTACCCGTTTGGAGTGGACCCGGTTCCTACCCGCCCAGGAACCGGCGGGTTGGAACCGGTTTTGGGTTTTTAGTTTGGCCAGGAACCGTACCCGAACCGGAACCGGACCCGAACCGGACCCGAACCGGTTGTACCCGGGTTGTACCCGGTTCCGACCGTTTTTTTTTTTTTTTTAAAACTAGCCGTTTTTAACGGCTATATAGCCGTTGGGGACGTTTTTTGACCGTTTTTTTGGATGTTTTTGGCTCTAAAATTAGTATAAATAGGTGTGGGTTGATATGGTAAGGTACCCAAGCTTCAAACACAAAAAAACATACGCAAAAAACGCAAACAATACTCTCGTTTACTCTCGTTTACTCTCGTTTACTCTCATTTACTCTCGTTTACTCTCAAATCTCAATATGGCTCACTCTCAATCTTCCGTCGGTCAAGGTTCATCGAACTCTCCATCCGTCGTTCGTGTTCTTCCACACAATCGTAACATGGATGTTTGGTGCAATTGGGATATGGTTGAGTTGAGTGACGGATCTGTAAAGGCTCGTTGCAAGTTTTGTGGAGCTTTACTTGCTAAAGATTCTAACACGACTTTGAACAAGCACATTAACAAGAAGTTTTGCAAGTCGTTGAAAAATAATCCGAATTCGCAACAAACACAATTGAGTGGAGACGGTGGAATATTTAATTACAACGTTAATGAGGTTCGAGATCGAATGGCAAAGTTCGTGATTCAAGAAGCTTTGCCTTTCAACCACTTCGACAACCCTCGGTTAACCAACTTAATTCGAGAGACGCTTCAACCTCGTTACACTCACGTAAGTCGTACTACACTTAGACGTTATTGTTTAAAATTATGGAAGCAAGCAAAAAATGATTTAATTGTTTTATTTGAAAATTTAAATACTGGTGTAAACTTAACTAGTGACGTTTGGTCGGCGCCACACGGTTTGCCCGAATCGTACCTTTGCGTCACTGCTCATTGGGTAGATCCCAGTTCATGGCAATTGATGAAACGTACGATTGCATTTGATCTATTTCTGTATCCACACACCGGAGAGTTTTTATTTTACTTTTTGGATAATGTAATAACTACATTTAATTTACAAAATAAAATATTTTCAATGGCATTTGATAACGCTTCCAACAACACAACCGCCGTTGAAAAATTAAAATTAAAATATCTTCCGATTGCAAACGGTGATTTTTTTCATACTCGTTGTGTTGCACATATTATTAATTTAGTAGTACAAGATGGTCTTAACGTACCATTTGTTGATACCTTTATAAAAGCTTTTCGATTTATGTTACACGACGTTTTTAAAAAAAGTAGAAAAAGATATCAAGATTATAAACAACTTTGTAAAGATACACAATCTAGATTTTTAGGGCCTAATTGGGATGTACCTACTAGATGGAATTCGACTTGTCATATGTTTGATTGTGCTTTAAAACAAAAAGGCACTTTAAAAACTTTTCATAATAGTCTTTCGGATAATTGCGAAGCCGACCTATTTCCGGATATGGGTTGGAAAAATATTGAACATTTATCCGAATTTCTTGAGGTGTTTAAAAACTCAACTATAAAATTATCGGGAGTTTATTATCCCACTAGTTATTCGGTGCTTCAAGAATTATATTTCATGGCTTTGACTTTTAAAAATTTTCAAAATAAAAATGGTATGTTTAGAGAAATGATAGAACCAATGAAAGACAAGTTTAAAAAATACTTTCTTGAGTTACCACCCGTTTTTACGTGTGCCGCTGCTTTAAATCCTTTTTTAAATGTAGCGGGGGTAGAATGTTTAATAGACGAGATAAATGACAATTTGGATATACATGACGATAACCCCAATTTTTCAACCACTGCAAAAGAAGATTTTAATGCAAGTTTGAAAGTTATTTATAATTTTTATTTAAATAAATATGGGCCTAACGTAAATATACCTACGCCAAGAGAATCAACATCAAGTGCTAGTACCTCTTTTAAAGACCCCGTTATGACTATGTTGAATGTTGTTCGGGATGTGACGGCTAAACGTCAAAGGGGTAACGCCCCAACAAGCGAACTTGGTATTTATAGTACGACGAATTTTATTTCGACTATGAGTACTCAAGATTATCATGAATTTGATATTTTGGCTTGGTGGAAAGGAAAGGAATCCCAATTTCCAATTCTTTCCGCTATGGCCCGTGATTTACTAAGCGTCCAAGCTTCTACGGTAGCTTCGGAGTCTGCGTTTTCTCTTAGTGGCAGGGTAATATCATTACGGAGAACAAGATTAACTCCGGAAGCGGTGGAGATGTGCATTTGTTTAAAAGACCACTTAGACGCGATGGATCGTATACAAGACAAAACAAATCTTGAAGACGAAATTGCAATCGAATCTAAAGTACACGATGAAGAAGTAGAAGAAGGAGTATCTTCTGGTATATCCGACGAAGAATTAGCATTTGATGAAGCCTCCCGAAGAAAATAGACGATTAATGAGTTAATGTATTTTTTAAGTTGTTTTAATAATAAATAATCTTTTAATGAGTTATATATGTTTTTTTAATGTTGTTATACATGTTTTTTAATGTTGTTATAATAATAATAATAACAATAATAATAATAACTATAATAATAATAATAATAATAATAATAATAATAATAATAATAATAATAATAATAATAATAATAATAATAGTAATAATAATAAGAACAATAATAATAATAATAATAATAATAATAATAATAATAATAATAATAGTAATAATAATAATAAGAATAAGAATAATAATAATAGTAAAAAAAAAAAAAAAAAAAGAAAAAAAACCCGGTTGTACCCGGTTCTGGACCCGACCCGGTCCGGACCCGACCCTAACCGGGTAGGCCGGGTAGGGTTTTCCCCTCATTCAACCCGGGTCGGGTTCGTACCCGGGTTTACCAATACCCGGGTCTTGGAAAACCCGGCCGGACCGAACCCGGTTTGAACCCGGTTCCGGGTCCGGCCCAATACCTGGTTCGTGCACCTCTACAGTTAAGTAGTATGAAAAAGCCCATTGGGCTAGCTTAAACCCAAGAACAACATCAACCCATTTGGTTTTCAACACACACCCTACAAAACCCTAATCCCTCGTTTCCCCTTCATCATCTAACCACAACAGATATCCATAACCCTACGTCGCCTCCAATAGGTATGCTTCTGTAAACCCTAATCACTTGATCTCATCAATCATAATCACATATACATTCTGTTGTTAATCACTCACAAACTTCGGATCTTACGATTAATAAGTTGTGTGTTTAGATCGACGAAATGGCTGAAGTTGCCAAGGGAGGATCGATTGTTCCAGAATCTGTGTTGAAGAAGCAGAAGAGGAACGAAGAATGGGCTCTTGCGAAGAAGCAAGAGGCCGAAGAGTTGAAGAAGAAGAATGCTGCTAATAGAAAGTTGATCTTTAACAGAGCTAAACAGTATAGCAAAGAGTATGAGGCTCAGGTATTATTATCATATCATATTATTCATTTATTGTTGGTGTTATTGTTATTGTTTAGTTTGTTTGTTGGGGATTTGACATTTGTGGTTGTTTGTTGTGGTTTAGGAGAAGGAGTTGATTCAGCTGAAGCGTGAGGCTAGGTTGAAAGGTGGGTTTTATGTGAACCCGGAGGCGAAGATGTTGTTTATTATTCGTATTCGAGGGTGAGTGTTGTTGTCATTTTTGGTTTTTATAATTATGGTTTGGATTACATTGTGTGTGATTTTGTTATCTGTATGTTTATTGAGTAAAATTCATTTTGAAAAATTTAGTATCAATGCCATGGACCCGAAGTCTAAGAAGATTTTGCAGCTTCTGCGTCTGAGACAGGTGATTTACCACGGCTTTCGGTTCAATCTTGTTGTTTTTTGATTCAGTTGAACATATATTATGGATTACATGTGATCTTTGTGCATAGTATTGGGTGCATTTTATGAAATGATTGACTAAGAAACATGAATTTGTGTTTTGGTACTATTTGCTTCACTGGTGTTTTAAAGTTATGTGCTTTTGCATTCTGGTTTTACACCATCTTGAAAACAAACAGGTCTTTTTGCCCGAATAGGTGAACAGAATTAGTTGTTTGGTCCATAAACCTTAAGAAATAAAATTTGATATTTATATGATATATATCAGTTGAATTATGATTTATTCAGTGAGCATAATAATTTGTGGTTTGATTTTTTTTAGTTATACCAAAAAGAAATTATTTGTACCGACACATTTGATTTCTTGGTTGGAACAGTTTGATTTTAGAAAAACATGAACTTTCCTGTTAGGTTGTTTGAATTGATTTTTTATATGGTTATCACCTCTAATTATGTTAAATATCTAGGCTTTAAATCGCTTACTAAAAGTTGAATTGGCTTATGTAGCTTTGGGTTATTTCTTTTAAACAAAATGGATCACCAGGCTGTTGTTATCTTACTTCATCAATTTTATTGCCAGAACCTTTTATTTAAAGCTGTTGGAGTACCAAAAATGTTTTTACTCTGTAGTATATTGACAATTATTTTGTTCTAACTGTTGTGTTTCTGTTATTATTAACCAGATATTCAATGGTGTGTTCTTGAAAGTGAACAAAGCCACATTGAACATGCTACACAGGGTTGAGCCATATGTTACTTACGGGTATCTACCTCTACACCTGTAACAAATTTCAAGTCTTAATCTTTGTATTTTCTTTTATTAACATAATGATCTTTTCTAGTTACCCGAACTTGAAGAGTGTGAGGGAGTTGATCTACAAGAGAGGATATGGAAAACTTAACAAACAAAGAATCCCCTTGACTGACAACTCAATTGTCGAACAGGTTTGTATTATTCATGTGTTCGTCATAATTCTTAATCTATGCAAAATAGTTTTTAACTGAATTGTCTTCTTGGACAATAGGGTCTTGGAAAATTCGGTATCATCTGTGTTGAAGATCTCATTCACGAGATTTTGACTGCTGGCCCTCATTTCAAAGAAGCCAACAACTTCCTGTGGCCATTCAAACTGAAGGCACCTTTGGGTGGTTTGAAGAAGAAAAGAAACCACTATGTCGAAGGTGGAGATGCTGGCAACCGTGAAAATTACATCAATGAGCTGATCAGGAGGATGAATTAGAATGATGATGTGGATGTCGAGATATCATGTTTTGAACTTTAGGTTTAATAGATTGTTTGGTTGCTTTATCGTTGAGAGTCGGATACTTTTGTTTTTCAAGCAAAGAGAATGTATTGTCATTCAGAATGTTTTTTTGGGTTGCAGACTAGCAGTGTTGTTGGTTTGGTTTTACGAGCAAAAGATTTTGTTACTTGTATGCACAACATAACCACCAAAAAAAACTTTTGATTAGTAACACCCAATTTAATCCGGTACGCTATTGGGTGTAAAAACTAAGCTCGAGTTTGGATGGCTTAGGTTACAATGCTTGAGCTTAGCTTGTTTCGATCTCAATATCTAGAACTTGAGTTTAGCTTAGTTAGTTTTTTGGTTACTCAAAATTGGCTTGTGCTTAACTTCTTTTCATTTTTTACAGGTTTATGTACACATGATTTCTTTTTTAAAATATAAAATGTAGAGCATAACATATGTTATAAAGTTGTTTGTGTGATAACTACATATATATATATATATATATATATATATATATATATATATATATATATATATATATATATATATATATATATATATATATATATATATATATAATTAGTTTTAGAGTTAACTATATGAAAGGTTTTGTGCTTAGACCTGATTTCACTTTTGGTTATAGGTTTGAAAAATTACAAGATCGATCCAAACGTTTGATAAAAATATCACAAAAGGTCCTTAGCTGGGATGCTCATTAAAAAAATTTGTTAATTGCATGTGAAATGACCAGAGTGTCCCTAACTGTTAAAAAATATAGTTAACTAGGTAATTACACGGGTTACAATTTATAAATATATAATTCAAATATGTAACAAAAATATTTAAACTCTATCGTTTTTTATTTTAAATCGATTATGTAAAAACAAGGATTTGTGATCATAAGATTTAAACGGTTAAATAAGGTTTGAGATGATTGATATAATAGATTCAAAATCCCTAGAATGGTTGGTGGTAATTGAGATTGTTAAAGAAAATAAAAACTTCATACTTGTTGTTCAAAAAAAGTTAAAATAAAATAAAACTTTAAGTAATGAATGTAGCATGATTTGTGGAAATTCTGTTAAAAGAATTCTAGGCGGAATAATTTTTGTGAGGTGAAATCTGATGATGACATGTGTCACCACATGTAATCATTTATTAGTATAGATTATAAGGTGAGACTCGCCCATCACTTTATCTTCAACCTTCAACATTTCTATTAACCCTACTAGTCCACCACCATCACCACCACCTTCTACCACCAGCACCACCTCCTACCACTAGCATCTGTCATCATGGTTGCTTTCTCATGCCTTGGAACCACCACTACCACCTACTCCTCCGATCCAACACCTTCTAATCCACGACCACCACCACCATTACATAAGCACATCCACCTTCTGATACATCACCACTACATAAGCCCCAACACTTTCTAATCCACCACCACCATCACCACTACACAAGCACCACCATCCACCACCACCACCACCATTACATAAGCACATCCACCTTTTGATACATCACCAGTACATAAGCCCCAACACTTTCTAATCCACCACCACCATCACCACTACACAAGCACCACCACCTATGTTCCATCATCACCACCGCATGAGCACCACCACCACAATGCCACACAAGCATCACCACCTTCGATCCACCACCACCATCACACAAGCACCACTATCATCGATCCCCCACTACCTCTCTGTCTCTCCTTTCATCCCTTGGTCCCTCTTTTCCTTTCTCTCTTTTTAACTTAAAAGGGCATTTTAGTCATTTTTAAAAGTTTGACATAAAAAATTAACGTTCATCCACGTTGAGGATCTTTCTTGTTATGTTTTGAATAACGTTTGGACCAACTTTGTAATTTTTCAAATCTAGGGACCAAAAGTGAAATCTGGCCTAAACACGAGGACCTTTCAGGCTTTCATGCAATTAACTCTTATTTTTATTATGTAAAATGTGTTCATTACACTAAATAAGATTACTATGTTTATATCAATAATAGTCTCATGTAAGTTTACAAGTTCATTATTTGTAGTCCGAGCATGAGCTCATGTGTTTCTAACCCAAACTTGTTCTAACAAAAACATGTATTTGACCAAAAATGATAGAAAACACACAAGGTTTCATCCCGAAGCGAGTTGCCGTAATAACCCAGTATGTGCCTGTCACACCCCCGCTAAAAGCGGAAACACGGGGATGTAACGAGACCGGGATCGTCATAACACATGGTAAGCGATAGAGAGCAATATAAATAAATGATGACATGCGTGTCATGACGACACCCGACAACAAGGGGACTTGTGTCGTGTTTAGTCAATGTTCACGACAACATAGCCATAAGTACAACATGATGATGATAACCCATATTCACATATGATGAGATTGTAAATGTTAATTCCCACAGCCCGGGAACAAGTTTCAAAAGTTGATAATTGTTTACATGCGATAACATTGTTCAAAAGGATTGTTTATCAAAATGAGCTAAGTCCCAAAAATGCATCCTAGGGTCTCCACTAAGGCAGCACACCTAGATCCCTGGACTTGCATGATCACCTGAAAAGATATGCTTAAAACGGTCAACATAATTGTTGGTGAGCTCGCAGGTTTATGTAATAAAAATGTAAGTGATGCTGTATATAATAGCGCGTCGGAATACCGTGAATACAGTTATTACACAAGTAAATATCACATGACATGAGCTTTGCAACCAAACCTAGCGACGTACACAAAGAAATTGTCGGCATATATTCACCCAAGGGCCCGTTCCTGGCCACTGATGGTACCAACTAGTATACCATCGAACGAGGGTGGGGGTGTCAACCCAGTAGTACTACCAATACCTAACCGTCGGTTCCCACACTGGAATTAAATAGTTGCAAAGATAGAACCACACAGCAGACCCAAGCATGTATCAAATAGTACTTGCAACACAGTATCACGTTGATTCCTTGTATGTAAAATGTATGTAAGTTGTACAGCATAAAAATTGTGTAAGCATACTTTTCCCCCAATTTGTAAATGATTGAAATATTGTATAAGCGTAAAAAGGGGCCACGAAACTCACTTGTTAGGTGGTAAGTATGTATGAGTGATGTAATCCCAAATGTTGAATGCAATTAAACAGTCAAACACCTATTGACAGTTATTGTATAGCATTAATGATATGATATATGTATAAGCGTGCAATAATGATGGGTCGGTTCGGGTCGTATCGGATGGGTCACGCACAACACACACAGACTGACACACGTACTAGGCCTTATGTAGATCCAAGTACAAGACATTGTCGCCACTAATGATGATGTTTAAATAAAGTATCGTTGTTTATTGACGAAGTATTGAATAAGTTTCAATAGTTGAAAGTCGATTTGGTCGTTGTAAAAGCGTTAGTTTAATTTGCTCAAAATAGTTTCTGTGCCCTTTCTCACGTTGACTTTAATCTTTGTGGCCAAACAATGGCATTATTGTGTTAGTGTTACCTCGGCACCACACGACATACTCACGCCACGCACAAGGGGTCAAACACAACAATTTCAGTCGCATAACAAGGTCAGACGCACGACTCAACCTCCATTCGTGCGAATCAACCCTCAATCGTGCGAATCAGCTTCATTCGTACGATTGAGCCTTCATTCGTATGATTGGCCTTCAGTCGTACCACACAACACCCAATCGCACGACTCACTTCCATGCGCACGAATCAACCTTCAATCGTGCGAATTAGCTACTTTCGTACGACTGAACCTTCATTCGTGCGATTGGACCCCAGTCGTGCGAATCACATTCATTCGCACACATTCAGTCGGTCACCTGACTCAATCGCACACAATCACTCAATCGCACGCATGACTCAATCGCACACAGACACTCAGTCGCACAACTCAGTCGCACGACATGCCTAGTCGCACAACTCAGTCGCGCGATTGACTCAGACGCATGATCCAGTCGCACGACCCACTCAGTCGCACGGCTCAATCGCATAGATGACCCAGTCGCCTGATCTGCAGAATCGCGACTGTGGTCGGGAGGAACAACCCCCGAGCTGCTCTAAACACGGGTTTTACACCACAAGGACCTCCAGAAACACTCAACAAACATACACAAGCATAAAACACAAGCAAGGAGACCTCACACGCACCCATACGACCTTGTGTGTTCGGGTTGAACCCGAACACCCGAAACCCTAGTTTGGACAGCCGTGAAAAGGCTAGAAAATGGACAACCAAAGGCAACTACCTGCTAAGGAGGGGTAGTCTAAGCTGTAGATGATGTCAAGACGAAGAAAACAAGACCTCTCGGGTCGGATTTGGTGCAAAAATGGAGATTTTGTGTGTGAAAGAGATGAAGATGAAGAAGATGGTGAATGTGAGATTAGGGCTGGAAAAAGGGGTATTTATACCCAGCCCAAGTTTACAAAATTACAAGTTTAGTCCCTGCACTTAACCCCCGAGTTTTCCCAAATTTTGTTTGGTTGAAAAACGACTTTGTTAGGTGTTTTATTTTAATTGTAAGAGTTCATTTAATGTTATTATGACTTAAGAAATGGTTATACTAAAACATTTATTATATTTATAAAATGATATATTTAACGTTTTCAAAAATGAAAGTTTTAAAAGTCTTTTTAAGGTTCACACACGGTTTTTAACGAATGCACACACAACGATAATATTACACACATGATATCCACATAATGAGTCAAATAATGATGAGGAGTGACCAAATATAGAATAGATGACGGACAAACACGTCAATTGACGGACCTTAAGGTGACGGATGTCACAGTATCCCCCAGTTGAGAGAATTTCGTCCCGAAATTCAGCTGGAGTTAGGTCCAAGAGTGTCATCCTCGAAAAGATGTGGATGTTTGAGTTTCATCTGATCTTCACGTTCCCATGTAAACTCTGGCCCTCGTTTTGAATTCCACCTTACGCGAACAATAGGTATCCTACTGCGCTTCAGTTGCTTGACCTTTCGATCCATGATCTCAATGGGTTCTTCAACAAAATGAAGCTTGTCGTCAATCTTGATTTCCTCGATTGGCACGTGAAGGGATTCATCGGCCAAACATTTCTTGAGGTTTGACACGTGAAAAGTATCATGCACACCGCTAAGCTCTTGTGGCAACCTTAACCGGTAAGCCACTGGACCGATCCTTTCAGTGATCTCAAATGGTCCGACGTATCTTGGGGCTAACTTCCCTTTCTTTCCGAATCGAACGACTCCTTTCCAAGGGGAAACTTTGAGTAACACACGATCCCCAACATTGAATTCTAGAGGCTTCCGACGATTGTCGGCATAGCTCTTTTGGCGATCTCGCGCGGCTTTGAGTCGATCTTTGATTTGGAAAATCTTGTCTGTTGTCTCTTGGATGATCTCTGGGCCTGTCAGCTGACTTTCACCAATTTCGGCCCAACAAACGGGAGATCTGCATTTTCTTCCATACAACGCTTCAAATGGAGCACATCTAATGCTTGTATGATAGCTGTTGTTGTAAGAGAACTCAATCAACGGTAAATGAGCATCCCAGCTACCTCCAAAATCGATTACACACGCTCTCAACATGTCTTCTAGCGTCTGTATAGTGCGTTCACTTTGGCCATCTGTTTGAGGGTGATAGGCTGTACTCATGTCTAACCGAGTACCCATCGCTTTCTGTAGTGTCTGCCAAAAACGTGAAGTGAATCTGCTATCACGGTCGGATATGATTGACACCGGCACCCCGTGCCATGTCACGGCCTCTTTGATGTACAATCTCGCCAACTTATCCATCTTGTAGTCTTCTCGGATAGGCAAGAAATGTGCTGACTTTGTCATCCGATCTATAATGACCCATATCGAGTCATGACCGCTGTTTGTTCTAGGGAGTTTGGTAATGAAATCCATAGCTATGTTCTCCCATTTCCACTCGGGAATTTCAGGTTGCTGTAATAATCCCGATGGCTTCTGATGTTCCGCTTTGACCTTCGAACACGTCAAGCATCGACTGACGTATAAGGCAATGTCTTTCTTCATGCCTGGCCACCAGTATAGATCCTTGAGATCATGATACATCTTGTCTGCACCAGGATGAATTGAATATCGCGTCTTGTGGGCTTCATCCATGACTAAGGTACGAACACCTCCCCATTTGGGTACCCATATGCGATCCATGAAGTACTGAATACCGTCATCCTTGCGAATCATCTGTTTATCTAACCCCCGGAACTCTTCTCCCGCAAGGTTTTCTTCTTTCAATGCCTCACTCTGTGCAATTTGAATCTGAGCTTTCAAGTTGGTTTGGATGGTCAAACCCAATGCTCGTGCACGCAGTGGTTTCACACGTTCTTTACGGCTTAAGGCATCAGCCACCACGTTGGCTTTCCCCGGATGATACCGGATTTCACAATCGTAGTCGCTAAGAAGCTCTACCCAACGTCGTTGGCGCATGTTGAGTTCCTTCTGATCCAGAATATGTTGAAGACTCTTATGATCAGTGAAAATGATGCATTTGGTGCCATACAAGTAATGCCTCCAAATTTTGAGTGCAAATACTACAGCGCCCAACTCAAGATCATGAGTGGTGTAGTTCTTTTCGTGCACTTTAAGTTGTCGCGAAGCGTAGGCAATCACCTTGTCCTTCTGCATCAATACACATCCCAATCCTTGATGTGACGCATCGCAGTAGACCACAAAATCATCTGTTCCGTCTGGAAGAGACAGTATCGGCGCGTTGCACAACTTCTCTTTCAACGTTTGGAACGCTTGCTCTTGTGCAAATCCCCAGTCAAACTTCTTGTCTTTCTGAGTAAGCAGGGTCAACGGTTGCGCGATCTTTGAGAAATTCGCTATGAAGCGACGATAATAACCGGCCAATCCTAAGAATTGCCGTATTCTCTGATGGTGTCTGGGGCGTATCCCATTTCTTCACCGCTTCGATCTTGCCGGGATCTACGTGAATCCCGTCCTCATTAACCACATGACCCAAAAACTTCACTTCTCGCAGCCAAAATTCACACTTTGAGAATTTGGCGAAAAGTTTCTCTTCGCGTAGCAGCTCCAGAATAGCCCGAAGATGTTCTACATGATCCTCTTTCGATCGGGAGTAGATAAGTATATCGTCTATGAACACGATCACGAACTTATCCAAGTAAGGTTTGCACACCCGATTCATTAGATCCATGAACACAGCTGGTGCGTTAGTCAACCCAACGGCATGACCAAGAACTCATAGTGCCCGTAACGAGTTCTGAACGCAGTCTTCGGTATGTCGTCCTCGAAAACCCTTAGCTGATGATAACCAGAACGAAGATCGATCTTTGAAAAATACGAAGCTCCTTGCAGCTGATCAAATAAATCGTCGATCCTGGGGAGAGGATATCGGTTCTTCACCGTTAACTTGTTCAGTTCACGGTAATCGATGCACATACGGAACGATCCATCCTTCTTCTTGACAAATAGTACCGGTGCTCCCCACGGTGAATGACTCGGTCGAATAAAACCCTTCTCCAGTAGTTCCTGTAATTGACTAGACAACTCTTGCATCTCGGATGGCGCTAGTCGATATGGCGTTTTCGCTACCGGTGTAGCTCCAGGAACCAACTCAATACGGAATTCCACCTGTCGTGGAGGAGGTAAACCAGACAAGTCATCTGGAAATACTTCTGGGTAATCCCGTACCACTGGAATATCCACCGTTTCCTTTCCTCGTCTTTCTTTTCAACCACATGAGCCAGAAAAGCGTAGCACTGCTTTCGTAGAATCTGGCGTGCTTTCATGCAGGAAATAAGCTTTAAACTCTTACCCGGTCGTTCTCCCTGAACCTTGAGTACTTCCCCGTTTGGCATAGGGATACGTACCACTTTGTCTCGACAGACAATCTCTGCTCCATTCTGCGACAACCAATCCATACCCACGATCACGTCGAAGCTTCCTAACTCGAAGGGTATCAAATCTATCTCAAAGGTATGATCCTCCAGCGTCAACGAACACTTCCTAATAATCTCATCGGCCTGAGCAACCCTACCATTGGCCATTTCTACAGAGTAGCTAGTTTCTAGCCTACTAGGACTCAAATCAAGTAATTGCACAAACTCGGAAGATATAAAACTATTGTCTGCTCCAGTATCAAATAATATAGATGCGAAGTGATGATTGAGTAAGTGCGTACCCGTGACAACATTCGGGTCCTGACGAGCATCATTGGCTCCAATGACGAATGCACGTCCCCGAGCTGCATTCCCCTGAGTAGCCGGGCCTTGATTCCCAGCGATAGCCAACACCTGCTGCTGGTTGTTCCCCTGTTGACCCGGTGCCCGATTCAGCCTGGGGCACATATTCCTGTAGTGATCGGGGCTCCCACACTCAAAGCAAGCCCTTGCATTCCCGGCGGGGTTAACCGCGTTGACGGGTGCTACAAGATTTGGCGCAGTTCTGCAATCTCTTGCCAAATGACCCGGGCGCTTACAGTTAGCGCACACCCGGCACTGTGTCCCTGGGGGATGATGATAATTGCACCTTTCACATTTGGGGTGCGGCCCCACATACTCTCTTCTGGCCTGAGACACGGCCACAAAATTCCTGGTCGGCTTAGACCTCTTCTCAAACCTTCCGGCACTCGACCGGCTCGATTCCCCAACATCCTTCCTCTTCTCGGCCCCTCGGCCCAAAACCCCTGTTCTAACCATCTCATCAGTCAAAGCGCCAGCTTTCAGAATTGCGCTCTGAATAGTAGGAGGAGCGGCTGCTGTGACCATAGCTCTAATTTGAGGCGCGAGTCCCCAAATGTACCTCTCGATCCTCTTTGATTCCGGCGTAACCAGATGCGGAACCAACCTTGCCAGCTCATGAAAACGATCAGTATAAGCTGCATGCCCTGCCCCCACCATAGCATGATTCCAGAACTCATGCTCCAGTTTCTGCATCTCGTTGAGAGGGCAATATTCCTCGGTAATCAAGGCTTTGAACTCGTCCCACGACATTTGCATCGCGGACTCTCTTCCTCGAGCTTGAATCTGGGTGTTCCACCAGGTTAGGGCTTTACCCTGTAGAGAACAAGTAGCATACTTGATCCTCTGGCTGTCGAGGCACTCACTGATGTCGATCACTGCCTCCATCTTTTCCAACCACCTGGTTAGGGCTATCGCCCCACCTTTCCCATCGAATTCCCTTGGCTTACAAGCCACGAACTCCTTGTATGAACATCCCCGACGAGCATTAACCACCCCAGTCTCAATACCGGCAGTACCACCATTTCCGGTTTCCTGGTTGCTCTCGTTTCCAGTCGGGTTTCCGTTTCCCGTTTCAGTTTCAATCCCACCTTGGGCTCCATCATCGTTGCCACCATCCCCGTGAGGGTGGTGTTGTTGAAGTGCGTCGCTCACTTGGGCCACGATAGTAGGAATCAGCGCGGCCAATTGCTGAGCGATCAGGGCTGCCATGTCGGCGTTCCCTGTCCCTTGACTGTTGCTGGCAGGAGCATCGTTTGCTCTTGGTGCTCTGCCTCTGCCTCGGCCTCTGCCCCTTGGGGCTTCACTCCCGCCACTACTGCTACGGGTGACTCTTCGAGGCGGCATGTTCTAATCATAAAAGAGGTAACATGTAAACTTTAGTCACCATAAGATACAAAAGTATTCCACTTATCAAATTCCAATGTTCATGTTCCGGTCAGCCAGACCACCATGCAGCCCATTTCAAGCATATTCTCGGTATACCGGTGAAGTTTATATATAGGGTTCCCCGCAGCGTTCCCACCACACCCACGATGTACCGAGAATGATGCCTGATCCGGTTACATGACATCCGACTTTCCTTTACATCATATCCATAATAATCCATCATAACAGTTGTAAGTCCATGTATACAATCACGTTTAGTCTTAGCGGAGGTTGTCTATTTCCTCATCTCTCGAGGTTTCAGACATAATCCTCCTCAGAGTTAATCTCAATGTCCAAGGTCAAGCGCAATAACATGATCTGTGATGATCTCTTCGGGTTTAATACCCGGATCTGATAAACTAACTCGGCGCGCAGAGGGAACGGAAGATCCAATAGAAGCATCCCCATAAAAGAGTGAGCACAAGGGCTCTCTCATAGGGTAGAAAGATCACATAACAAATAGATGAGCAAATCAAGCAGCGAGGAACACATACACGAGATATAATATGCATACAGAGTCCTAGCATGCAAATCTACATGAAGGTTCCTAGGTTATAGTCTAGGTCAAGCGTATTGCCTAATTCTCTATAACCAATGGCTCTGATACCAATCTGTCACACCCCCGCTAAAAGCGGAAACACGGGGATGTAACGAGACCGGGATCGTCATAACACATGGTAAGCGATAGAGAGCAATATAAATAAATGATGACATGCGTGTCATGACGACACCCGACAACAAGGGGACTTGTGTCGTGTTTAGTCAATGTTCACGACAACATAGCCATAAGTACAACATGATGATGATAACACATATTCACATATGATGAAATTGTAAATGTTAATTCCCACAACCCGGGAACAAGTTTCAAAAGTTGATAATTGTTTACACATGATAACATTGTTCAAAAGATTGTTTATCAAAATGAGCTAAGTCCCAAAAATGCATCCTAGGGTCTCCACTAAGGCAGCACACCTAGATTCCTGGACTTGCATGATCACCTGAAAAGATATGCTTAAAACGGTCAACATAATTGTTGGTGAGCTCGCAGGTTTATGTAATAAAAATGTAAGTGATGCTGTATATAATAGCGCGTCGGAATACCGTGAATACAGTTATTACACAAGTAAATATCACATGACATGAGCTTTGCAACCAAACCTAGCGACGTACACAAAGAAATTGTCGGCATATATTCACCCAAGGGCCCGTTCCTGGCCACTGATGGTACCAACTAGTATACCATCGAACGAGGGTGGGGGTGTCAACCCAGTAGTACTACCAATACCTAACCGTCGGTTCCCACACTGGAATTAAATAGTTGCAAAGATAGAACCACACAGCAGACCCAAGCATGTATCAAATAGTACTTGCAACACAGTATCACGTTGATTCCTTGTATGTAAAATGTATGTAAGTTGTACAGCATAAAAATTATGTAAGCATACTTTTCCCCCAATTTGTAAATGATTGAAATATTGTATAAGCGTAAAAAGGGGCCACAAAACTCACTTGTTAGGTGGTAAGTATGTATGAGTGATGTAATCCCAAATGTTGAATGCAATTAAACAGTCAAACACCTATTGACAGTTATTGTATAGCATTAATGATATGATATATGTATAAGCGCGCAATAATGATGGGTCGGTTCGGGTCGTATCGGATGGGTCACGCACAACACACACAGACTGACACACGTACTAGGCCTTATGTAGATCCAAGTACAAGACATTGTCGCCACTAATGATGATGTTTAAATAAAGTATCGTTGTTTATTGAAGAAGTATTGAATAAGTTTCAATAGTTGAAAGTCGATTTGGTCGTTGTAAAAGCGTTAGTTTAATTTGCTCAAAATAATTTCTGTG
This sequence comes from Flaveria ramosissima, assembly GCA_025215565.1. Lineage (NCBI taxonomy): Eukaryota > Viridiplantae > Streptophyta > Magnoliopsida > Asterales > Asteraceae > Flaveria > Flaveria ramosissima. The sequence continues at coordinate 32,598,632 of CM046042.1, forward strand.
CCCTTTCTCACGTTGACCTTAATCTTTGTGGCCAAACAATGGCATTACTGTGTTAGTGTTACCTCGACACCACACGACATACTCACGCCACGCACAAGGGGTCAAACACAACAATTTCAGTCGCATAACAAGGTCAGACGCACGACTCAACCTCCATTCGTGCGAATCAACCCTCAATCGTGCGAATCAGCTTCATTCGTACGATTGAGCCTTCATTCGTATGATTGGCCTTCAGTCGTACCACACAACACCCAATCGCACGACTCACTTCCATGCGCACGAATCAACCTTCAATCGTGCGAATTAGCTACTTTCGTACGACTGAACCTTCATTCGTGCGATTGGACCCCAGTCGTGCGAATCACATTCATTCGCACACATTCAGTCGGTCACCTGACTCAATCGCACGCATGACTCAATCGCACACAGACACTCAGTCGCACAACTCAGTCGCACGACATGCCTAGTCGCACAACTCAGTCGCGCGATTGACTCAGACGCATGATCTAGTCGCACGACCCACTCAGTCGCACGGCTCAATCGCATAGATGACCCAGTCGCCTGATCTGCAGAATCGCGACTGTGGTCGGGAGGAACAACCCCCGAGCTGCTCTAAACACGGGTTTTACACCACAAGGACCTCCAGAAACACTCAACAAACATACACAAGCATAAAACACAAGCAAGGAGACCTCACACGCACCCATACGACCTTGTGTGTTCGGGTTGAACCCGAACACCCGAAACCCTAGTTTGGACAGCCGTGAAAAGGCTAGAAAATGGACAACCAAAGGCAACTACCTGCTAAGGAGGGGTAGTCTAAGCTGTAGATGATGTCAAGACGAAGAAAACAAGACCTCTCGGGTCGGATTTGGTGCAAAAATGGAGATTTTGTGTGTGAAAGAGATGAAGATGAAGAAGATGGTGAATGTGAGATTAGGGCTGGAAAAAGGGGTATTTATACCCAGCCCAAGTTTACAAAATTACAAGTTTAGTCCCTGCACTTAACCCCCGAGTTTTCCCAAATTTTGTTTGGTTGAAAAACGACTTTGTTAGGTGTTTTATTTTAATTATAAAGTTCATTTAATGTTATTATGACTTAAGAAATGGTTATATTAAAACATTTATTATATTTATAAAATGATATATTTAACGTTTTCAAAAACGAAAGTTTTAAAAGTCTTTTTAAGGTTCACACACGGTTTTTAACGAATGCACACACAACGATAATATTACACACATGATATCCACATAATGAGTCAAATAATGATGAGGATTGACCAAATATAGAATAGATGACGGACAAACACGTCAATTGACGGACCTTAAGGTGACGGATGTCACAGTGCCCTCTACAAATCACATCTGGAATTTCTAAATATCTATTTTTGAAGGGGTAACTAGGTTTTCCTTCCCATGCGTCACATCGGGGCATGAAAATAAATATTAAAACGAGGACACGAAAACACATTGCAACGATGCTCATTCCGACTTAAACCCTAAGACATCAAGAAACCCAATTGCAAATCTCGTCATAACAATGCCTAAACCCTTAAAAATCCATAAAAAACACACAAAAAATAACCTCAAAAATCTGAGGGCGCAACCTTGAACCTGTGTCCTCCACATAAACACGATCATGAATATCAAAACGCGAAAAAGAAAACACATCATAACGGGCGTCACTACGCCTGAAAACTCTGAAGCGTACTCGGTCATAAAAATGAGTCACTCCGTCATAAAACCCAAAACTGTACTCCGTCATAAAAGTCGTACTCAATCGCAAAAGTGACCACCAATCCCCCGTAAAACACGAAAACGCGCTCCATTGTATAAGTGAGCGTTAACAAGCCTAGATACAAACACAAATGCAACGATAAACATAACGTTAATAGAAGATAATTCTAAAGCCGAAACGTTTAAACTAACAAACAAAATTTAGAATGAAAATTTTATGATCAAATTGAGAATACTTACTGTTTTGTGGTCAAAATGCACTTGAAACTTTGTGGCCAAAATGAAAAAGTAAAAACTATATTTTTTAATCTACTTAAAAACCATATAGGTAAGCTCTCAAGCATGGTGTACTACTAACTAATGCACATATGGCTCTTTTTCCTGTTTTTGTTTTTTTCTATTTTATTATTTTTGTCTTTTAGTAGTTTTCTATTTTATTACTCTAAATAATTTTAAAGTAATTTTGTATTTTCTCTATAACTTTTAACATAGAATGTTTTATAAAGTTTCAGAATATTCTGTTAGCAACGTGCTTATTTTTATCGAAGTTTTGATGCAAATTTTAGTCAAAACGGAGCTGCACATAATAATGTACAAGTCATCAAAGCACAAATGTACGAGCCGTCAAATCTCTTTCAAGGTTTTTTTTTCTTTCATAGTCTATTTTGTTTTCCATCATTTTACAACTTTTAAAATACGATGTTTTATAAAATTCGAGTTGTACGTTACGACGTGTCTATTTTATCTATGTTTTGGCTTAAATTTTCGTAACGTTATTTTTAAACCAATAAATGGTTCTAAACAATTGTTTAAACTTTTCTAAGGTCATCTTCAAATAATCTGTCTTTGTATGTACGTTACCTACCACAACATGATCCATATGGACCCTAACTTGATTTTTTTGTTAAATATAACTAGTAAAAAGAAACCCGTGCGTTGCAACGGGAGCATTAAGATTTGTAAGGCTCAATTTCGACAATTTGTACGTTAGTATTTTATCTGCAAACAAAATTCACGTTGGAACGTCAATAAAATAAGCACGTCGTATGATTTCACTAGTTTAATATTATCATTATTAATGCTATTTTTATATACGTTTAGATTCGATATGAATGTAGACGTGAATTCGTAACTACTCCATGATTTAAAATATATAAATATTATAGTTTTAATATACCTTTTTTAATATATTATGTTAATTTATACATGAAATCCTTCATTTTATTATATTAATTTATAAAAAAAAAAAAAAGATGATAGCATGCATGATGGCACTAAATTCAAAGTAAAAAAAATATCTATTGTCAAAGATCGGAAGTAGGTTTTGAACTTCAAAACACTAATATCAATAACCAAAGCTCAAACCATTCCATCTAACCTTCTTCTTATTTTCTATACTCAAATCTGGTTATTTAACACAAACTAAATTTTGTAAGAAAAACTAATTGTTTCACGTAGACGCCGACTTATGTTTTTAATATATATATATAATTTCTTTTGTATAGAGAAACAAATAATTCCCTTGGTCCAGTAGCTCACGAATGTACACGTGCAACATTTCCTTATGTATATAAGATTTATTTTCATTAACGTTCTTACGTTAATTTTTTTAACTATTTCCTTTTTAATATCAACTTTCAAATATTATAACACCCTCGACGTAGCGCAAAGGTTTGTGACGTTTTTTTTTATTATTATTATAAAGTTTCGCAATTTTTGTATCTTTTACCTTCAACGCGCAGGTTGGCAACAACATTTCAAAGTTAGCTTTTTAGACGATATTCTTCTCCGGCAGGAACTCGGGGCTTTTACACTAGTTTATGTATAAAATGAAAGAATTTTATTTAAATAGTGGAAACGCCTCGGTTTAACTATTTTAAGATATAATTCAGTGATCAGATAAACAATTCATTTGCCATTAATATATTAGAACATATGTTTTTGAAAATTCAACACCAACACCGTATCTCAATCTCACATTCATCAAGCCCTTTCTTCTCATCAAACATGGTGGAAATTACACAAACACACCACACAACCAACAAGCAAAACAACTGATTTATCATAACATAAACCCAAAAACAGTTATGAACCATTTGCCTTTCCCAAAGGCCATGATAATCTTCGGTTGTTCATACCATCCAAATCATTACTGCTTCCGTCATTAGTTGAGGTTGTAAGAGCCAAATCATCAAAGCTTGATTCTTTTCCCCAAGGCGGAGGAGTGACACAATCGGAGCTGCCACCTGTTATGTTCAACCGCGAGTCAGAGGGTCCCAACCGCAGTTTTTGAAGGGTTGCAAAAGATTCTCTCATCGCCGTCATTGCTTCAAAATACCTTGTGCATGATGCTAACGCCACAGGGATAGGCCGAAGCATCTCCTGCATCATGTAAACTAGTTTAAGTTTCTGTTTTTCATCGTCTAGAAGATGAGAATGGTAATATGATCATTTGCAGATGGATTCATGCCTTTGGTTTCAGGGACCAAGGACTTGAGCCGTGCAATAGAAACTATCTAGGGACATAATCCATAACTTTTGAATTACTAGAGGGGCAAAAATTGTAATTTAGTGAAACAACTATTTGTCATAGACATACCCCCCATACTGAAGGTGGTTCTTTAAAGTTTTGAGTCCACTGGAAATCTGCAACAGATGATGTTAGAAGACCATAATCACTGGCAGCCTTCATCAATAGTTCTGAGAATTGTTTCTGTAAATCCAATGTGAAAACGATTAGCAATTTATCATATTGATGATTATTAAATGTTGCAATATATTAACAAAGAGATGCTGAGCATGGAAAGGAAGGCTAGAATTTCAGTCGATTCATATGCGTTATGTCTGATATAAAAAATAAGAAATTAGATTTTTGCAATTGTGACAACTAACCTGATATTCTGCTTCCACAGGAATACAATCTAATGAATATGGCTGTTGTAGGCGGGCTATAATTCGGTCCTGCAAATTAAATAAAGAATGGATGAGAACATGTTGCCAATTGGCTTTTTCATTGGTAACCATGATAACCAGTTTGGAAAAAGAGACGCGACCCATCAAGACCCTACTAACTAGTGTGGACCAAGTAAAGTGCAGCTTACGCCGGGCAGATGGCATTCAAGAAGTTAAGATAGGAAACCATTAACTAGTGGAAGCTAGATTAGAATCTGAGACCTCTGCTAGAGGGGAATTAGATGTTAACCCTTGAAGGTTCCCAGTTGCTTTTACAGTGATTTGATTTTGAAACTATAAACTCCATAGAAAGTTGCATGCCACAATTTAGTACCAAAATGTCAATGAAGAATCTTAGGGATTTATCTAGTTTAAAAAAAATTCCTCCAAAACATCAACTCCACTTAAGGAGCTACTAAATAATGGAGTTATAGCACCAACTGTATTACCTTATTCTGGATAACATCTTTCAATATAGTAGTGATCCTTGCTAAAGTTTCTATCTTCTTTTCCATCTCACTCACATGTGTCAAGTGAGCAACATTCTTATCTTCCTGAAAAGAAAACACAAATGATATGATTTACATATTTTGGTCCCAAGAGTCAACAGATAGAATCTCAAGAAAACATTAGATTTCACTTTAAAAGCACAATAAGACATCCAATAATATGATGTTCCAACATCATCTATAAAATTATATCAACAATTTAAACAACTACAAAGTGAGCAGAATGAAGTAATAGATTTAAACAACTATACAGTAAGCAGAAATGGAAGCAAAAGAAAGTGAAGTCCTTATTTTTAATCCTCCTTTTCCCAGCATATAACTCACAATCAATCAGATGAAAATGCAACATAAAGGTGAACCAAGGATTGACAACTTCACCTTGCGACCTTGAAGTTCAACCTGCAAATCTGCAATTTTTCTTTGTACAGAGGTAAGCTCCCTCAAGACTCGTATTAAATCATCACCCTTTTCACCACCGGCTGATGAATTTTGCAAGTCTTCCTAAACAGAGAACAAACACAATGGGAAAAGTGAGCAGTCTGAAATTTAACTAAATAAGAGACCACTGGTAATAGAATCAAACGACAAACCATCATCATCTACATAACTTCTATCAAATGTATAACCACTGTGATTCTATGATTTGACGGACCATGAACTTTGGTTTCTGGCAGTTGTATGTCTTACCATTACCATTGCAAAGCTATAGTTTTCTAACATTCAAAAACTTACAGATTGTATTTACCAAACATTAGTATCAAACATAAGAAATGGCTAAAGCGCTCACATTCATTCGGCTTTAGCAAGTAAAAGCAACATACAGTTTTGGATCTCCCACGGTAAAAGTCTTAATGATGAGAGATGAATCAAGGATCAATGAACAATGACAGCTGATGTAAAACTACAAGTACAGAATGTAAGGCATCCCTATTCTTATATATTTTGGAAATTACACTTATGCTGTTGACTGCGGTTAGTCCATGTGTCTGCTTTGTTGAAATTATGATTCTAGGATCTGCGGATGTATTTTTTTAATGGTCTTTATTCAATTAGGTAGTTCTATTTTTCACTAGTCAAAGCACTATGCTTTGAGATCTTGTTATTAATGCAGCTCATAAAGTCTTTCATGAAAAATGAAGAGTGGAAATCAAAAGTCCCAAAGATCATTGCACTAATTACGAGCCAATTGCTAGATGAAATAGCAGATGATGAACCTATCACAGACACACAACCAACAAACTCACAGATTGATGAAAGAGAGTATGACCAGTCAGAGAGCATTTGATCACTCATTGACATATATCAAAGATGAAATATTGCTGATAGTGAACCTGCTAATTTTTTTAAAAGCTCTTGAAGACTCCAAATGGAAAAATGCAAGTTGTTTATGATAGAAATACCAAACTTGGGAGCTTGTTGATAGACCTCAAGGTAGAAAGGTAACTGAGGTTAGATTGGTGACAAGCTAAAAGCACGGCTTGTGTCAAAGGTTATGCACGAATTTTTTGGTGTTGTATATCTTCACATGTTTGCTTTGGTTGCAAGGCTTGAAACAATATCTATTGACTACAATGTTTCCCATGGGGATCCTTGGAAATGAAACTTACATCAAGAAACCCAAAGGTTTCATCATCAAAGGAGAAAAAACAAAATCTATTGACTACATAAAGCACTTTACGGTCAAAAGCAGTCTTTGAGAGCTTGGTGTCAAATAGATGGTTATTTGCTTGGTCTCGGTTATTTTTGTATGTCAAACGAGCAATGAGGGTTTTCCTTCTCTTTATGTGGTAGACATTTTGATTACAAGAAGCAATGCAAAACTCATTGAGTCATTGATGAGGTCAAGTTAGATATAAAGCAGGCTGATAGGTTCCAGCAAGTATATACCCGAAAGAATAAGAATCCCACCAAGTCTCATGGATCGGACTTTTATTTTGCATTCGGGAATTGGGTCGACCCACTGGGTCAACACAATGAGTTAGTGGGTTCATGGGGAGTGGTCCACGATCTCAAGTCCTAAACTCTAGGAGCAGTTACTAGAACGATGTTTAATTAGCAGTCTTTGTTCTTTGTGTTTTTCATCCAGAAATTTGTCTTTGAATTTGTATTTTGTTATTGGAGATCTTACCCTTTTCGAATTGGGTCTTTAATTCCAGTTAAGCATTTGTTTGTTCATAATTTGGGTTCTATCATTGGTTCCATTGCTGGGAAGTTTTCAACATGGTGCAGACCCGAAACAGCTCTAGCGATAACAGTGGAAACACCCTTGATCCGATTCCTACTCAATTAGCAGCAATTGGTACGAAGCTTGAATCCTTGGAGTCCTTGAAGGCTGATGTTGCAACTCTTAAATCGCGAGACAGCCCAAAGGGAAAATTCAGTGGGGGCTTTGGTCGATACGAAGAAGGTGAATCCTCATGGAGAAACAACAACCAGTTCCGACCCCACACCAAAATTGTGTTTCCAGCTTTTAGTGGGGTTGACCCACGGGGTTGGATATTAAAGGCCGAGAAATACTTCCGGTATTACCGAATTCCGGATGATGAAAAGGTTGACGTTGCATCAATATCTCGAAGGAGATGCTCTGGACCTGTATTCATGGCTTTCAACAGACCAGCCAGTCACTTTTTGGGAGGAATTAACCCATGCCCTACAAAAACACTTCGGTCCCGCTGAGTTCCAGAACCCAGATGAGTACCTGTGCAACATCAAACAAACCGGGACTGTTCAGGAATATCGACAGGAGTTTGCTAAGAGGTCAGCTCGAGTCTCTAATTGGCCAGATCACTGCCTTCTCGGGGTGTTCTTAAATGGGTTGAAGGATGAACCAAAGGCCGATGTCCGTATTCATAAGCCCCACACCGTGTACAATGCCATGAGCTTGGCATTAGAATTTGAATCGAAGATGGGAACAAAATCAGGACAGCAACCGCAAGCTTCTGCAGTCACCAATCCCCCTGATTCAGTACAGCCAACAACTCAGCCAACTACAACCCATTCGCCAACCCCCCCTCTTAACATTTCTGATTCCGAGAAACAATCCCGGTTCATCAAAGGAGAATGTTTTCGTTGTGGAGAGAAATACAGTCCGGGACATCGGTGCAAAATGGGTAAGTTTCAACTTCTGGCAGCAGCTCCCACAATCACAGAAAAGGAGGAACAACAACTTGATCAGGAAGATTTGGCAGAAATCAACCTTCTGGCCACTTTACGGAAGTCTCACGCCTACTATGACTCTTCATGGCCTACTAAACGGTTTCGAGGTACGTGTTTTGATTGACAGTGGGTCCACCCACAACTTTGTTGCAGATTCTTTGGTCCGAAAGGTGAGTCTTCCCACACAAATGGTGCCATCTTTTGGGGTGCGAATTGGAAATGGAGACATCATTCGCTGCCATCAGATTTGCAAGGATGTTGTCTTGAAAATCGGGGATCTTCATCTCATCCAAGATTTCTATCCATTCTCTCTTGGAGGAACCGACATGGTCCTTGGCATTCAGTGGTTGGCTACACTGAACACAGTCAAAGCGAACTGGAGCACAATGTCCTTAGAGTTCAATGTGGCAGGTTAGGATTATAAGCTGCAGGGTGTGCAACCGGGGACCCAAAACTTAGCAACCTTTCAGCATCTACGACTTGAGGACAAGTCGTTTCTCCGAGGAGGAAGAAGTGATACGTTTCCAAGGGGATTGGGTCAGGTCCAGCCCTCCCAAATCCAATTCGTGGGTCCTACATGACCTGGTCAACAACCTGGTCAACAACAATAGGCTGAGAGGGCTTAGTGGGGAAGTGGAGCAGTTACAAACGTAGTGGAGTCCCTCTTGTTCCACTAGTATTAAATAGTCTGAGTTCTTGAATGTTTAGGTAGTCTAGTTAAATGATTTTATAGTGTTCGGTGTATTGGAGAGTGCCCCTCTCGAATTGGGGTATATTGGTCTTGTTTTCTTGTTTAATCAAGCAAGCCAACTTTAGCCTCTATCACAGGCTTCTGAAATGTTTGAACTTGGTCTAAGATTTTTTCTCTTGGAACAGAGATCAGGCAAGAAAAAGGTGAAGTCTTCACTTGCCAACTTTGTATGCAAAAGAGATTCTCAAGAAATTCTAAAATGAGCGAGTTCAAAGAGATGTACACCCACCAAAGAGAGAAGTTGTGCAAAGATGATGTGAAAAGGTAGACAAAACCTATTACAAAAGTTTAATTGGGTTCTTGATGTATGTTACTGAACAAGACTCAACATATTGTATGTTGTAGATGTTCTTTCAATCATGCATTGTCCTCGTGAAGTACATCAAAAAAACAGCCAAAAGACTGTTTGCTACATCAAAGGAACTTTTAACTATGGACTCAAATTTCAGAAGGCATAAGACATGAGTTGTTTGGGTATTAGAGGCAAGATACTGTGGCTCATATCTTCTGCAGAAGCTGATATTGTGGCAGCAACAACAACAGTGTATCAAACATTGCAGTAAGGACAATTTCAGTTGATCTTGGTATGAAACAAATCAAACGCACTGGAGTTTTTGTGGATAATCAAGCTGCAATAGCAATTTATAGCAATCTTGTATAGTTGTATTTCATGGCAAATGAAGCACTTCAATATGAATCTTTTATTATTAAGGGAAGTGCAAAGTGATATAGACACGTGTCTTGTCTACTGCAAGAGTGGAGAGCAGCTTGTTGACATGTTCACAAAGCTTTTAACCATCAGCAAAATCAGTTTTTCTCAAAGACAAACTTAGAGTTTGCAGGTTCCAAAACAAGGAGGAGTGTCAAAATTATGCTTTTAGGATCTATATGTGTAGTTTTTGAACTAGTCTCTATTTAATAAAGTAGTCCAATAACACTACAGGATCATGTTAGTCAAAGCACTATGCATTGAGATCTCATTAATTTCTCCTTATTAGTCCTATTACAACAATACAACCCACTGATATCAATCATTTGTGACTAAAGAACACAATTGAGTATAAGCAACAACTTGGCAGCCAGTCCCTCTTAATTTCTTTATTTCAATAAAACAATAAAACCCTAGAATCCCCAAACTAAACAATAAAACCACACAATATGATAATAACATCACATAGATCAAAATTAACCTGAGAAGGAGGCGGAGCAACGGTAAAACCAAGGTCAGCGGCAATGGAGAGGGCGTCGGACATGCCACCAAGTCGCCGGAGAGGCTTTTTCCCCACCCAACCACCGTCACTCCCCTGAATCGACGTCATTTTCAGCTATAATAACTTGTTGTTTTGCAGATTGTTAAGATCGAACAGTTGATGAACACTTTGATTTGTGATCTTTGTGACGGTGACCTTCGCCGGCGATCTGAATTTTGAAATTGGAAGAGGAGTTGGAGTGGTGGTTGACGATCGGAAATCGATGTTTAACCGCACTATCGAATATTATTATTATTAGAGTAAATTACTATTTTGGCCCCTAGGGTTATGGTCAATTAATTCTATCGGCTTAAAAAGGAATCTTTTGACATATCAACCCTTAACGTTTTGTTTCTTAACTCTTTTGGCCCCTGGCACTAACTCTGTTAACTTTTTTCAGTTAAGTGTTAGGGCATTTTGATCATTTTCACTTTAAGGGTTGTATATGTAAAGTTTAAAGCTTTAGGGTTATTTATGCATATTTTTAAAATTACAAATACAACCACCACCATAACATATTTCAAAACCCAACCCACCCATCCCTTACCCATCGTCTTCTCCGTGCAAACGGAAGCATTGTCGGCACGCCGCCACCGGCAAACCAACGCCGCCGACGCACCCCTATCTTTATTCACATACATCATGTCCTCTAGATCTGGGTAATCCACCATCACCGTTACCCTTCTCCATCTCCACATCCATCAGCCAACACATCTCCGCAACCACCATTCTTTACTGTCACCAGCACCGACGACACATGTGACATCCGTCACCTCAAGGTCCATCAATTAACGTGATTTCCGTTAACTATTCCTTGATCGATCATTCCTCATCTTTATTAACTCTTTATGTGGATATCATGTGTGTCATATCATCGTTGTGCTTGTGTATTCGTTGTAATCATATGTTAACTTTAAAAACTTTTAAAACTTTCGACATCGTAACCGCCAAATATATCATTTTTATATATAATAAACGCCACTAATAAAACCATTTTAAGTCATAAATATCATTAAATGCATTTTTATAATTAATATAAATCACCTAATAAAGTCGTTTTTCAACCGAAACAAATTTGGGAAACTTGGGGGTTAAGTGCAGGGACTAAACTCGTCATTTTGCAAACTTGGGCTAGGTATATAAACCCATTTCCCAGCCCTAATCTCCCATTACTTCATCATCTTCATCTTCTTCATCCTCTCTACACATCTTCTTCATTCTAGCACCAAATCCGACCCGCTTAGGCTCGTTTTCGTCGTCTAGACTCCATCTACAGCCTAGTCTACTCTTTTCTAGCAGGTAGACGACCTTGGTTGTCCCTTTTCTTGCTTATTCACGGCTGTCCAAACTAGGGTTTCGGGTGTTCGGGTTCAACCCGAACACATGAGGTCGTGTGGGTGCGTGTGAGGTCTTTCTGCTTGTGTTTCATGTTTGTGCATGTTTGTAGAGTGTTTCTGGAAGTCCTTGTTGTGTAAAACTCGCGTTTAGAGCAGCCGGGGGCTGCTCAGCCCGACCACAGTCGCGATTCTGCTGTCCAGGCGACTGGGTCTGTCATGCGATTGAGTCGTGCGACTGGGTGAGTCGTGCGATTGAGCCATGCGTTTGAGTCAATCGTGCGACTGAGTTGTGCGACTGGGCATGTCGTGCGACTGAGTCGTGCGACTGTGTGTATGTGTGCGAATGAGTCATGCGTGCGAATGAATGTATGCGATTGAGTCACGCGTATGAATGAATGTGTGCGATTGAGTCAGGTGACCGACTGAGTGTATGCGATTGTGCGTGATTCGCACGACTGGAGTCCAATCGCACGAATGAAGGTTCAATCGTACGAAAGTAGCTAATTCGCACGATTGGAGGTTGCTTCGTGCGTATGGAGTTTGAGTCGTACGATTGGGTGTTGTGTGGTACGACTGAATGCCAGTCATACGAATGAAGGCTCAATCGTACGAATGAAGCTGATTCGCACGATTGAGGGTTGATTCGTGCGTATGGAGGTTGAGTCGTGCATCTGGTCTTGTCGTGCGACTGTAATTGTTGTGTTTGATTTCCTTCTTGTGCGTGGTGTGTGTTGGTCGTGTGATGTTGAGGTAACATTAACACAGTTGCCATTGCTCGGCCACAAATATTAAAGTCAACGCTAAAAAGGCCACAAATACTATTCTAAACAAATTAAACTAACGCTTTACAATTATCAACCGACTTATAACTAATGACATTTATCTAATGCTTCTTCAATAACAGTGAAACTTTTACTCAAATATCATCAACAATGGCGACAATGTCTAGTACTTGGATCTACATAAGGCCTAGTACGTGTGTCTGTTTGTGTGAGTTACACGCGACCCAGCCGATACAACCCGAACCGACCGATCATTATTATGCGCTTATTTCATATCATTAATGCTTATCAATAACTGTCAATAGGTGTTTGACTGTTCATTTGCATTCAACCTTTGGATACTTTGATCATACATACTTACCACTTAACAAGTGAGTTTCGTGGCCCCTTTTACATTTATACAATATTTCAATCATTTACAACTTGGGGGAAAAGTATGCTCACCCATTATCAATGTTGTACAACTTACTTACATTTTACATAAAAGGAATCAACGTGATACTGTGTTACAAGTACTTATCTGATACATGCTTGGGTCTGCTGTGTAGTTCTATCTTTGCAACTATTTAATTCCAGTGTGGGAACCGACGGTTAGGTATTGGTAGTACTATTGGGTTGACACCCCCACCCTTGTTCGATGGTATACTAGTTGGTACCATCAGTGGCCAGGAACGGGCCCTTGGGTGAATATATGCCGACAATTTCTTTGTGTACGTCGCTAGGTTTGGTTGGAAAGCTCATGTCATGTGATTTTACTTGTGTATATAACTGTATTCACGGTATTCCATTACGCTTATTTTATACAGCATCACTTACTTATTTATTACTTAAACCTGCGAGCTCACCAACAATTATGTTGACCGTTTTGAGCATATCTTTTCAGGTGATCATGCAAGTTCAGGAATCTAGGTGTGCTGCCTTAGTGGAGACCCTAGGATGCATTTTTGGGACTTAATATATTTTGACAAACAATCTTAATGAACAATGTTGATATGTGTAAACAATTACAATCTTTTGAAACTTGTTCCCGGGTTGTGGGAATTTACATTACAATTACATCTTTATCTGGTTATGTGAATCATTATCATGTTTACGCTTATGGCTATGTTGTCGTGAACATTGACTAAACACGACACAAGTCCCCTTGTTGTCGGGTGTCGTCATGACACGCTTGTCACCATTTGTTTATATTGCATCTCTATCGCTTACCATGTGTTATGACGATCCCGATCTCGTTACATCCCCGTGTTTCCGCTTTTAGCGGGGGTGTGACAGATTGGTATCAGAGCCATTGGTTATAGAGAATTAGGCAATACGCTTGACCTAGACTATAACCTAGGAACCTTCATGTAGATTTGCATGCTAGGATTCTGTATGCATATTATATCTCGTGTATGTGTTCCTCGCTGCTTGATTTGTTCATTTATCTGTTATGTGATATTTCCACCCTATGAGAGAGCCATTGTGCTCACTCTTTTATGGGATGCTTCTATTGGATCTTTCGTTCCCTCTGCGCGCCGAGTTGGTTTAACAAATCCGGGTATTAAACCCGAAGAAATCTTCACAGATCATGCTATTGCGCTTGACCTTGGACATTGAGATTAACCCTGAGGAGGTTATGTCTGAAACCTTGAAAGAGGAGGAAATAGACAACCTCCGCTAGACTAAACGTGATTATATACATGGATTTACAACTGTTATGATGGATTATTGTTGAGACATTACCAATTCATGGTGTGAGAACTACACGAATTGCATGCGATGTGTGATGACAATAAGTGTGATATTAACTTGGGAATATTGGCTTTGATGAGTGTTATGGATAATACACTTTGAAATGATTTAAGCTTACGTGTTTACTATTTCTATGATTAGAAAATGCCGCCTCGAAGAGTTACCCGCAACAATAGTGGCGGGAGTGAAGCCACAAGGGGCAGAGGCAGGGGCAGAGGCAGAGCACCAAGAACAAGTGATGCTCCTGCCAGTAACAATCAGGGAACAGGGAACGCTGATATGGCAGCCCTGATCGCTCAACAGTTGGTCGCGCTGATTCCTACTATCGTGGCCCAAGTGAGCGACGCACTCCAGCAACACCACCCTCACGGGGATGGTGGCAACGATGATGGAGACAATGGAGAAAGAGCCCATGGTGGGATCGAAACTGAGGTGGGGAATGGAAACCCGACCGGAAACGAAAGCAACCAGGAGACCGGTAATGGTGGTACAGCCGGTATTGAGACTGGGGTTGTTAATGCAAGACGGGGGTGTTCATACAAAGAGTTTGTGGCTTGCAAACCGAGGGAATTCGACGGGAAAGGTGGGGCGATAGCCCTAACCAGGTGGCTAGAAAAGATGGAGGCAGTGATTGACATCAGCGAGTGCCTCGACAGCCAGATAATCAAGTATGCCACGTGTTCACTGCAGGGTAAGGCCCTAACCTGGTGGAACACCCAGGTTCAAGCTAGAGGAAGAGAATCTGCGATGCAGATGTCATGGGATGAGTTCAAGGCTTTGATCACCGAGGAATACTGCCCCCTCAACGAGATGCAGAAATTGGAGCATGAGTTCTGGAATCATGCCATGGTGGGGGCCGGGCATGCAGCTTATACTGACCGTTTCTATGAGCTGGCAAGATTGGTTCCGCATCTAGTCACGCCGGAATCAAAGAGGATCGAGAGGTACATTTGGGGACTTGCGCCTCAAATTAGAGCGATGGTTACAGCAGCTGCTCCTCCTACTATTCAGAGCGCAATTCTGAAAGCTGGCGCTTTGACTGACGAGATGGTGAGAACGGGGTTCTGGGCAGGGGAGCAGAGAAGCGAAAGGATGTTGGGGAATCGAGCCGGTCGAGTGCCGGGAGGTTTGATAAGAGGGCCAAGACGACCAGGAATTTTGTGGTCGTGTCTCAAGCCAAGAGAGAGTATGTGGGGCCGCACCCAAATGTGACAGGTGCAACTATCATCATCCCCCAGGAACGCAGTGCCGGGTGTGCGCGAACTGTAGGCGCCCGGGGCATTTGGCGAGAGACTGTAGAACTGCGTCGAATCTGGTGGCACCCGTCAACGCGGTTAACCCCGCCGGGAATGCAAGGGCTTGTTATGAGTGTGGAAGCCCTGATCATTACAGAAACATGTGCCCCAGGCTGAATCGGGCACCGGGTCAACAAGGAAACAACCAGCAGCAAGTGATGGCTATAGCTGGAAATCAGGGCCCGACTACTCAAAGGAATGCAGCTCGGGGACGTGCATTCGTCATTGGAGCCAACGATGCTCGTCAGGACCCGAATGTTGTCACGAGTACGCACTTACTCAATCATCACTTCGCATCTATATTATTTGATACTGGAGCAGACAATAGCTTTATATCTTCTGAGATTGTGCAATTGCTTGATTTGAGTCCTAGTAGGCTAGAAACTAGCTACTCTGTAGAAATGGCCAATGGTAGAGTTGTTCAGGCCGATGAGATTATTAGGAAGTGCTCGTTAACATTGGAGGATCATGCCTTCGATATAGATTTGATACCCTTCGAGCTAGGAAGTTTTGATATGATTGTGGGTATGGATTGGTTGTCGCAAAACGGAGCAGAGATTGTCTGTCGGGACAAAGTAGTACGAATCCCCATGCCAAACAGGGAGGTACTCAAGATTCAGGGAGAAAGACCGGGAAGGAACTTAAAGCTTATTTTCTGCATGAAAGCACGCCAAAGTCTACGAAAACAGTGCTACGCTTTTCTGGCTCATGTGGTTGAAAAGAAGGATGAAGAGAGGAAACTGGTAGATATTCCAGTGGTACGGGACTACCCAGATGTATTTCCAGATGACTTGTCTGGTTTGCCTCCTCCACGACAGGTGGAATTCCGTATAAAGTTGGTTCCTGGAGCTACACCGGTAGCAAAGACGCCATATCGACTAGTGCCATCCGAAATGCAAGAGCTGTCTAGTCAGTTACAGGAACTACTGGAGAAGGGTTTTATTCGACCGAGTCATTCACCGTGGGGAGTACCGGTATTATTTGTCAAAAAGAAAGATGGATCGTTTCGCATGTGCATCGATTACCGTGAACTGAACAAGCTAACCTTGAAGAATCGATATCCTCTCCCCAGGATCGACGACCTGTTTGATCAGCTGCAAGGAGCTTCGTATTTTTCAAAGATCGATCTTCATTCTGGTTATAATCAGCTAAGGGTTTTCGAGGACGACATACCGAAGACAACGTTTAGGACTCGTTATGGGCACTATGAGTTTTTGGTCATGCCGTTTGGGCTGACTAACGCACCAGCTGTGTTTATGGATCTGATGAATCGGGTGTGCGAACCCTACTTGGATAAGTTCGTGATCGTGTTCATAGACGATATACTTATCTACTCCCGATCAAAAGAGGATCACGAAGAACACCTTCGGGCAATTCTGGAGCTGCTACGGGAAGAGAAACTTTTCGCCAAGTTCTCGAAGTGTGAATTTTGGTTGCGGGAAGTGAAGTTTTTGGGTCATGTGGTTAATGAGGACGGGATTCATGTAGATCCCGACAAGATCGAAACGGTGAAGAAATGGGATACGCCCCAGACACTATCAGAGATACGACAATTTTTAGGATTGGCCGGTTACTATCGTCGCTTCATCGCGATTTTTTCAAAGATCGCGCAACCATTAACCCTGCTTACTCAGAAAGACAAGAAGTTTGATTGGGGATATGCACAAGAACAAGCGTTCCAAACGTTGAAGGAGAAACTGTGCAACGCACCTATACTGTCCCTCCCAGACGGAACTGATGATTTTGTGGTATACTGCGATGCGTCACATCAAGGATTGGGATGTGTACTAATGCAGAAGGATAAGGTGATTGCCTACGCTTCGCGACAACTTAAAGTGCACGAAAAGAACTACACCACTCATGATCTTGAGTTGGGCGCTGTAGTATTTGCACTCAAGATTTGGAGGCATTACCTGTATGGAATCAAATGCATCATCTTTACTGATCATAAGAGCCTCCAACATATTCTGGATCAAAAGGAACTTAATATGCGGCAGCGACGTTGGGTAGAGCTTCTTAGTGACTACGATTGTGAAATCCGGTATCATCCGGGGAAAGCTAACGTGGTGGCTGATGCTTTAAGCCGCAAAGAACGTGTGAAACCACTGCGTGCTCGAGCGTTGGGATTGACCATTCAAACGAATTTGAAAGCTTAGATCCAAATTGCACAAAGTGAGGCATTGAAAGAAGAGAACCTTGCGGGAGAAGAATTCCGAGGGTTAGATAAACAGATGATTTGCAAGGATGACGGTATACAGTACTTCATGGATCGCATATGGGTACCCAGATGGGGAGGTGTACGTACCTTAGTCATGGATGAAGCCCACAAGACGCGATATTCTATTCATCCTGGTGCAGACAAGATGTATCACGATCTCAAGGATCTGTAGTGGTGGCCAGGCATGAAGAAAGACATTGCCTTATACGTCAGCGGATGCTTGACGTGTTCGAAAGTAAAAGCTGAACATCAGAAACCATCGGGATTATTACAGCAACCTGAAATTCCCGAGTGGAAGTGGGAGAATATAGCTATGGATTTCATTACCAATATCCCTAGAACAAGCAGCTGTCATGACTCGATATGAGTCATTGTGGATCGAATGACGAAATCAACACATTTCTTGCTTATCCGAGAAGACTACAAAATGGATAAGTTGGCGAGATTGTACATCAAAGAGGTCGTGACACGGCACGGGGTGCCGGTGTCAATCATATCCGACCGTGATAGCCGATTTACTTCACGATTTTGGCAGACATTACAGAAAGCGATGGGCACTCGATTAGATATGAGTACCGCCTATCACCCTCAGACAGATGGCCAAAGTGAACGAACTATACAGACGCTAGAAGACATGTTGAGAGCGTGTGTTATCGATTTTGGTGGTAGTTGGGATGCTCATCTACCGTTGATTGAGTTCTCTTACAACAACAGCTACCATACAAGCATTGGGTGTGCTCGGTTCGAAGCATTGTATGGAAGGAAATGCAGATCTCCCGTTTGTTGGGCCGAGATTGGTGAAAGTCAGCTAACAGGCCCCGAGATCATTCAAGAAACAACTGACAAGATCTTTCAAATCAAAGACCGACTAAAAGCTGCAAGAGATCGCCAAAAGAGCTATGCCGACAACCGTCAGAAGCCTCTAGAATTCAACGTTGGGGATTGGGTATTCGTTGTAATCATATGTTAACTTTAAAAACTCTTAAACTTTCGATATCGTAACCGCCAAATATATCATTTTTATATATAATAGACGCCACTAATAAAACCATTTTAAGTTATAAATATCATTAAATGCATTTTTATAATTAATATAAATCACCTAATAAAGTCGTTTTTCAACCGAAACAAATTTGGGAAACTTGGGGGTTAAGTGCAGGGACTAAACTCGTCATTTTGCAAACTTGGGCTAGGTATATAAACCCATTTCCCAGCCCTAATCTCCCATTACTTCATCATCTTCATCTTCTTCATCCTCTCTACACATCTTCTTCATTCTAGCACCAAATCCGACCCGCTTAGGCTCGTTTTCGTCGTCTAGACTCCATCTACAGCCTAGTCTACTCTTTTCTAGCAGGTAGACGACCTTGGTTGTCCCTTTTCTTGCTTATTCACGGCTGTCCAAACTAGGGTTTCGGGTGTTCGGGTTCAACCCGAACACATGAGGTCGTGTGGGTGCGTGTGAGGTCTTTCTGCTTGTGTTTCATGTTTGTGCATGTTTGTAGAGTGTTTCTGGAAGTCCTTGTTGTGTAAAACTCGCGTTTAGAGCAGCCGGGGGCTGCTCAGCCCGACCACAGTCGCGATTCTGCTGTCCAGGCGACTGGGTCTGTCATGCGATTGAGTCGTGCGACTGGGTGAGTCGTGCGATTGAGCCATGCGTTTGAGTCAATCGTGCGACTGAGTTGTGCGACTGGGCATGTCGTGCGACTGAGTCGTGCGACTGTGTGTATGTGTGCGAATGAGTCATGCGTGCGAATGAATGTATGCGATTGAGTCACGCGTATGAATGAATGTGTGCGATTGAGTCAGGTGACCGACTGAGTGTATGCGATTGTGCGTGATTCGCACGACTGGAGTCCAATCGCACGAATGAAGGTTCAATCGTACGAAAGTAGCTAATTCGCACGATTGGAGGTTGCTTCGTGCGTATGGAGTTTGAGTCGTACGATTGGGTGTTGTGTGGTACGACTGAATGCCAGTCATACGAATGAAGGCTCAATCGTACGAATGAAGCTGATTCGCACGATTGAGGGTTGATTCGTGCGTATGGAGGTTGAGTCGTGCATCTGGTCTTGTCGTGCGACTGTAATTGTTGTGTTTGATTTCCTTCTTGTGCGTGGTGTGTGTTGGTCGTGTGATGTTGAGGTAACATTAACACAGTTGCCATTGCTCGGCCACAAATATTAAAGTCAACGCTAAAAAGGCCACAAATACTATTCTAAACAAATTAAACTAACGCTTTACAATTATCAACCGACTTATAACTAATGACATTTATCTAATGCTTCTTCAATAACAGTGAAACTTTTACTCAAATATCATCAACAATGGCGACAATGTCTAGTACTTGGATCTACATAAGGCCTAGTACGTGTGTCTGTTTGTGTGAGTTACACGCGACCCAGCCGATACAACCCGAACCGACCGATCATTATTATGCGCTTATTTCATATCATTAATGCTTATCAATAACTGTCAATAGGTGTTTGACTGTTCATTTGCATTCAACCTTTGGATACTTTGATCATACATACTTACCACTTAACAAGTGAGTTTCGTGGCCCCTTTTACATTTATACAATATTTCAATCATTTACAACTTGGGGGAAAAGTATGCTCACCCATTATCAATGTTGTACAACTTACTTACATTTTACATAAAAGGAATCAACGTGATACTGTGTTACAAGTACTTATCTGATACATGCTTGGGTCTGCTGTGTAGTTCTATCTTTGCAACTATTTAATTCCAGTGTGGGAACCGACGGTTAGGTATTGGTAGTACTATTGGGTTGACACCCCCACCCTTGTTCGATGGTATACTAGTTGGTACCATCAGTGGCCAGGAACGGGCCCTTGGGTGAATATATGCCGACAATTTCTTTGTGTACGTCGCTAGGTTTGGTTGGAAAGCTCATGTCATGTGATTTTACTTGTGTATATAACTGTATTCACGGTATTCCATTACGCTTATTTTATACAGCATCACTTACTTATTTATTACTTAAACCTGCGAGCTCACCAACAATTATGTTGACCGTTTTGAGCATATCTTTTCAGGTGATCATGCAAGTTCAGGAATCTAGGTGTGCTGCCTTAGTGGAGACCCTAGGATGCATTTTTGGGACTTAATATATTTTGACAAACAATCTTAATGAACAATGTTGATATGTGTAAACAATTACAATCTTTTGAAACTTGTTCCCGGGTTGTGGGAATTTACATTACAATTACATCTTTATCTGGTTATGTGAATCATTATCATGTTTACGCTTATGGCTATGTTGTCGTGAACATTGACTAAACACGACACAAGTCCCCTTGTTGTCGGGTGTCGTCATGACACGCTTGTCACCATTTGTTTATATTGCATCTCTATCGCTTACCATGTGTTATGACGATCCCGATCTCGTTACATCCCCGTGTTTCCGCTTTTAGCGGGGGTGTGACAGATTGGTATCAGAGCCATTGGTTATAGAGAATTAGGCAATACGCTTGACCTAGACTATAACCTAGGAACCTTCATGTAGATTTGCATGCTAGGATTCTGTATGCATATTATATCTCGTGTATGTGTTCCTCGCTGCTTGATTTGTTCATTTATCTGTTATGTGATATTTCCACCCTATGAGAGAGCCATTGTGCTCACTCTTTTATGGGATGCTTCTATTGGATCTTTCGTTCCCTCTGCGCACCGAGTTGGTTTAACAAATCCGGGTATTAAACCCGAAGAAATCTTCACAGATCATGCTATTGCGCTTGACCTTGGACATTGAGATTAACCCTGAGGAGGTTATGTCTGAAACCTTGAAAGAGGAGGAAATAGACAACCTCCGCTAGACTAAACGTGATTATATACATGGATTTACAACTGTTATGATGGATTATTGTTGAGACATTACCAATTCATGGTGTGAGAACTACACGAATTGCATGCGATGTGTGATGACAATAAGTGTGATATTAACTTGGGAATATTGGCTTTGATGAGTGTTATGGATAATACACTTTGAAATGATTTAAGCTTACGTGTTTACTATTTCTATGATTAGAAAATGCCGCCTCGAAGAGTTACCCGCAACAATAGTGGCGGGAGTGAAGCCACAAGGGGCAGAGGCAGGGGCAGAGGCAGAGCACCAAGAACAAGTGATGCTCCTGCCAGTAACAATCAGGGAACAGGGAACGCTGATATGGCAGCCCTGATCGCTCAACAGTTGGTCGCGCTGATTCCTACTATCGTGGCCCAAGTGAGCGACGCACTCCAGCAACACCACCCTCACGGGGATGGTGGCAACGATGATGGAGACAATGGAGAAAGAGCCCATGGTGGGATCGAAACTGAGGTGGGGAATGGAAACCCGACCGGAAACGAAAGCAACCAGGAGACCGGTAATGGTGGTACAGCCGGTATTGAGACTGGGGTTGTTAATGCAAGACGGGGGTGTTCATACAAAGAGTTTGTGGCTTGCAAACCGAGGGAATTCGACGGGAAAGGTGGGGCGATAGCCCTAACCAGGTGGCTAGAAAAGATGGAGGCAGTGATTGACATCAGCGAGTGCCTCGACAGCCAGATAATCAAGTATGCCACGTGTTCACTGCAGGGTAAGGCCCTAACCTGGTGGAACACCCAGGTTCAAGCTAGAGGAAGAGAATCTGCGATGCAGATGTCATGGGATGAGTTCAAGGCTTTGATCACCGAGGAATACTGCCCCCTCAACGAGATGCAGAAATTGGAGCATGAGTTCTGGAATCA
Source organism: Flaveria ramosissima (assembly GCA_025215565.1). Taxonomy (NCBI): domain Eukaryota; kingdom Viridiplantae; phylum Streptophyta; class Magnoliopsida; order Asterales; family Asteraceae; genus Flaveria; species Flaveria ramosissima. The sequence goes on from CM046042.1 coordinate 32,621,106, forward strand.
TGCCATGGTGGGGGCCGGGCATGCAGCTTATACTGACCGTTTCTATGAGCTGGCAAGATTGGTTCCGCATCTAGTCACGCCGGAATCAAAGAGGATCGAGAGGTACATTTGGGGACTTGCGCCTCAAATTAGAGCGATGGTTACAGCAGCTGCTCCTCCTACTATTCAGAGCGCAATTCTGAAAGCTGGCGCTTTGACTGACGAGATGGTGAGAACGGGGGTTCTGGGCAGGGGAGCAGAGAAGCGAAAGGATGTTGGGGAATCGAGCCGGTCGAGTGCCGGGAGGTTTGATAAGAGGGCCAAGACGACCAGGAATTTTGTGGTCGTGTCTCAAGCCAAGAGAGAGTATGTGGGGCCGCACCCAAATGTGACAGGTGCAACTATCATCATCCCCCAGGAACGCAGTGCCGGGTGTGCGCGAACTGTAGGCGCCCGGGGCATTTGGCGAGAGACTGTAGAACTGCGTCGAATCTGGTGGCACCCGTCAACGCGGTTAACCCCGCCGGGAATGCAAGGGCTTGTTATGAGTGTGGAAGCCCTGATCATTACAGAAACATGTGCCCCAGGCTGAATCGGGCACCGGGTCAACAAGGAAACAACCAGCAGCAAGTGATGGCTATAGCTGGAAATCAGGGCCCGACTACTCAAAGGAATGCAGCTCGGGGACGTGCATTCGTCATTGGAGCCAACGATGCTCGTCAGGACCCGAATGTTGTCACGAGTACGCACTTACTCAATCATCACTTCGCATCTATATTATTTGATACTGGAGCAGACAATAGCTTTATATCTTCTGAGATTGTGCAATTGCTTGATTTGAGTCCTAGTAGGCTAGAAACTAGCTACTCTGTAGAAATGGCCAATGGTAGAGTTGTTCAGGCCGATGAGATTATTAGGAAGTGCTCGTTAACATTGGAGGATCATGCCTTCGATATAGATTTGATACCCTTCGAGCTAGGAAGTTTTGATATGATTGTGGGTATGGATTGGTTGTCGCAAAACGGAGCAGAGATTGTCTGTCGGGACAAAGTAGTACGAATCCCCATGCCAAACAGGGAGGTACTCAAGATTCAGGGAGAAAGACCGGGAAGGAACTTAAAGCTTATTTTCTGCATGAAAGCACGCCAAAGTCTACGAAAACAGTGCTACGCTTTTCTGGCTCATGTGGTTGAAAAGAAGGATGAAGAGAGGAAACTGGTAGATATTCCAGTGGTACGGGACTACCCAGATGTATTTCCAGATGACTTGTCTGGTTTGCCTCCTCCACGACAGGTGGAATTCCGTATAAAGTTGGTTCCTGGAGCTACACCGGTAGCAAAGACGCCATATCGACTAGTGCCATCCGAAATGCAAGAGCTGTCTAGTCAGTTACAGGAACTACTGGAGAAGGGTTTTATTCGACCGAGTCATTCACCGTGGGGAGTACCGGTATTATTTGTCAAAAAGAAAGATGGATCGTTTCGCATGTGCATCGATTACCGTGAACTGAACAAGCTAACCTTGAAGAATCGATATCCTCTCCCCAGGATCGACGACCTGTTTGATCAGCTGCAAGGAGCTTCGTATTTTTCAAAGATCGATCTTCATTCTGGTTATAATCAGCTAAGGGTTTTCGAGGACGACATACCGAAGACAACGTTTAGGACTCGTTATGGGCACTATGAGTTTTTGGTCATGCCGTTTGGGCTGACTAACGCACCAGCTGTGTTTATGGATCTGATGAATCGGGTGTGCGAACCCTACTTGGATAAGTTCGTGATCGTGTTCATAGACGATATACTTATCTACTCCCGATCAAAAGAGGATCACGAAGAACACCTTCGGGCAATTCTGGAGCTGCTACGGGAAGAGAAACTTTTCGCCAAGTTCTCGAAGTGTGAATTTTGGTTGCGGGAAGTGAAGTTTTTGGGTCATGTGGTTAATGAGGACGGGATTCATGTAGATCCCGACAAGATCGAAACGGTGAAGAAATGGGATACGCCCCAGACACTATCAGAGATACGACAATTTTTAGGATTGGCCGGTTACTATCGTCGCTTCATCGTGATTTTTTCAAAGATCGCGCAACCATTAACCCTGCTTACTCAGAAAGACAAGAAGTTTGATTGGGGATATGCACAAGAACAAGCGTTCCAAACGTTGAAGGAGAAACTGTGCAACGCACCTATACTGTCCCTCCCAGACGGAACTAATGATTTTGTGGTATACTGCGATGCGTCACATCAAGGATTGGGATGTGTACTAATGCAGAAGGATAAGGTGATTGCCTACGCTTCGCGACAACTTAAAGTGCACGAAAAGAACTACACCACTCATGATCTTGAGTTGGGCGCTGTAGTATTTGCACTCAAGATTTGGAGGCATTACCTGTATGGAATCAAATGCATCATCTTTACTGATCATAAGAGCCTCCAACATATTCTGGATCAAAGGAACTTAATATGCGGCAGCGACGTTGGGTAGAGCTTCTTAGTGACTACGATTGTGAAATCCGGTATCATCCGGGGAAAGCTAACGTGGTGGCTGATGCTTTAAGCCGCAAAGAACGTGTGAAACCACTGCGTGCTCGAGCGTTGGGATTGACCATTCAAACGAATTTGAAAGCTTAGATCCAAATTGCACAAAGTGAGGCATTGAAAGAAGAGAACCTTGCGGGAGAAGAATTCCGAGGGTTAGATAAACAGATGATTTGCAAGGATGACGGTATACAGTACTTCATGGATCGCATATGGGTACCCAGATGGGGAGGTGTACGTACCTTAGTCATGGATGAAGCCCACAAGACGCGATATTCTATTCATCCTGGTGCAGACAAGATGTATCACGATCTCAAGGATCTGTAGTGGTGGCCAGGCATGAAGAAAGACATTGCCTTATACGTCAGCGGATGCTTGACGTGTTCGAAAGTAAAAGCTGAACATCAGAAACCATCGGGATTATTACAGCAACCTGAAATTCCCGAGTGGAAGTGGGAGAATATAGCTATGGATTTCATTACCAAACTCCCTAGAACAAGCAGCTGTCATGACTCGATATGAGTCATTGTGGATCGAATGACGAAATCAGCACATTTCTTGCTTATCCGAGAAGACTACAAAATGGATAAGTTGGCGAGATTGTACATCAAAGAGGTCGTGACACGGCACGGGGTGCCGGTGTCAATCATATCCGACCGTGATAGCCGATTTACTTCACGATTTTGGCAGACATTACAGAAAGCGATGGGCACTCGATTAGATATGAGTACCGCCTATCACCCTCAGACAGATGGCCAAAGTGAACGAACTATACAGACGCTAGAAGACATGTTGAGAGCGTGTGTAATCGATTTTGGTGGTAGTTGGGATGCTCATCTACCGTTGATTGAGTTCTCTTACAACAACAGCTACCATACAAGCATTGGGTGTGCTCGGTTCGAAGCATTGTATGGAAGGAAATGCAGATCTCCCGTTTGTTGGGCCGAGATTGGTGAAAGTCAGCTAACAGGCCCCGAGATCATTCAAGAAACAACTGACAAGATCTTTCAAATCAAAGACCGACTAAAAGCTGCAAGAGATCGCCAAAAGAGCTATGCCGACAACCGTCAGAAGCCTCTAGAATTCAACGTTGGGGATCGAGTCTTACTTAAAGTCTCCCCTTGGAAAGGAGTCGTTCGATTTGGAAAGAGAGGGAAGTTAGCCCCAAGATACGTTGGACCATTCGAGATTACAGAAAGAATTGGTCCAGTGGCTTACCGATTAAGGTTGCCACAAGAACTCAGCGGTGTGCATGATACTTTCCACGTGTCGAACCTCAAGAAGTGTTTGGCCGATGAATCCCTTCACGCGCTAATTGAGGAAATCAAGATTGATGAGAAGCTTCATTTTGTTGAGGAACCCATTGAGATCATGGATCGAAAGGTCAAGCAACTGAAGCGCAGTAGGATACCTATTGTTCGCGTAAGGTGGAATTCAAAACGAGGGCCAAAGTTTACATGGGAACGAGAAGATCAGATGAAACTCAAATATCCACATCTATTCGAGGATGACACTCTTGGACCTAACTCCAGCTGAATTTCGGGACGAAATTCTCTCAACTGGGGGATACTGTGACATCCGTCACCTCAAGGTCCGTCAATTAACGTGAATTCCGTTAACTATTCCTTGATCGATCATTCCTCATCTTTATTAACTCTTTATGTGGATATCATGTGTGCCATATCATCGTTGTGCTTGTGTATTCGTTGTAATCATATGTTAACTTTAAAAACTTTTAAAACTTTCGATATCGTAACCGCCAAATATATCATTTTTATATATAATAGACGCCACTAATAAAACCATTTTAAGTTATAAATATCATTAAATGCATTTTTATAATTAATATAAATCACCTAATAAAGTCGTTTTTCAACCGAAACAAATTGGAAAACTTGGGGGTTAAGTGCAGGGACTAAACTCGCCATTTTGCAAACTTGGGTTGGGTATATAAACCCATTTCCCAGCCCTAATCTCCCATTACTTCATCATCTTCATCTTCTTCATCCTCTCTACACATCTTCTTCATTCTAGCACCAAATCCGACCCGCTTAGGGTCGTTTTCGTCGTCTAGACTCCATCTACAGCCTAGTCTACTCTTTTCTAGCAGGTAGACGACCTTGGTTGTCTCTTTTCTTGCTTATTCACGGCTGTCCAAACTAGGGTTTCGGGTGTTCGGGTTCAACCCGAACACATGAGGTCGTGTGGGTGCGTGTGAGGTCTTTCTGCTTGTGTTTCATGTTTGTGCATGTTTGTAGAGTTTTTCTGGAAGTCCTTGTTGTGTAAACTCGCGTTTAGAGCAGCCGGGGTGTCACACCCCCGCTAAAAGCGGAAACACGGGGATGTAACGAGACCGGGATCGTCATAACACATGGTAAGCGATAGAGAGCAATATAAATAAATGATGACATGCGTGTCATGACGACACCCGACGACAAGGGGACTTGTGTCGTGTTTAGTCAATGTCCACAACACATAGCCATAAACAACATGAGAATGATAACACATATACACATATGATGAAAATGTAAATGTTAATTCCCATAACCCGGGAACAAGTTTCAAAAGTTGATAATTGTTTACATGCGATAACATTGTTCAAAAAGATTGTTTATCAAAACATGAGCTAAGTCCCAAAAATGCATCCTAGGGTCTCCACTAAGGCAGCACACCTAGATTCCTGGACTTGCATGATCACCTGAAAAGATATGCTTAAAACGGTCAACATAATTGTTGGTGAGCTCGCAGGTTTATGTAATAAAAATGTAAGTGATGCTGTAATAAATAGCGCGTCGGAATACCGTGAATACAGTTATTACACAAGTAAATATCACATGACATGAGCTTTGCAACCAAACCTAGCGACGTACACAAAGAAATTGTCGGCATATATTCACCCAAGGGCCCGTTCCTGGCCACTGATGGTACCAACTAGTATACCATCGAACGAGGGTGGGGGTGTCAACCCAGTAGTACTACCAATACCTAACCGTCGGTTCCCACACTGGAATTAAATAGTTGCAAAGATAGAACCACACAGCAGACCCAAGCATGTATCAAATAGTACTTGCAACACAGTATCACGTTGATTCCTTGTATGTAAAATGTATGTAAGTTGTACAGCATAAAAATTGTGTAAGCATACTTTTCCCCCAATTTGTAAATGATTGAAATAATGTATAAGCGTAAAAAGGGGCCACGAAACTCACTTGTTAAGTGGTAAGTATGTATGAGCGATGTATCCCAAACGTTGAATGCAAATAAACAGTCAAACACCTATTGACAGTTATTGTATAGCATTAATGATATGATATATGTATAAGCGCGCAATAATGATGGGTCGGTTCGGGTCGTATCGGATGGGTCACGTACAACACACAGACTGACACACGTACTAGACCTTATGTAGATCCAAGTACAAGACATTGTCGCCACTAATGATGATGTTTAAATAAAAGTATCGTTGTTTATTGAAGAAGCATTGAATAAGTGTCAATAGTTATAAGTCGATTTGGTCGTTGTAAAAGCGTTAGTTTAATTTGCTCAAAATAGTTTCTGTGCCCTTTCTCGCGTTGACATTAATCTTTGTGGCCAAACAATGGCATTATTGTGTTAGTGTTACCTCGACACCACACGACGTACTCACGCCACGCACAAAGGGTCAAACACAAACAAATTTCAGTCGCATAACAAGGTCAGACGCACGACTCAACCTCCATTCGTGCGAATCAACCCTCAATCGTGCGAATCAGCTTCATTCGTACGATTGAGCCTTCATTCGTATGATTGGCCTTCAGTCGTACCACACAACACCCAATCGCACGACTCAACTTCCATGCACACGAATCAACCTTCAATCGTGCGAATTAGCTACTTTCGTACGACTGAACCTTCATTCGTGCGATTGGACCCCAGTCGTGCGAATCACATTCATTCGCACACAAACATTCAATCGCATGACTCAATCGCATACACTCAATCGCACGCATGACTCAATCGCACACAGACACTCAGTCGCACAACTCAGTCGCACGACATGCCTAGTCGCACAACTCAGTCGCGCGATTGACTCAGACGCATGATCCAGTCGCACGACCTACTCAGTCGCACGGCTCAATCGCATGGATGACCCAGTCGCCTGATCTGCAGAATCGCGACTGTGGTCGGGAGGAGCAGCCCCCGAGCTACTCTAAACACGGGTTTTACACCACAAGGACCTCCAGAAACACTCAACAAACATACACAAGCATAAAACGCAAGCAAAGAGACCTCACACGCACCCATACGACCTTGTGTGTTCGGGTTGAACCCGAACACCCGAAACCCTAGTTTGGACAGCCGTGAAAAGGCTCAAAAATGGACAACCAAAGACAACTACCTGCTAAGGAGGGGTAGTCTAAGCTGTAGACGGAGTCAAGACGAAGAAAACGAGACCTCTCGGGTCGGATTTGGTGCTAAGATGGTGATTTAGTGTGTGAAGAGGAGATGAAGATGAAGAAGATGGTGAAATGGGGGATTAGGGCTGGAAAAGAGGTATTTACACCCAGCCCAAGTTTCCAAAATTACAAGTTTAGTCCCTGCACTTAACCCCCGAGTTTTCCCAAATTTTGTTCGGTTGAAAAACGACTTCGTTAGGTTTTTATATTAATTGTAAAAGTTCATTTAATGTTGTCATGACTTAAGAAATGGTTATATTAAAACATTTATTATATTTATAAAATGATATATTCAACGTTTTCAAAAATGGAAGTTTTCAATGGTCTTTTTAAGGTTCACACACGATTTTTAACGAATGCACACACAACGATAATATTGCACACATGATATCCACATAATGAGTCAAATAATGATGAGGAATGACCAAATATAGAATAGATGACGGTCAAACACGTCAATTGACGGACCTTAAAGTGACGGATGTCACAGTATCCCCCAGTTGAGAGAATTTCGTCCCGAAATTCAGCTGGAGTTAGGTCCAAGAGTGTCATCCTCGAAAAGATGTGGATATTTGAGTTTCATCTGATCTTCACGTTCCCATGTAAACTCTGGCCCTCGTTTTGAATTCCATCTTACGCGAACAATAGGTATCCTACTGCGCTTCAGTTGCTTGACCTTTCGATCCATGATCTCAATGGGTTCCTCAACAAAATGAAGCTTGTCATAATCTTGATTCCTTAATTGGCAAGTGAAGGGATTCATCGGCCAAACATTTCTTGAGGTTTGACACGTGAAAAGTATTATGTACACGCTAAGCTCTTGTGGCAACCTTAACCGGTAAGCCATGGACCGATCCTTTCAGTGATCTCAAATGGTCCAACAATCTTGGGGCTAAACTTCCCTTTCTTTCCGAATCGAACGACTCTTTCCAAGGGGAAACTTTGAGTAACACACGATCCCCAACATTGAATTCTAGAGGCTTCCGACGATTGTCGGGCATAGCTCATTTGGCGATCTCGCGCGGCTTTAAGTCGATCTTTGATTGGAAAATCTTGTCTGTTGTTTCTTGGATGATCTCTGGGCCTGTCAGTTGACTTTCACCGATTTCGGCCCAACAAACGGAAGATCTGCATTTCCTTCCATACAACGCTTCGAATGGAGCACATCAATGCTTGTATGGTAGCTATTGTTGTAGGAGAACTCGAATCAACGGAAGATGAGCATCCCAACTACCACCAAAATCGATTACACACGCTCTCAAACATGTCTTCTAGCGTCTGTATAGTGGTTCACTTGGCAATCTGTTTGAGGGTGATAGGCTTGTACTCATGTCTAACCGAGTACCATCGCTTTCTGTAGCGTCTGCCAAAAAAGTGAAGTGAATCTGCTATCTCGGTCGGATATGATTGACACCGGCACCCGTGCCGTGTCACGACCTCTTTGAGTACAATCTCGCCAACTTATCCAATCTTGTAGTCTTCTCGGATAGGCAAGAAGATTGCTGATTTCGTCATTCGATCAAATAATGACCATAGCGAGTCATGACCGCTGTTGTTCTAGGGAGTTTGGTAAGAAAATCATTTGCTATGTTCTCCCATTTCCACTCGGGAATTTCAGGATGCTGTATATAATCCGATGGCTTTTGATGTTCAGCTTTGACCTTCGAACACGTCAGGCATCGACTGACGTATAAGGCAATGTCTTTCTTCATGCTGGCCACCAGTATAGATCCTTAAGATCATGATACATCTTGTCTGCACCAGATGAAATAGAATATCGCGTCTTGTGGGCTTCATCCATGACTAAGGTCGAAACTCCCCTTGGGTACCCATATGCGATCCATGAAGTACTGAATACGTCATCCTTGCGAATCATCTGTTATCTAACCCCGGAATTCTTCCCGCAAGGTTTTCTCTCTTCAATGCCTCACTCTGTGCAATTTGAATCTGAGCTTTCAATTGGGTTGGAATGGTCAATCCCAACGCTCGTGCACGTAGTGGTTTCACACGTCCATACGGCTTAAGGCATCAGCCACCACATTAGCTTTCCCCGGATGATACCGGATTTCACAATCGTAGTCGCTAAGAAGCTCTACCAACGTCGTTGGCGCATGTTGAGTTCCTTCTGATCCAGAATATGTTGAAGGCTGTTATGATCAGTGAAAATGATGCATTTGGTGCCATACAAGTAATGCCCCCAAATTTTGAGTGCAAATACTACAGCGCCCCAACTAAGATCATGGTGGTGTAGTTCTTTTCGTGCACTTTAAGTTGTCGCGAAGCGTAGGCAATCACCTTGTCCTTCTGCATCAATACACATCCAATCCTTGATGTGACGCATCGCAGTAAACCACAAAATCATCTGTTCGTCTGGGGAGAGACAGTATCGGCGCTTGCACAACTTTCTTTCAACGTTTGGAACGCTTGCTCTTGTGCAAATCCCCAGTCAAACTTATTGTCTTTCTGAGTAAGCAGGGTCAACGGTTGCGCAATCTTGAGAAATTCGCGATGAATGAAGCGACGATAATAACCGGCCAATCCTAAAAATTGCCGTATCTCTGATGGTGTCTGGGGCGTATCCCACTTCTTCACCGCTTCGATCTTGCCCGGAATCTACGTGAACCGTCCTCATTAACCACATGACCCAAAAACTTCACTTCCGCAGCCAAAACTCGCCACTTGAGAATTTGGCGAAAAGTTTTCTTCCCGTAGTAGCTCCAGAATTGCCCGAAGATGTTCTACATGATCCTCTTTTGATCGGGGGAATATGATAAGTATATCGTCGATGAACACGATCACGAACTTACCCAATAAGGTTTGCACACCCGATTCATTAGATTCCATGAACACAGCTGGTGCGTTGGTCAACCGAACGGCATGACCAAGAACTCATAGTGCCCATAACGAGTTCTGAACGCAGTCTTCGGTATGTCGTCCTCGAAAACCCCTAGCTGATGATAACCAGAACGAAGATCGATCTTTGAAAAATACGAAGCTCCTTGCAGCTGATCAAATAAATCGTCGATCCTGGGGAGAGGATATCGGTTCTTCACCGTCAACTTGTTCAGTTCACGGTAATCGATGCACATGCGGAACGATCCGTCCTTCTTCTTGACAAATAGTACCGGCGCTCCCCACGGTGAATGACTCGGTCGAATAAAACCTTTCTCCAGTAGTTCCTGTAACTGACTAGACAACTCTTGCATCTCGGATGGCGCTAGTCGATAAGGCGTTTTCGCTACGGTGTAGCTCCAGGAACCAACTCAATACGGAATTTCCACCTGTCGTGGAGGAGGTAAACCAGACAAGTCATCTGGAAATACTTCTGGGTAATCCCGTACCACTGGAATATCCACCAGTTTCCTTTCCTCGTCTTTCTTCTCAACTACATGAGCCAGAAAAGCGTAGCACTGCTTTGTAAACTCTGGCGTGCTTTCATGCAGGAAATCAACTTTAAACTCTTACCCGGTCGTTCTCCCTGAACCTTGAGTACTTCCCCGTTTGGCATAGGGATACGTACTACTTTGTCTCGGCAAACAATCTCTGCTCCATTCTGCGACAACCAATCCATACCCCAAATCACATCGAAGCTTCCTAACTCGAAGGGTATCAAATCTATGTCGAATGTATGATCCTCCAACGTCAACGAACACTTCCTAATAATCTCATCGGCCTGAGCAACCCTACCATTGGCCATTTCTACTGAGTAGCTAGTTTCTAGCCTACTAGGACTCAAATCAAGCAATTGCACAAACTCGGAAGAAATAAAACTATTGTCTGCTCCAGTATCAAATAATATAGATGCGAAGTGATGATTGAGTAAGTGCGTACCCGTGACAACATTCGGGTCCTGACGGCATCATTAGCTCCAATGACAAATGCACGTCCCCGAGCTGCGTTTCCCTGAGTAGCCGGGCCTTGATTCCCAGCGATAGCCAACACCTGCTGCTGGTTGTTCCCCTGTTGACCCGGTGCCCGATTCAGCCTGGGGCACATATTCCTGTAGTGATCGGGGCTCCCACACTCAAAGCAAGCCCTTGCATTCCCGGCGGGTTAACCGCGTTGACGGGTGCTACAAGATTCGGTGCCGTTCTGCAATCTCTTGCCAAATGACCCGGGCGCTTACAGTTAGCGCACACCCGGCATTGCGTCCCTGGGGGATGATGATAATTGCACCTGTCACATTTGGGGTGCGGCCCCACATACTCTCTTCTGGCCTGAGACACGGCCACAAAATTCCTGGTCGGCTTAGACCTCTTCTCAAACCTTCCGGCACTCGACCGGCTCGATTCCCCAACATCTTTCTCTTCTCGGCCCCTCGGCCCAATACCCCTGTTCTAACCATCTCGTCAGTCAAAGCGCCAGCTTTCAGAATCGCGCTCTGAATAGTAGGAGGAGCGGCTGCTGTAACCATCGCTCTAATTTGAGGCGCGAGTCCCCAAATATACCTTTCAATCCTCTTTGATTCCGGCGTTACCAGATGCGGAACCAACCTTGCCAGCTCATGAAAACGATCAGTATAAGCTGCATGCCCTGCCCCCACCATAGCATGATTCCAAAACTCATGCTCCAGCTTCTGCATCTCGTTGAGAGGGCAGTATTCCTCGGTGATTAAGGCTTTGAACTCGTCCCACGACATCTGCATCGCAGACTCTCTTCCTCGCGCTTGAATCTGGGTGTTCCACCAGGTTAGGGCTTTACCCTGTAGGGAACAAGTAGCATACTTGATCCTCTGGCTGTCGAGGCACTCACTGATGTCGATTACTGCCTCCATCTTTTCCAACCACCTGGTCAGGGCTATCACCCCACCTTTCCCATTGAATTCCCTTGGCTTACAAGCCACAAACTCCTTGTACGAGCATCCCCGACGAGCATTGACCACTCCAGTCTCGATACCGGCAGTACCACCATTCCCGGTTTCCTGGTTGCTCTCGTTTCCAGTCGGGTTCCCGTTTCCCGTTTCAGTTTCTATCCCACCTTGGGCTCCTTCATCGTTGCCACCATCCCCGTGAGGGTGGTGTTGCTGAAGTGCGTCGCTCACTTGGGCCACGATAGTAGGAATGAGTGCGGCCAATTGCTGAGCGATCAGGGCTACCATGTCGGCGTTCCCTGTTCCTTGACTGTTACTGGCAGGAGCATCGTTTGCTCTTGGTGCTCTGCCTCTGCCTCGGCCTCTGCCCCTTGGGGCTTCACTCCCGCCACTACTGCTACGGGTGACTCTTCGAGGCGGCATGTTCTAATCATAAAAGAGGTAACATATCAGCTTTAGTCACCATAAGATACAAATGTATTCCACTTAACAATTTCCAATGTTCATGTTCCGGTCAGCCAGACCACCATGCAGCCCATTTCAAGCATATTCTCGGTATACCGGTGATGTTTATATATAGGGTTCCCCGCAGCGTTCCCACCACACCCACGATGTACCAAGAATGATGCCTGATCCGGTTACATGACATCCGACCTTCCTTTACATCATATCTATAATAATCCATCATAACAGTTGTAAGTCCATGTATACAATCACGTTTAGTCTAGCGGAGGTTGTCTATTTCCTCATCTTTCGAGGTTTCAGACATATTCCTCCTCAGAGTTAATCATAATGTCCAAGGTCAAGCGCAATAACATAATCTGTGATGATCTCTTCGGGTTAATACCCGGATCTGATAAACTAACTCGGCGCGCAGAGGGAACGGAAGATTCAATAGAAGCATCCCCATAAAGGAGTGAGCACAAGGGCTCTCTCGTAGGGTAGAAAGATCACATAACAAATAGATGAACAAATCAAGCAGCGAGGAACACATACACGAGATATAATATGCATACAGAGTCCTAGCATGCAAATCTACATGAAGGTTCCTAGGTTATAGTCTAGGTCAAGCGTATTGCCTAATTCTCTATAACCAATGGCTCTGATACCAATCTGTCACACCCCCGCTAAAAGCGGAAACACGGGGATGTAACAGACCGGGATCGTCATAACACATGGTAAGCGATAGAGAGCAATATAAATAAATGATGACATGCGTGTCATGACGACACCCGACGACAAGGGGACTTGTGTCGTGTTTAGTCAATGTCCACAACACATAGCCATAAACAACATGATAATGATAACACATATACACATATGATGAAAATGTAAATGTTAATTCCCACAACCCGGGAACAAGTTTCAAAAGTTGATAATTGTTTACATGCGATAACATTGTTCAAAAAGATTGTTTATCAAAACATGAGCTAAGTCCCAAAAATGCATCCTAGGGTCTCCACTAAGGCAGCACACCTAGATTCCTGGACTTGCATGATCACCTGAAAAGATATGCTTAAAACGGTCAACATAATTGTTGGTGAGCTCGCAGGTTTATGTAATAAAAATGTAAGTGATGCTGTAATAAATAGCGCGTCGGAATACCGTGAATACAGTTATTACACAAGTAAATATCACATGACATGAGCTTTGCAACCAAACCTAGCGACGTACACAAAGAAATTGTCGGCATATATTCACCCAAGGGCCCGTTCCTGGCCACTGATGGTACCAACTAGTATACCATCGAACGAGGGTGGGGGTGTCAACCCAGTAGTACTACCAATACCTAACCGTCGGTTCCCACACTGGAATTAAATAGTTGCAAAGATAGAACCACACAGCAGACCCAAGCATGTATCAAATAGTACTTGCAACACAGTATCACGTTGATTCCTTGTATGTAAAATGTATGTAAGTTGTATAGCATAAAAATTGTGTAAGCATACTTTTCCCCCAATTTGTAAATGATTGAAATAGTGTATAAGCGTAAAAAGGGGCCACGAAACTCACTTGTTAAGTGGTAAGTATGTATGAGCGATGTATCCCAAACGTTGAATGCAAATAAACAGTCAAACACCTATTGACAGTTATTGTATAGCATTAATGATATGATATATGTATAAGTGCGCAATAATGATGGGTCGGTTCGGGTCGTATCGGATGGGTCACGTACAACACACAGACTGACACACGTACTAGACCTTATGTAGATCCAAGTACAAGACATTGTCGCCACTAATGATGATGTTTAAATAAAAGTATCGTTGTTTATTGAAGAAGCATTGAATAAGTGCCAATAGTTATAAGTCGATTTGGTCGTTGTAAAAGCGTTAGTTTAATTTGCTCAAAATAGTTTCTGTGCCCTTTCTCGCGTTGACATTAATCTTTGTGGCCAAACAATGGCATTATTGTGTTAGTGTTACCTCGACACCACAAGACGTACTCACGCCACGCACAAAGGGTCAAACACAACAAATTTCAGTCGCATAACAAGGTCAGACGCACGACTCAACCTCCATTCGTGCGAATCAACCCTCAATCGTGCGAATCAGCTTCATTCGTACGATTGAGCCTTCATTCGTATGATTGGCCTTCAGTCGTACCACACAACACCCAATCGCACGACTCAACTTCCATGCGCACGAATCAACCTTCAATCGTGCGAATTAGCTACTTTCGTACGACTGAACCTTCATTCGTGCGATTGGACCCCAGTCGTGCGAATCACATTCATTCTCACACAAACATTCAATCGCATGACTCAATCGCATACACTCAATCGTACGCATGACTCAATCACACACAGACACTCAGTCGCACAACTCAGTCGCACGACATGCCTAGTCGCACAACTCAGTCGCGCGATTGACTCAGACGCATGATCCAGTCGCACGACCTACTCAGTCGCACGGCTCAATCGCATGGATGACCCAGTCGCCTGATCTGCAGAATCGCGACTGTGGTTGGGAGGAGCAGCCCCCGAGCTACTCTAAACACGGGTTTTACACCACAAGGACCTCCAAAAACACTCAACAAACATACACAAGCATAAAACGCAAGCAAAGAGACCTCACACGCACCCATACGACCTTGTGTGTTCGGGTTGAACCCGAACACCCGAAACCCTAGTTTGGACAGCCGTGAAAAGGCTCAAAAATGGACAACCAAAGACAACTACCTGCTAAGGAGGGGTAGTCTAAGCTGTAGACGGAGTCAAGACGAAGAAAACGAGACCTCTCGGGTCGGATTTGGTGCTAAGATGGTGATTTAGTGTGTGAAGAGGAGATGAAGATGAAGAAGATGGTGAAATGGGGGATTAGGGCTGGAAAAGGGGTATTTATACCCAGCCCAAGTTTCCAAAATTACAAGTTTAGTCCCTGCACTTAACCCCCGAGTTTTCCCAAATTTTGTTCGGTTGAAAAACGACTTCGTTAGGTTTTTATATTAATTGTAAAAGTTCATTTAATGTTGTCATGACTTAAGAAATGGTTATATTAAAACATTTATTATATTTATAAAATGATATATTCAACGTTTTCAAAAATGGAAGTTTCAATGGTCTTTTTAAGGTTCACACACGATTTTTAACGAATGCACACACAACGATAATATTGCACACATGATATCCACATAATGAGTCAAATAATGATGAAGAATGACCAAATATAGAATAGATGACGGTCAAACACGTCAATTGACGGACCTTAAAGTGACGGATGTCACACGGGGGCTGCTCAGCCCGACCACAGTCGCGATTCTACTGTCCAGGCGACTGGGTCTGTCATGCGATTGAGTCGTGCGACTGGGTGAGTCGTGCGATTGAGCCATGCGTTTGAGTCAATCGTGCGACTGAGTTGTGCGACTGGGCATGTCGTGCGACTGAGTCGTGCGACTGTGTGTATGTGTGCGAATGAGTCATGCGTGCGAATGAATGTATGCGATTGAGTCATGCGTATGAATGAATGTGTGCGATTGAGTCAGGTGACCAACTGAGTGTATGCGATTGTGCGTGATTCGCACGACCGGAGTCCAATCGCACGAATAAAGGTTCAATCGTACGTAAGTAGCTAATTCGCACGATTGGAGGTTGATTTGTGCGTATGGAGGTTGAGTCGTGCGATTGGGTGTTGTGTGGTACGACTGAATGCCAGTCATACGAATGAAGGCTCAATCGTACGAATGAAGCTGATTCGCACGATTGAGGGTTGATTCGTGCGTGTGGAGGTTGAGTCGTGCGTCTGGTCTTGTCATGCGACTGTAATTGTTGTGTTTGATTTCCTTCTTTTGCGTGGTGTGTGTTGGTCGTGTGATGTTGAGGTAACATTAACACAGTTGCCATTGCTCGGCCACAAATATTAAAGTCAACGCTAAAAAGGCCACAAATACTATTCTAAACAAATTAAACTAACGCTTTACAATTATCAACCGACTTATAACTAAGGACATTTATCTAATGCTTCTTCAATAACAATGAAACTTTTACTCAAATATCATCAACAATGGCGACAATGTCTAGTACTTGGATCTACATAAGGCCTAGTACGTGTGTCTGTTTGTGTGAGTTACACGCGACCCAGCCGATACAACCCGAACCGACCGATCATTATTATGTGCTTATTTCATATCATTAATGCTTATCAATAACTGTCAATAGGTGTTTGACCGTTCATTTGCATTCAACCTTTGGATACTTTGATCATACATACTTACCACTTAACAAGTGAGTTTCGTGGCCCCTTTTACATTTATATAATATTTTACAACTTGGGGGAAAAGTATGCTCATCCATTATCAATGTTGTACAACTTACTTACATTTTACATACAAGGAATCAAGGTGATACTGTGTTACAAGTACTTATCTGATACATGCTTGGGTCTGCTGTGTGGTTCTATCTTTGCAACTATTTAATTCCAGTGTGGGAACCGACAGTTAGGTATTGGTAGTACTATTGGGTTGACACCCCCACCCTTGTTCGATGGTATACTAGTTGGTACCATCAGTGGCCAGGAACGGGCCCTTAGGTGAATATATGCCGACAATTTCTTTGTGTACGTCGCTAGGTTTGGTTGCAAAGCTCATGTCATGTGATTTTACTTGTGTATATAACTGTATTCACGGTATTCCATTACGCTTATTTTATACAGCATCACTTACTTATTTATTACTTAAACCTGCGAGCTCACCAACAATTATGTTGACCGTTTTGAGCATATCTTTCCAGGTGATCATGCAAGTTCAGGAATCTAGGTGTGCTGCCTTAGTGGAGACCCTAGGATGCATTTTTGGGACTTAATATATTTTGACAAACAATCTTAATGAACAATGTTGATATGTGTAAACAATTACAATCTTTTGAAACTTGTTCCCGGGTTGTGGGAATTTACATTACAATTACATCTTTATCTGGTTATGTGAATCATTATCATGTTTACGCTTATGGCTATGTTGTCGTGAACATCGACTAAACACGACACAAGTCCCCTTGTTGTCGGGTGTCGTCATGACACGCTTGTCACCATTTGTTTATATTGCATCTCTATCGCTTACCATGTGTTATGACGATCCCGATCTCGTTACATCCCCGTGTTTCCGCTTTTAGCGGGGTGTGACAACACACATACGACCACCACCGCTGGCGCTACCTCTCTCGTGAGTTTCCATCGCCGCCACCATCGTTCTTCACCGCCGCAGCCACTGTAATCTCTTTCTCTCTCCCCCCTTGTTGCAATGGTGGTTATCAGTGGTTTAGACAGTGGTTAGGGTGGTATGATGATGGTGGTTGTGATTGGATCGGGTTTGATGGTGTTAGTTTTGCAGATCTGAGTGATAACTATGGTAGTTGGATGGTGAATAGTGGTGACGGGTCAGCTGGTCGGCATTGCCTATGGTGGTTGGTTATGGTGAAATGTGGTGATGGGTCAGGTTGTGGTTCCGACAACGTATGACGGTGGCCGACGGTGTTGTGATTGCCGATGATTAATGATGATGGTGTTAGAGGATGATGATGATAATGAATTAAATTATTAATCAATATTTACAGGGGTAAAATGATCATTTTAAAAATATAAATAAATAACCCTAAAGTTTTAAAATTTACATAAACAGCCCTTAAAGTGAAAATGATCAAAATGCCCTTACACTTAACAGAAAAAAGTTAACAGAGTTAGTTGGAAGGGCCAATAGTTAATAAACGGAGCGTTAGGGGTTGATATGTCAAAAGATTCCTTTTTGGGCCGATATGATTAAATGACTCTAACCCCAGGGGCCAAAATAGTAATTTACTCTTATTATTATTATTATTATTATTATTATATTGAGATTTATTTATATAAAAGTAGTGGTGTAGTCCTTGTACTATCAGTTACTTTTCGTTTGTAGTCCTCCAATGTTTTAGCTAACAGCTTATTAGTTATTACTTCCTCGTACGTTTGTACAAGAATAAAGCGGTACTAAGGGGTTGTGTGACAGAATCTGAATTAGCCTTTTAATGGTTCAGATGTCTGAATGGATCAACACTTAATGGTAGGGGTGAGCAGATACCGATTTAACCGAACCATAACCACATTAACCGAACCGAACAATTAACCGAGGGTTCGGTTAAGGCATAACCGATTAACCGCACATTGCGGTTCGGTTTCGGTTTTGATGTGCAAATTAACTGCATTAACCGCACCGAACGGAATGTAATTAATGTATAATAAATATACAATACTCCTCATGATTTTACTAGAATTTTATATATTCATCCTTTTAATTCTCATTTATAAAAATATATTTACATAGTGGATTCCGTTATGTATTGAAGAAACATCATAAACAAACAGAAGCGATGCAAAATGTGCGCACACATTGTTGTATGCACGCCTCGTCTTCGGTTTCGGTTTTGGCAATACTTTAAAAACGAACCATACCGTGCACAACCTTATAAAATTGGTCCAAACTTAGCATAACAATAATTTATTAGTTAATATTTTGGTTTAAAAACATATGTTAAATATATTGGTCAATTAACCAAAGTTGACCACAAATTAACCATAACCAGTGGTTGACCACAAATTAACCATAACCAGTGATTCAATGTTCATCATTTTTAATTTGTTATTTAATTTTCATTTTGGAATAAAAGTTGAAGATGTTCACATTAAAGAGAGAGATGATATGGGTATATGATTTTGAGAATAAAAGTTAAAAATGTTCATCTATCTCTGATAATGTTGACTTGTTAGAGAAAGAAAAAGGACAAATAAATAAAAAGACTATTATACCATTTAGCTCATCTCAACCATTCATCTCAAATTTGATTAAGTTATATTAAATCAATGATTGTGATAGAATTATTGGGTTTTTATAATTATTGAGAGTTCTCACATAAAATCGTTACTACATACATACAAGCAAAAACTCAATCACAAATTATTATTTTTTTCACAAAAAAAGTAATGTAACTTTATCATATCAACTTCCCACAATGGAAAATATAATCCTCTACTAAAGCTAACATGTTGTCATTCATGACAGAAGCATTAGAAGATGTCCCGTTCTGATGCCTCTCGTTTGTTCTGTCTCTTCCGTTATACAATACATTGATTTTTTTGTTATAACGTAGATGCGTTGTAAAGTAAAAAATTGAATGATAAAATGAATTAGAAATACTACGGTTTATATAGTAAGTTTTGATGTAATCTTATTT
Organism: Flaveria ramosissima; assembly: GCA_025215565.1. Taxonomy (NCBI): domain Eukaryota; kingdom Viridiplantae; phylum Streptophyta; class Magnoliopsida; order Asterales; family Asteraceae; genus Flaveria; species Flaveria ramosissima. Next base: position 32,640,564 of record CM046042.1, read on the forward strand.
CACGTCAAATAATTGTCACGTATATCAAGAAATAAAATGCCTTGTCAAATAATCGAAGGAAAAAAAACACGCAAATCAAAGAATAATACATCATTTTAATTTATTTTGTCCTAAAACATACTCGTTTAATGATATTTGAAATATTAATTTCAAATATTTAAATTTGTCCCCAAAACAAGATGTTACGATAAAACTATAAAATTCATAACATTTAACAAACTTAAACCGATAAAATGGTAAAAGCTGATTGGTTTAATAATATTGACATGTGGATATAACTCTAAAATGTAGTTAAGCACTTTAGCGAGTATGGCAATTTTGTTTATCGAAAATTATAACATTTAAATTAAACAAAAAGGTTTCAAAATTACATGTTGGAATGCAAAAACAGAAATGGGTGCATGCCTGAACAAATGAAGAGGCCAGGCACATCTTACTCCATTTCTTTTTCTGGTCCAAAATACATGGTACAACAAGCTGAAACAAATACAAGAAAACATCCAATTACTTTACCAAACGACAGTGCGACCCGCAATGATCCCATGCCCCATAACTGGTATAATGCAACCTGAAAGCAATATATTACGATACAATTCAATCTTGTGTGTTATGTTAATAAACATAGTTTCTGGTCCAAATAAGGATGCGTCTTTATGCAAAGCGTCTTCTTATAATAGGTGCTAACCATCTTTGACATGTTTAAAAGTTCAGAAGATGAAATAAAAAGCAAATTGATACTTTTTAGGACTTCTTTTGACCCGTTAGCTCACTCAAGCGACCTGTTTCGCCAGGCTTAATCGTAGGTTTGCATGTGATTTTTCATATGTTACAATATGTGAGATAATGGATTCTAGCACTATTTCCAGGAAGCTCTTTAATGGTGAACGCAATACCAGAAGAGGGTACAATATGCACCTTTTTATCCATCAATATGAAGTTCTTTATGTTTTTTCTAAAATTTTCTGAAGAGCAATTTCTATTATTCTTCATGAATTTCCTAACGCCTCACGTATGATTTTGACATTCTAGTTGACTTGACACAAAAGTATGAAAAAAGGAAAAAGAAAAACTTTGGGAACCATCTTCCACCACTTCTAAAAAATCTTTGATGTCATGGGGTTGGTACTTTATTATGACAATTTGCATACATTTTTTAACATGGAAAAATAAAAAATAGTAACAGTTTCATAATATTAAACCAAATTTGCCTACATGAGCATGTTTAAACAAGAAGCAGCAAGAGAAGTTACCTCAAGGTATTGAATATTTGCAACTTTGCTGGTTTTCTCAAGCTGAAGCCCACGTGCCAGAAATAACTGTAGCAAAATATTGTTTTTTTTATTAAATTTAAACATAACTAGTACATGATCACCATAACACACCAAACATAAATCTTCAAGTGTGTACCTAGTATATTATTTGAGTACAATGATATGGCCTAAATTAAGGAGCTCACCTCAGCAAAAAAGGCCAAAATGCTGAGAAAAATCATAAGAATGAAAGAATAGAAGCTAGGCAGCACAAAATCCTGGAAGAAAATAACAAATACATATGTTAATGAACACTAAATATAAACGTTCAGCTCCTGAAATGAATAGAAAATGATATAGATATTGGTTTTACGGGTTTGATTGACTGCTTATTAGCAGGAGGGAGCTAGACATGTTTTAAGAAAAACAATTCAATATAATATTTATTTAATTTTAATATGCTTGTGGAACTTTTCATGTTACCATTTTGTGAAGATTACAAGGAGATGTCATTTATCTCGATTATGAATTTGCATTGATAAGTGGTAGCTCCAATGATTAGGTACAACTGACCGCATTCAAGTATATATCAAATTCCATACAACTGATATCAACAAATGACAGTCTTACTTGGGTGGTTATCATGCATATTGCTACCACAGCACTAGAGAGTGCACCAAATGAAAATATAGTACCCCTGAAAGTGGAATGGATATAATCTTAGAAAAAGATATTTAACCGGGAAACAAACACTGAAAACAGTAGAATGAGAAGCCATACTTACACAGGTTGGTCAGAAGCCTTTGCTGCAGCCCTTAACAAGCAGTAACTAGCTCCACCAGCCAATGATGACACTAAACCAATCAAAACTGCAAAAACATGCCCCGATCCACGCACACCTGGAGCTTTAGCTTCCACTGATAGTCCTGCACATAAAACAGACATGATAGGCCTAGAAAATGCATAAAATGGTATGCTCTATCTTAAAGAAGTTCAAGTATTCAATACTTGATTACAGTTCATGAATTTACAAGATTCTTGACAGCGAATTTGCATAGAATAAAACTTGTTAAACCAGACCAGAAACCAGAAATGCTTCAAAACATAAACTGAAAACTGGACCAACTACTACATTTTGGGGTCGTAGGGGCTGGGGCCAGTTTGGTCTACTGGTTCGGCCGTTTAAACCGGTTAATGCTCAGCCCTACTTGTGAATCTAATTGAGAAAGAATATCTCAAAAGATAACAGACTGATATTGATTTATTAACTCACTTCTGTACCTTCTATGCTGGTAGGCGATCCAAGTAGAAAAAGAACCCCAAAGAAACTGAAGGCAATACCTGAAAAGAAGATATCAATCATGAAAAGAATTATTTGAAACTGTTTAATAAATATAAAGATTAACGAAAATAACTCTCTGATATAAGTATGAAGTACAATTGTTATCTACCTGCTACATCTGCAATGTTCAAATTTTCATGCAAAATGAACCGTGCTGCAACCGAGGCCATTAGTGGAGTTGTAAAGCTTAATATCATAGCTTGAGACATAGGTAGTCTCTGAATACTGAAAAAAAAATTTCAACATGAGATTAAGAGACATAATTACACTTCTGGACAAATGCTAAAACATTTCACCATGGCTTCTTCTCACTTGTTAGTAGTTATATGGGCACTGTTAAAAAATTTACCATACTGAAGCAGATAATTTAGAGGCGTTCACTATTCGGTTTGGCAGGTTATGACAAAGAATTCTGGACGTAACCGCCAATCACAGTTTTAGAAATGGAAAACAAACCGGTTGGGTTGGTTGGGTCAGCCGAACTGACCAAAACAGTTTGGTTAAGCGGTTTAAACCAGCTTTTTCTTTCCAAGATTGTTAGCTTGCATTATATTTTATTAAAGAATCAATAAGGTTAATGAATATTATACATATACATAACTACATATTCCAAAAGAGAGAAAATATAACAGTAAAGGTTAAACAGCCAGTCCGGTTTACATGGCCAATTCCAAGTTCCAAATCGTCAAAGGAAACGTTAAACGTGGTTTTTCAAACTGTTAACCGACATAACCGTGTACCGAACCGTTACGGTTTGAGCAGTTCAGCTCATTTCAAGAGTTTATGAACACCCCCAGCAGCTATGACCCTATATTCTTTTATATTTATCTACAGTTAGCCAATTGAAAAAAAAATAGAAGCCTAGTTTGATTTGCAAAAACACAAAAAACAACAATGACTGAGATGTACAATCATGATACCATCACAAAGTAAAATACAAAGAGCATACAAATGTAGAGATTCACCATATGCATAGCAGCATATAGATTTCAAATTTTAATGTGAACTATAAATGCACAAAAAGGCACAAATGATTTGACACAAACAGAATGAACCCATGAACAAGAAGACCAATTGGAAATACGAGCAGTTATTCACAATGTATGAGGGTTAATGTTTCAACTGCAGCAAGTGCAGGAGCAAGACTTACCAGTAAATGAAAGCTAACAAAGATACACATCCAGTAAGAGCCCTCGAAACTAAAAGATTCCTGACATTTGCAGGTCCAAATATTGGTTCTCCATTTCTTCTTAACCACATAAGCGATAATATTGAGATAATTACACATCTTGTAAATGCTACCTCAAAAAGAGGAATTGCTTGAGCTGCCATTACAAAAAGATAAGACAGATCAACTGGTAGCCAAACTAGAAGAAGTATGATGCTATAGACAAGTTTGGGTGGCTTTGCTTTTAAAAAAAGGCTATAATCAATTGAGTTAAGACACCATAAAGGTCAGTAAATTTAGAATACCAAATGCATGTGCAAACAACCGACAGAATAACTACCAAGTTCACATACTTTGGTGTTCACTTAGACACCTTAGAGATAGGCTATCAAGATATCACCTTTGGCTTAAAATCCCTTCTATTTCAAAATAAATGTTCCTTTTTGAATACATCAATGCACACGAACCTTTTTATTTTTGAGATTTTTGTTCTTCTACGCTATTAATTTATCATCACATAATGGTCTTATCACATTATTTATTTTCTACTATCAGGTACCTATGAGCCCATAAAAACTTGAGCAATAAAACAAATAGCACTGCGCATGGTGAGTCTTTAGTTTATTAAGCTTGGTTATGTCGGTAACTTAGTACACAAATTTACATGAGATCATGAACGATAAGAGAAAAAATATACAACAGTTTGGTATAGTTCCCTGTCAAACACTTCAAAGAGAATCCAGATAAAAGTAAAGAAATGCACGAGGAAAAGAATTCAAGATAGAATATGACATGGATGAATCACACTAGAATCTAGATCACTTTGTGTCCTTGATTGCCTGCCATATCATATGAAAACAGAGCAACCTAAATGAACTTTACAAAAGATAACAAAACATCATACACAACTATTGTAAATTCTACTAATTTACTAAAACAGTAAAACCTCAATTACAGAAAGAAACCACTAACCAGAGCCAACATCCAGAAGAACTTCCATAACACAATAAATGACAGACGACGACACCATACACAGCAAACCCGAATACCTAGATCCACCCCACACCCAACCGACAAACTGCGTAAACGGAGACGCCTCTGTTTCAATCAACCTCGCAATCTGATCCTGTTATCAATAACACAATTCATCAACAATCACCAATCAAGACCAACAGAGACACCACACAATCTAGGGTTTCTGGAATACCTTATTAGCCTTACGCCTAGGGTAAGATACAGTGAATATGTTGATTTTGGGCTTATTATCTGATTGAACCAAAAGAGGCGTTATCTGATCTTCGGTGGCTGAATCGGAACGTTCGGTGGATGCTGATAATTCGACCACATGAGAGAGTTCTCGTTCTCGTTCTCGTTCTTTGGTTCCGTTGTCGGTGCTGGTGGAATCCATTACATTTAGGTGAAGAGAAACCCTAGATCTTGAGAGAGTGATGGAAGTGGTGGATCGATGTGTTGATTGATTACAATTACAATTAAGAAGAGTGTGTAGTGAAGGAGATGGTGGTGATTTGCAGGCGTAATGGAGAGAAGAAGACAAGCAGTTGTTGTATTGGTCGATGATGGGGACTTGTGGTGACATGTCAACGGTCAACCGAGCTGGCTCTATGGGTCCATTGTGCTAGGTGGTGGATCCGGGGTTGGTGTCACCGTTTCCCGAGAATAAATGGTCAGAGTTAAAATAACATTTATCATTCGAATCAAAGTCGTAAATTTAGAAAAAAAAAAGAAGAAGAAGAAAATATCATTGTCATCAACGGTCAAAGGCTACCGTGAGGACAACTTGCTTAGGTTTTAACTTATTGCTAAGTGATCTCATGGGCACAACCAGTGTTACATAAATCGATGCCTAGATCCTATTCAACTAATCGCTCAATTAATCGGTTAGAGGTAAAAATCAACCAAAAATCGGAGAAAGTCGATCAAAATTAGTTAAATGTTGGTCAAATTAGGTTAAAATCGACAAGAAATCAGAGAATATCGATCAAAATTGGTCAAAACTAAATATTAAATTAAATAATTTTGAAAAATATTGTGTATATATTTACAAATTTGAAAAATTACCATTAGATATTCAATCTGATTAATTCCTGTTTATCCAGATTAATCCGTAGTTGATACCACACCGCCGACTAGTGGCTGACGATTTTTACAACCATGTGCACAACTCACCTTGCACTTTGTAAAGAAGGTTGTTTAACAATGCTACATTACTCGCCTCAAATTTCACAACAAAAACTATAAATACTAGACACTCTCTTGGAAAGCATGGACATTCAATGCCCTCGCTCATTAACTTGTTTATATCTTCGCTTGACTCGCTACAAACAATATACCTTTTTTCTCTTCGTAATGGTGTCACTAGATGCACAGCTATAACAAGGATAACGGTAACATATGTTGCAAAATCATTCCAGGCATCCGAAGCAGAAAAAAACTACATATTCAACAGTTCCATTGCAACACAATGCTCCTGCCAACAAAATCATCTTTAAGGGCAACTTTATCACTGTTCACTTTCTAACTATGGTTGTTGACTTCAATTCATAAGAATACAAGAAGATGTCACAGATCCTAAATAACCTTGTAGCAAACGTACTCAATAATATCTCACTTATAGAGGAGAGTCTAAGGATCATAAAACCAGATATTGCAATAAAATATAGAATTAAAAGCTAAAATGACAAATACAAATGAACGGTACAACATACATGTCAAACTCGACATAGATAAGAGACGCCAACTCCAACATTTACAAACAAATGCCCTTGTAGACCCTACACAATGCGATTTATTGTTTATATGTACATTTACACAATGAATGTGGAAGCAAAACTATCTATATCTTAAACACTGAACTATACAGAACATGTTATTATGGTTCCTTGGACCTAAATAAGAAAACTGAACCTAGTCACGTTTTGCAAAATTAGAGTTTAATGACATCTCGATTTCTTCAAGAGACCGTCCTTTAGTTTCAACTAAGAAAGAATAAGAGAATAACGCTGCCAATATCGAAACAGCACCAAAGCTCCCATAAACCGGCGCAACACCAAATTTCTCAGTCAGCTCAAGGAAGAATAACCCAACCACGAAATTACAAACCTGAATTAAAATGTCATTCAGAATCGCTGTATAATGTCAACACCCAAAATAAATGCATTAGTTTTGTTTTTTATTAAAGTTTCAACCACGATTGTTTTTTTATCCATTAGTAATGCTAGCATTAATGTGGTCAAAGCAGCCCATATAGTTCTTCAAATTTCAAAAGTTGACCAAAGCAAGATATCGAAGGTAATTTAAATATTTAGTTACTGAGAAATCTAAAAAAAGAACAAAGATGAGTACCCAGTGAACTGAAAAACTGAAGCTCATGATCTTCCCGCGTGTCCTGCTGCTGCTAAGCTCAGGTATGATAAGACCAGTTACTGGACCGGCTCCGATTGCAAAAGTCAGCATATACCTTACATTAATACATATTTTATAACATTAGGGACGCCATATATAGTACTATTTCCAAATAGACTCTACAACCAAGTGATGATCTTAAATATCAAGGGTTCAGCTTACAAGATGGTCCCGAGAATAGACAAGTTGTTACGAAGCTCTTCATCTATAGGAAAGCTGATAGCATATGCAACAAGAAACATAGATATTGCCTGTATGTGTAAGCAACAATTTCAGCATTTCATTTTAATTAAAAATTATATAATGTTTAAGCAAATAGTTTATTACATCTTACCATTCCCAGATAACTTCCGATTATAAGCTTCTGCCTTCCTTGTCTATCAACCAAGTATAAAGCACAAAGCGCACCTGTAAGCAAATAATGTGATGCACATTAGAAGAACTTGTATTCATACATGTGTGATCAAGATTTATGTAGTAAACAATAAACATTATAAACCTGCGAAATTGGTAAGTCCCACATATAAGCTTGCTAATGCACCATTTGTAATTCCAGCATCTTTGAAAGTCAATGAGGAAAAATAAAGAACTGCATTGATGCCAGCAAATTGTTGTAGAACGAATAGAGTGCCTCCAATGAAAGCAACTACAAACGATTGAAGACAAATCAGGTGAATTTGAATTTGATTCAGACCCTTAAAACATGATTTCATGGTCATTAATAATACCTCTCGAATGTGGTTCTTCTAGAAGTTCTGACCATCTGCTGTCTAAATCATCACCGTCATTCTTAAGAACTGACTGAAATTCTTCAATGCTTCTATCAACTTCAGACGGTCCCCACAAATTAGAGATAACTTCTTTAGCATCATCAAGCCTCCCAGCCTTCATAAACAAAACAATCTATGAATACAACATTCTGAAATTGTTTTTCAATAAAAGAAGTTACAGAATTTAGAGATAGAGAAGTTATATTATTATTCACAATTTATAGCCACGCATGATATACAGCAAGACCTTTATTCTGGATAAAATACAAAAAGATCATATCTTAACTTCTCCGATTTATCTAATAATTCGAATGAAGAATGTCAAAGTAGAACCATCTAAACCCTGAGATGTTCTTTATCTAAGATAAATACCACACATCATTATGAATAAAGTACAGGGGCTGATACTTTTTGTATGGTCAAGTAGGATAAGAATTTTGACTATGTACAACTAATAGATTTCACATTGAAAGAGAATTGAATATTTAATAATCATATTCAGAAACAACCTTTTCAAGTACAATGTGCCCTGGTCTAAAGTGCTAAATATGAATATTGTCCATATTAAGCTTGGAAGTAGATACTGCACTAATGGAGTTCCTTGGTGGCACTATTGGGGCTTCAGTCTTTAATATAAAGTGGTTTCCACATGCCTTAACACTGCCAATTGTCCTCCCAAAGTCTGAGTCATGAAATATATACAATGTAGGGGTCATATTAATAACGCAGCTGAGATTTCATGAGTTAAACTAAGGAAACTGGATTGTTGACATGATTGTCTTCAACAAACTCAGTCCCAACAAGCTGATGAGAGTCAATCAGAGGTAACATGTATAGGTTCAATTATTATATCAAAAGAGATCACTTTTGACTTGGTGGTAGGTAGCTAAAGAGTCAACAATCCAGTCACATGTATTCAAACTTTTACACCAAGGGCAGCAAGTATTGGACTGGTTAGCACTCGACAGCAGTGGTACTTCCTGCTACTGCAAATTGACTACTTGTTTGTAAGATTCTTTGCAAAACCTCTATCTGCTTAGGGTTAAGAGGATTGTTTTCAGTGGCCGCAATATGGCCTAATTGCTTGACCTGTTTACCATGCAGCTTCCAGTAATTTTCCTTTCCTTTCTGTGACATGGGATTTTACAGTGGTCACACCAAGGACGATTGCAAGAATTAGCTTGTATCTGCCTTGGTTGACTTCAAAAGATGTCCCAAAGGGTTGTCTCTTCGCGGCCAAAGCCGAGCCTTGATTAATGGTTGAGGCATTACATGACTCAAACATGACTTTTCTTCAGGTTACTTCACGATGGACTTTTGAGGATGCTTTTCACACACTTGGAGGGCTAGGCACTTGGTATTTTGCCTCGGACTACATCTAACAAAGTAAGAATTCGTAGATCCGCTCCTTTCTTGGATATCTTTGCATTGCTTCACATTAGTGTCACAACTCCAAATCCAGCATACATCGCCGAGGGTCACATCATGGACAGGTTCGATCAGAAGTGTGAATCTCCACCTCATTCATGAAAGCTGTTGCATTGATGTATTTAGTAAACAATACTTCAACGTCTTTGTGGAATGGATCTTGTTCTCTGATACCATACCATACAGGCATTTAGGGGGCGTTTTGTTAGTTAGAGTTCTACAGAATTGGAATCTGAATTTCATTTGTAGAACTTGTTGGAATTGGGATATGAATTCAAGTGATAACATGGTTTGGTTGGACTATTGGAGAATTACAACTGTGATAAACCCTCTCAAATTCCTTCAAATGAAGAAATTTAACATTCCTACCAAATTGTGAAAGGAATTCAACCAAAGGAATTGAAATCTCCACTCATTCCCTCACCATGGCCACCACTACCATAGGCGCCCCTATCATAGCCATTAAAGAACCAAATTCCAATTTCTTTGATACATTCCAACTCGTTGAAATTCCAGGTCCTTTGACAAATTTACTTCGCAGCTAGAAGAAACAGATTGCAAGAGCCTACGATTTATAGCCACATGATAAACTGCAAGGTCTTTATTCTAGGAAGAAATAATCAAATCTAATTATCCTAACCACTTTAGTCTTCTACTGACTTATTTAATAGTTCTTAGGAAGAAAGTGAAAGTTGAATATCCATATTAATTAGTTAGATAGAGATAAAGACTAATTTGACTAATATGAACTGACTTTTCTCAAAAGTTATACTAGGAACCCTACTTTGCATAGCCAGCGGGGACTGTCTACAGCAAACTGCATACCGGATGCTATGATAAAACCAGGCACACTTGCAATATAGAGCATTGTTCTCCACCTGTCCAAAGTTCAATAAATTGTATTAAATATATTTTTACCAACAATACTAATTAACAAAATAGAAGTTAATTACATGTAAGCACAGAAAATAAGAATAGAGTTTTACCAATGGGGATCACTTTCTGAGAAAACTCCTAAACAGAGTGAGGCAATAATTCCAGTACATGTGCCAATTTGACACAAGCTCCCCAATGAACCCCGGTATTTTGTTGGAGCCACCTGAGAAAAATGATAAATATATTATTTAGCACCAATGGAATATCATATCAGGATTCGCTTCCATTTGATGTAAGGGTATACTGCAACTTCATATGATGTCCATGTTCTTTTATTATCAGATTGTGTTCTTCTAGTTTTCACCATTGAACTGTCTAATTCATTCTAAATTTATACATTGGAGAAATGCTTGCAGCAAACATTACCAAGATCAGGCTACTATATTTTCAGGACTTTAAACAAAACCTTGCTAATGCGCATGTGTGCATGACTGCATGTGCATGCTGATGAGTCACATATTACTAAATAGTCATAAAGGTTTGGGTGCATGCGTGTACGTGGTATATATACATATATGTATATAAGTGTGTGTGCAGGCAACCCTATACGTTGATAATTTAGTTTTTTACGTAAGTGTAAACAATTAATGGAAGTGAAGAAACTCCTTATCTATTAACAACAGAAAATAAATAAAGTAGCCAATGATTCATTCCAAAAGGAACAACAACAAAGATCAGAACCATTGGAAATATACCTCTGATATATAAATAGGGACAAGAACCGCATTTGCTCCAATACCAAGACCCACAAAAAATCGTCCCCACAATAACTGATCCAAAGAGTGGGCTTGTGCACTGTCAAAAGGGTCATTTAACCGTATCAAGTAACATTAACTGGAGTTAAGTGACATTAAGCTGTGAATCTTTTTCTTGTTTGTTTTTCATTTTACTAAAGGAAAAATGCATCATATCACGTTATTACATTAAAGTACTGTGCACATATGTAATTGCATTCATACAAGCAGCACAACCTAGAAATGTTAAAATGGACCGTTTAGGCATCAGCTTTAAAAAAAAAAGCCTAGATGCTAAAAGATCCACATTCCACAGCCCACGTATCTCCATATAATACATTGTAGAACAATGCAACTGATTACTTATATAGTAATATGCAGTAAGCTAGTTCATCAAGGTATCCGTGTTCCCCCATAGGTAAATGTAAATTCTTGCTACATTTGATTAATGATCTGTTATTTCATATTGACTAATGAGTGGTTCAAAATCCAGCCAAAATACCTTAAAATGGCACCAAGAATCAACGGTATTGTGTCGACCTGAAGGGTTCTCCTAAAACCAAGCCTATCAACCACATAACCTGCACCTGCACTTCCCAGAAAAGCACCTGCAATAAATATGCTCACCACAAGCCCTTCAAGTATCGAATTGCCTTCAAACCCTAATTCTTTCGCAATAGACAAAATCGGACCATTCATCACACTGCATCACACCATTAAAATAACTTTATTCAAAACCACCACAAAATCATAATTCGAGAAAAAACAGATTCTGTATTAAAAAATGTTGCCCTGTGTTCCAAATTATCGTATATTCATATTCAAATGACTACATATTTTCATGTAATATCCATAAGTAGATAGCAATTTACCCTATATGAAACCCGAAAAGAAAATTCGACATAGAAGCAACTAGTATATGAGGAAACGCAGGCAGCCATCCGAGATCTTCTGTTTGATTAATCTCTTCTTCCAATACTAAACCTCCATCATCTGTCAACGGAAAACAATGAAACAAACGTGATGACGTGATTAAAAACCCTAAATCCTCTGCAAGTTTGCATCAAACAGAAGATGAAACCTGAAGTGGAGTCGATCACTTCAGGAAGCTGTGATTTGTTGGCGCAATAAGGTTTATAATCCCTTTGCAATGAGGATGTATGCACACGAAGTGGTCGGAGAATTGAGTTTTTAGCATAATGAATCGGAATGAATGCCGGAGTGGTGCGGTTGCCGGAGAATGGAGTGACCAACGGGCAGCATACGGTGGCTCCGGCGAGCATTGGATCAAATTTATGAGGTGCAGAAATTGTTTGTAGAATGGATTGAAATCTGTGTGAGAAAATTGTTTAACTGTTCGGATTATCGTAAGCAAAATGGAACTTATTCGGTTTATAATGGATTAAGCTCGGATTGAATATCATTAGCTTAACTAATAATAATAATACCCGATTTTAGTGTTTATAAACAGGTTGAAACCGATATGGTTGTTTAGATGGAAACAAGTCGGCTTGTTTGATTCTACTTGTAAAATTAAGGTTGTGATCGATACCATGGTGTGCCGAAAATTACCGATACTGATTATGAGTGAAAATCTAAACCGAATACCGTACCGATTTGTTAATACGGTACCGGTCGGTATTGGTAACATTAATTAGCCAAAAAAGACCGAAACCGAATGGTACTAATACCAAAGACATGAAAAACTGACGCCTGATGATGTTTGGTCGATACTGGTTTGGTGTGGTACCAATACATTATAGGTGTAAAAAAGCTCATCCCTAGGTAAAACATCACATTTACACTTGAAAGGAATTTCTTTACAATTTAAAGGTGGGTCTTTTTGAAGACATTTTAGACGTCTTATCACTAGGTCATCTTGTGATGGTTACTCGAAGGATTAAATTTATTATATGTAGGAATTTGATGGATTTAATTCAAATTCTAAATTTCAACTAATTTCTCAACTAAACAAACTAGATATGGAATTCAAAGTTCGTTTCCAACAAATCATGCAAACTAAATCATATTAAGAAATGGAATTTAAATTTCAATTCCATTAAATTTTGCAAACCAAACACACCGTTTACATCTAGACTGATTATATGTAATCCGAGCTTATTCTTCTCGAAGTAAAACACCCACGAAGAGTTAGAACAGTCCAATTTTGATTTTAGAAAGTTAACATTCTACAACAAAAACCCATGATGTTTTGTCTAATAGATGTTACAAATTACTGCAGGAACAAAAAAATAAAACAAGTCCTTTTCGGCTTCTTATAATGAATCGGTGACATAAAGAGCCTGCAAAATGAGATTAATTTGACCTAAAACAATCTATGTCAATAATCAAGAAAACTAATTTGCACCGAGTGGCCAAAAATCTACTGCTTTACCTTACAAAAGGTTTGAAGCCAACAAATGGATTCTTTCCCACTTTAAATATGTTAAGAGTTCTCTTTTTTATTTAGTAACAATGAAAGCCTATTCACAAATACCTCTATCACGCATATAATAAAAATTGAATTGATGTAGATTTAAAAGTAGGTTTAAAAAGTGTGTGAGTTAGAGGCTGTTTGATATTGGCTGACCCGGCTGACCGTGTACGGAGCAGCGCCGTGTGGTGGTGGAGGGTAGAGCTCGACGTGATGTGGAGGTGGGTACTGTGGTTCATGGTGGTGGTGGGTGGCATAAGGCGGTGGAGGAGGGTAGTGTCCGCCAGCGACGTGTGGTGGTGGTGGTGGGTTGTCGTCACGATGGTGGTAGGTGGTGTGGTGGTGATGGTGCTGGTTGTATGGGTCCATTTGTTGAAGTTAAAAAGAGTGTGATTTGAAATTTTGTGTGTTACACGCAAAACCATTGTGATTATATAGGGGGTGAGAGTATGATGACTTGTACATTGTGATGGAAAAGTTGTACACTGCTTTGGATATTATTTGGTGCTAGAATTTGTTCCCACTTGTATGATTACGTTCTATCCTTCTACAGCTTGTTGAGAACGTATATATGGATGTATATATGTTAAGAATTGCTTTTGACCTAGTTTTGGTAGTGGTGATTTGATATAGTATATATATAATAACATAAAGTATTCATAGCTAGATCACTATTTACACTCTATTTTGTGTGTTTCAAAGAATGCTTGGAAAGTTAGAGAAGATTAGTTGGCTTAGTTGGTTTATTTTTCTCGTTCAGCAGAGTCAGTCAGATACTAAATCAAACAGCTAAGTTTCAGTCAGATGCAAACTCAGTCAGAACTTCTAACTGGGTCAGCTTCTAACTCAGTCAGATCCTACTCAGTCAGCAGTAATCAAACAGCCCCTTAGTCGTTCTAAAAAAGGTAATGACATAACCCGATTCTTAAATCCAGTTTGATTTGTTAGACTTGTAGACCGGTAAGGTGACTAATTCAAGGTCAGGTCCGGTTCTAAAAAGTAAACAAAATTACTTCAACAAAAGCCAGTAATGTTGAAAGGGTACATAATTAAACAATATGAACATGAAGCTTAAATAAATGTACATTACTGTAGATGTTAGTATTATAATATGCATTGATATATTAAGCATTGCTTTCTAACAAAAAAATGTAAACCTGTAATACAACAAGATTGACTAAATTTATGCATTCATTCCACTTTTTAGCTACACAAAGACATACACACACATATATATGGATTTTGACTATCAGTTAGGTAGATCTCTTGGCACCCAACATTCTTGAAAGCTCCTTAACAAGAGGATTCTCTTTGATGTCTTCCTCTTGTTTCTTATGCCATTTGCTAGCTACACCATTTGCCTAACATTTAGCAAACTACTTTAGAATAGACACAAATTAGCTAATTAAGTTCTTAACTAAAATTATTTAAATTAATATACCCAAGTTCTCAATGGTGCAACTTGCTCCTTAATCGATTCGAATTTCGGCTGGACAATATCTTTTCCTTTAGTTCGAATATCATCAGTCTGCAAAACAAAACAGATTACAACACCTTGACAATGTCAACAATGCAATGTTCACTTGTATGGTCAACATATTATAACAAGCTCAACTTCTGGCTAGTGATGGCAATGGAACGAGTTTGGTTATCCTAGTTTCACACTTGATTATAATAAAACCAAATCCTATACCGTCATGTACCCATTACAACATCATCCATCGGGTTCAGGGGTATACCCCTTTATAGTCTTTTATGCTTAAAAATTACACGTTGGGATACCCATAAGTCGAATCATCTTAAACTCATCTAATAACCAACTTCAAATATAAACTATCAACTACATTTATAACAGTTTTGTAATTATAATTCAAGTTTCTGACAACTTCAACGTGCTATTGCTTATACCTTTTAAGATTATATAATATATTTATAAGCTCAGTTTTGAAGCAAGTAAACTGATTCAGTAATCTGGCAGGTTTCACCTAATACTATACCCATCCCATACCGTGAAAAACTTAAAACTAATCTCATACCAGAAAACCAAATGTCTTTCTCATCACCCATGACGTATGTTTTCAAGTTCGGGTTTTCCCATCGGGTTCGAGTTCTTTTGCCATCAAAATTCTGGCTTTTATATTACACATATACTGATATACGCTTAGTTGTTGTAAAGTTCATGCCTACAAAGCATGTGAAAGAGCATGATAGTCATCATTCCTCTTTATGAATTTCATCTCAGCTAAAGGATATGCTAACACCAAGAACATAAAGATCACTTACTGTATGTAGCTCAAGTCGTGAGACTGCAAGTCCAATAGTCAACGTGGCCCCACCAAAGACAATGGCGGTGGCAGCAGCAAATGCTTTGGCAACTAGGATTCAAAAAAGATAAAAGAACAAGAGCATGTCAACCTCAAAGATGAAAATCGACTTTAGGCATTAATTAGAAAACTATTTTCATTTAAGTTCTATAACCACAACAAAGTTAATAAAAGTATGAGAAGTCGAAATGCGGGCATTGGATTTTTTATTCCTTTTGTGTATGAACATGAAAAACGATATGTTTGACCTCAAAAGGCCATTTGTATGAGTTAGTAAAGATGAAGCAATGATGAGAATATCACGGGAAACCTACTTTGTGATAACCCAACAGCTGCAGCTTTTAACTTCTCAGGATTAACTGGGGTATACTTGTCATTACGCAGTTCATTGGCCGTTGAAGCAGAAAACGAACTCTCTGTGTTGGGCAACTGCCATCTGCAAGAAAGACAAGAGGTATTCAGTTCTATTCAGACTCACAAGACACTTTCACAATAGACATATATGCAGTAAAATGAACATAAGAGGTCAATTTACAGTGATATTTACCCATCAAGATTCAATAACAATAATGTAAATTTACGGTTTTGGATTTAGTTGTCATAATTCAAGAAACCCTTAACTACATATCCAACCCAATTTCAAAATAAACTGTAAAACTATCTTCTTCATGGTTCAAATTTAATAACTAAAACACAAAGTTAACCATCTTCTTCCTGTAACATAAGCATAATCAATTACAAAAAAGGCTACATTTTGGCAATAAAAACCAAAATGATCCATCTTTAACTTAAAAACAGCAAAAAATGCAATCACCCCCCAATGAATATCACTCAAAAACTCCAAATATAACAAAATCAATTCAAATTCAGCCTTAAATCACACACCCATCTTCAATTCTTCATTCATGACATCAAAACCACACAATTCAACATCAATAGAAGCTCAATTAACATCTCCTTGCATAAAACTGCAATTCATACGCAATTAACCAAAAAATTAAACTACTAAATTACCTTCTGGGTCCAAAAGTGACCTGAGGAAGGGACACGTAAGCCCTAAGAGGGTTTATCGCATCACGCGAAACAGAAGACACACCATTGCTTTCATCCGACTGAAGAACCCACTTCGACCCTTTTGACAGCGTCGAATCAGAAGGTTGTCGGAATATATGCGACGGTAGATTGTGCTTCAGAATCTCCGGCAAGATATCGGCGTCGTTGTCGAGGGTTTCGTGAATTGTGGTCGCCGGTGGTCGGCTAGTGGCGGTGGTGGTGGGTTTGTTGGTTTTTTCAACGAGACGACCGACGGCGTGCTTTGATTCTTGTAGGAAGTATGCACCTTCTTTGCCGGCGGCTAATCTTCCGACGAGAAAACTCATAGCAGAAGAAGCTCTGAAAGTGAAGCTTTGATTGTGAAGTTTGGTGATCTGGGGTTTTGATGATTGATTTGTATGGGGTGGTTTATATAGGTGAATTCATTTGATTTTGTTAGGGGCCGTTTGATTACCGCTGACTCATTAAAATCTGACTGAGTTAGATGCTAACCTAGTTAGAAGTTTTGACTGGTCTGCGTTTGACTGCAACTTGGCTGTTTGATTCAGTATTTGACTGACTCTGCTGAATGATAAAAAATAATCATATTGCCATTGTATTTTAACTGGTGTTATATAATCAATAAAAATAACAAATTTTTAAAAAGGAACATAATAGCTTAAAATTCAAATTGTCATACAAAATAACACGTCCCCAATGTATAAACAAATAAAGATGTACAACCACCTATGCAATATGTACAACCACCAAAAACTTTTACAGCTGTACAACCTCCAATAACTCTAGATCACAATTCAGTATTCACTCATTTATCTCTAATCAAAACCCTAATAATCTCATATTCATCCAACACAAATCTCCCATCAAAACGATGATCGATCCATTGATGATATCAGCTTTCATCCTCATCACAACCATCATCATCATCCTTTGGCAGCGGAGGGAGGGCGGCGAAGGAGGGCTGCTGATAGGACGAGGGCGACGGAGGAAGGGCTGCTGATGGGAGGAGCGCGACGGAGGGATGGCGGCAGAGAGAGGAGGGCGGCGGAGGGAGGGTGAGTCGCGTGGTCATCGAGGCCCTTAAAAGTTTCTCAGCCAAATGTTTGGGACCGGGTCAGTCACGTGGTCAGTAACATCAAACGTGCTGGTCAGCCAATCAGTGGTCAACAATCCGGTCAGCCATTTCAAACAGCCATTTAGTCTGTTAGATAGATTAACAAATTATGAAATTTTAATTTTGATTTTTGACTTTTTTTTCTATAGGTGACTTATAACAATGATGTGTTTTTAAGTTCTTGTAAACTAGAAAAGTTTCCTAGCGTGATGCATAGGGAACTTTGCAAAATGTGTGAATTCAAATATACACAGTAACGGATGTAAAAAAACTAAAATTACTAAAAGTGTTACATCTAAATCAGAAAACCATCTTGTGATATTGATCTTCTAAGGGTTATGAAATCAAAGAATATATAGACCGACTTGTAGAGACCATCTATGTGTCTATTACTTGTTGTGTTGTAACGCCACCCAAAACCACCAACGAACCCTGCCACTAACCTTGAAATCTCAAAAGTGATGATACACCGGTACACCTCAACAGTCATCAATTGTCGTGGTCCTACCACCATCCCCTTAGCCTTCAGACGTTAGAGTTGGAAAATCTGGCATGTATTAAGCTCGACATAGGAAAGAATATCAATGCTCAAACTATAATGGAACTCAATGGGAAAATGATAAATAGCTTTAATGTTTTAAAAAATTACGTTTGTGACCTGTGCATTAGATAGTGTACAATGTTGCTTTAACTTGTTGTATTTTACTATTCATTGACATGATATGTAATTATAGAGTAATGTGATTTGATTTGAAGGTGTTTAGAAAAAAATGATTGTTTAAAATAAAAGATAACATTTGTTATTTCTAAAAATATAAAAATATACTATGAAATTAGAGTAAAAGGTTTCTTCTTGCATCTTTCTTATGTCTCGTTGCCTCTACTTGTTAAGGGTAAGGGTTTGATTGTTAACTTTCCTCTACTACTATCCATACATCAATCTAGCCTACAATGTCTTTGTTTCCTCTAATGCAATATCCTTCTCCCTATTATTTATTTTTTCTTGTGGCCATCATGCATATTAGTAGGGATGATAATATAATCGGTATGATACGAGTTTTGATAATTTAATATAAATATGATGATAAACATTAGGTTTGCAGGTATGTCGCATGTATTGGTTACAACTATTTATAACCGTAAGCAATTAAAACTTGTAAACTTTGTTATGATCTTATATGAATTAAAATTTATATGTGGGGGTGCTAATTTCCCGATACCCAAACCTTAAATCACATAAGTAGGTTACTTGAAATATTAAATATTCAACTATAATCATTTTATGTTATTAATAACTTTAACATACTATTTATTTTATATTTAAGATTATATAACAAGTAAATATATAGTAAGATTTAGAGGATATTGCCTAATCTCATACTAGTTAATTTCTAGCCTTGAAATTTTAATGCTAATCTCATACCTAACCATGCATATATACATGACCTATTATTCGTTGGGGGATATTTTGGGTTTCAGTTATCTTCATCATATTCTTGTTATTTATATATTTTATAAAAACCTATGTGTTAGATATAACATCATGAACATTATATTAATGACTTTTATAAATGTAGATTAATAATCGCAATTATTAACTAGTTATATTCATAAGACGAATTTCTCGAATATAACCAACAAGAACCATAGGATGATACTTCTGGGCACAAATGTTCATCATCATGATTGGTAATAATAATTTGTAATAATTTAACTTTCTAATTCTATATCTATACTATATTAGATATGTTTAAAGATGATGTGATTATCTTTTTATATTAAGTTTTTAAGTTAAGTTTAGTTTTACTCCTTTATGTTTGTTAAAAATAACATTTTTTCTCCAAAAAATTAAAAATATCAATTTACCTTCAAAAGTTTCATAAGTTGTTTTAATTTCAGTTTAAAAGTTTCATTAGTTGTTTCAACTTTATCCAAAATAACAAAAGTTTTGGAGTAAAATTGAAACAACATATGAAACTTTTGACGGTAAATTGATGTTTTTAATCTTTTGTTGGAAATAATTACTTTAATCAAACTTTAGAGAGCAAATTGAAATTAACTCTAATTTTTATAAGTTTAAGGAGGTAAAATATTTTTTTTATAATTTTTAACTATCTTGATTATCTTTTATACACACATGATATTGTATGATTAAATAGTGAAAAATTACTTAATAATATTAAATATAAATAGCATAAAGTAGTTGTACTTCAACTTTAATTTTGTAACTATAACAATTATAAATGAAATTCCTTTGAACTTCTAATGCAAACAATCAATTTATTGTTAACAAAATTTTAAAAATCGTTTTTATTAATTTATATGATTAATTTCATTGTTACTTTAGTTTATGAACATTGATTAAACCTTCAAATCTATATGATATTTTAATTAATTGTTCAAACACTTTAGCATTGTTTGTGTTAATGTGTCGTGTTACTAGTCGAATCGCGCGAGCACCCCTTTAGTACACGTATACAGACATATATAATTAGATGTTACTTAAACAGAACTAGAAATTAAGCATGCGCGATACGGTGTGTTTGTGAACCTTGTTGTTCGTGTTAAGTTGGTAAAATTATCACGGTTAAATATGAAAAAAGGCATGAAATTACGATAGTTTAGTATAGATATTAAAGAGTAATATGTCTGGCACATTGCGTCGTAAACAAACCTAACATTGAGTTGATAATAACATTTAAGAAAAATAAAATCATTGATAAAAAATATAAAGAGCTAAACAGAAGATCAGAAGATACTCATGGATTCGAACATATGTGAATTGTTTAGAAATCCAAAGTTCTAACCATGTAAACCAACCAAATCTTTAGTAATAGTATTAAAACATTACATTACAAATAAATTAATTAAAGTAAGCCCCTTTTGTGTGCAACAATAATAACATAATGTACAAACCAATATGCATACATAAGTTAGTAATTAGTATTATATAAATATCCTAAGTTAAAAGGTGTTAAATAATGTTCAATCGATTTTGTCTGCTTTTGCAATTTTGATGGAAAAAAAGGTTTAAAGTTAAACTTTAAACATACCTAGTCAACAATTCTACTTTTGTTTAAATACTATAATTGTCAGCATTACTTGCCGTTTGCACCAAGAGATATTGACTCACAACAATACTTGTTTTTTTAAATCATATATGAAAACATGATCGAAAAACCTTAGTGTTCGTTTAAACTTTTAATTAGTGCGATTAGATAAACTTTAAGACATAAGACATGAAATCAATTAAAGCTATATTTGAACACGAGATCCGTATAAGAGGAGAAACCGATTTTTCTTACAAATATTTTCTATTCTAGGTTACTTCTAGAATCTAGAAACATAATAATTTCCTAAACAAACAAATCAATACCTAGTGAAATTTTACACACTCTAGAAAAGATGAGATAAAAACAAATTTTATCCATACTTTATTAGATCGAGATGCCGCATCTAGAAAAATAAGTTTTGTTAAATGTTTGTGTTTATTTTATTTTTAACTAACTTTGATCGCAGTTTATAATTCGATTTTTTTATTGTTTTAACCTTACTTAAACACGTCTTTTATATATTTGATCAGACATATTTTAGTATTTGGTCATAGCTTAGTAAACTGGTTACTATTTACTTGAGGCCCAAGCTTCACCTGGTACTGTGGATTATCGTGTACGATTTTATTTTGTTTTCTAGTGGAGTGTTTAACAAGGTAGACATAATAAAATATTTCCTAATCACGGTCAACCACCACCAAAAATGTATTTTTACAATTATTAATGGATAATGGTTCTCATTCCCACCATCAAATAGTAGCAAATCTTCCTGCTATAATATAATGATAAATAATATATAGCAGCATCAAATTTCTTTTAATTATTTCTTTTTCTTTTATTAAATAATTACATTAATTAATAATAATATTATTTAATTTTTTTATATTAAAATAGTTTTTTTTATTTCTAAATAAATAACTTTTTACACTATAATAAACTTCATTTAAAATATCAATTTTTTTAAAATACGAAATATTTTAATATTCATGTTTTTAAAAAGTAAAATTTTCATAAACAAAAATTATTGAAATTGAAAGTTTTTTAAAAATAACATTTTTATAACGTTTGTTTTAAAACAAAAACTATATTCTATACATAATAAGGAAGATTTCATTCATAAATTATTTAAGAATACCGTTTTATTAGTAATAAATTATTATTAATATTTTATTAACTCAACACGTGTAATACACGAGTTTACTAAAGCTAATATTAATATATTTGCAAATCAAAATGATTTAAGCAAAAGCAATACGACATAACTATAAACTTTTACAATCTAAAAGTGATTAAGTAATAAATGTTTGAAGATCATAGACACAATACTATAAACACCCTAGCAATATTCTCTCTGTTACGATCAGCTCTATTAATGTTAAGCAGGGCCGGCCCAATAGTGGAAATGGCCCAAGCTAGGGCTTTGGGCCTCCCAAAACTATAGGGCCTCCAATTTTAACCCAAACCCTTCAAATCTCAAGCCCAAAAATCTATAGCCCTAAATTCTAATTTGAAGTTCCTCTTCAACACTTCGGTTCTCAACTTCTCATTCCTCATATCGCCCCCACCGGCCACTCTCCAATCCGACTTTTCAGTTTGAATCTCGAGATCATCAAGCGACACTTCACTTCGACAGCTTCAAGAATGGATGCGGTGCGAGTAGGCGACTCTTCAAGTTTGAGTAGAAGATGCAATAAATGCCTCAACGGTCGACCGAGTGACGACCCCTTCAAGGCTTCGATTCAACTACAAATAAGCCGGTCCTCAGCCCTGCTGCGCCCCTGCTTGCGAACCGCCGAACCCACACGAAGTTGCGAAAGTTGACTGAAGTTGCGAACCCACCCTGCTGCGCCCCTGCTTTCGAGTTTCGATTTTGTGCCTTCGTGGCTCTGTGGTTAATTCAGTGAACTCAGAAGGGTTGTGGATTTGCTCCCTTCATCAGGTTAGTTGATTTTTGAATTCTGATTTGGCTTAGTTTATTTGGTTATTACTTATTAGTTTCTGAAATCTGAATTGATTATTTGGTTAATTGTTTAGTTGATTTCTGATTTGGCTTAGTATAGTTTCTGTTTTGGTTATTAGTTTCTGTTTTAGATTTGGTTATTAGTTTCTGAAATTTGAATTGGTTATTTGGTGAATTGTTTAGTTGATTTTTGATTTGGCTTAGTTTAGTTTCTAATTTGGTTATTAGTTTATGTTTTAGATTAGTTTACACTACATACTATAACAAGGAATTGTGACTTGGTTTCTTAGAATTTAATCAATTTATAACAATGTCAAACCGAATCCGTAAGTTTGAATGTGGTGCATCAAAAAGGGATAAAAAGGCCAAAAGAGAAGCTTTAAATGAATTTTTAAATGATTTTGATTACGAAGAATTTATTAAACGGTTTAGCTCTTTTGTCGATTGAAAAAGAATTTTTAAATGATTTTGATTACAAAGAATTTATTAAAGATTTTGCATCAAAAAACGCTAGAAAAATAAACTTAATCTAAATATAATTATACAAGCACAATAAATAACTTTAAATTTTTTTTAACTGCGCCAATTATAAACTTAATAGTTTATTATTGCCGGTCCCAAGCCCGGATAAAGGAGGAGGATTTATATTAATAATATTTTGAGGGCCTCATATTCTTTGTTCGCTTTGGGCCTCCAAAAACGTTAAGCCGGCCTGATGTTTAGTGAACAAACGTTAAGATACAGATTATCTTGTATTTGTTACAAGTGAAACTGTAGAAGGACTGAAGTGTAAACCTTGTAATAGATAGGGTTACTTTTATCATAGTCCATCTAACACATTCTACTTAGTTATTAGTGAGTATTAATGTGTTAATGATGACTCACAATTAGACATTATAGCAAAAGGGTTCAAGAACACGACATTTTGTGTTTTATCTTGAAACAATGACTGGTCAAAACTTGACTAAACTAGAAGCAATTAAGGTGGGGCAATAAAGAATTCAAGTGATATGTAGTTGATGGAGAATCAAATGGCGGAAATTCTTAAAAGTTTGCAGGCCCTTCACAATAACTCAACTATCCATTCTAATAGTTAATTCAGGTAATGGCATCAAGAGCGGCTAATTGGGGAATAATTCCAACAATCGTATTGGCTAGAGTATAAGGGGTTCATTTCGGTTAGGTTTGCAGTTATTTTGGGGCAAGATGCAATGGGGGCACTAGCAACATTGAGACAAACTAGGTCACTACAAGATCTTTTCCAAGCATTTTATCTTGCATTAAAAGCATCCATATATGATGATTACACAATTAGTCTATTTTTAGGCTAGTTAAACCAGAAATTGATTACCTCTTTAAACTACTTGCAGGACGGGTGAAGGGGGTCAATGCAACACTTTAACAATAAGAAGAGACTTAGAACACTTAACAGATCAAATAGGAAACAATGTTTATAATGATGATACTAAGAACACAAGTAAATATGAGACATAACAAAAACAAGAAAAAGATAATATTGGTTTTCAAGAATGATGTATATTGCTCTCAATTTCTTTTACAGTTGTTACAAAGCATACATAGAAATAAGTACTTGAAACACTTTATACTACATCCTACAGCCGGCTATACTTTTAAAGCCAGCTAGAAACACTAATCTATATAATAAGATCAATATACAGTCAAAAGGCAGATTGTCTTTTGACTTATGATTATGAAATGTCATAGCTCACATCCTAATATATTACAAAAAAAATAAAAGTACAAGAGTAGAAAGTTACAAACAAATGACCTTAATCTACAGTTGACAAAAGTATGGACCTTTACACCAACTTATCTAAGTTGTTGAGTCTTCAGAGGTGGTAGCGGAAAGTATTCTTCCTCATCACCAACACTTGAACTCTGGCTAGAAAGAGTTTGTGAAGCATTTTCACCAGCTGGTGCTTCACTGAGGATAAAAGGTGTTAAAATAGTTACTGTCTCAACATTCACAGGCTTTACCACTGGCCCTTAAGCTAAGGTTTCCTTTTCACCAAAGTATTCTTCCTCATCACCAGCACTTAGTTCTTGCCTGCTAGATTTCCTTTGCACCATGACAGTTTTAGTTGAAGTGTCAATGGGCTGGGTTGTCATGGTTGAGGTCTTAAAGATGTAATCACTTGTAGAAGTGAGAGTCTCTTCCATATTGACTTCCTGAACAGGTTCAGGGAGGTCCACCTCAATTACAGGTGGATGATGTGAGCTAGACATGGGGGAGTCAGGAGCACTCATCTCTACTTGAGCAGGGGTGGAGAATAAAGACTCATGGTACTCATGAAATCCCATATCTTAATCATTTTAGAATTCAAGGTTGGGAATTGGTTGGTTAAGGTCTAGAGATTAGGGATGGTAGCTTTCCCCTTGTAAGGCCCCGTTCCCGGGACGCTTACAGTTGGTCATTCATCGCTCATAAAACATATAATTACATTTCGTTAAGAAAACATCGCAGCGGAAACATTCAAAAATGACATCACGTTTCATTATAATTACTTTTGCCAAATAATACATCATTATCCGGTTACAAAATTCATGTTTGCATTACATCACAAAAGCTATATAATTGGATGCCATCCCAAAAGAGCCGAGTAGCCTTGCCGTGCCATCCTCAGCAATCATTTACCTGCCAACTGGAAAATGTAATAAAAGTCAGCGTTGCTGAGTGAGTTCTAGTTTTAATAATAAAACATACTTTACTTTCATTAAAAACCAATCCTTTATCATGCGATCATGCAACATACGTATACACAGATAATTTCATTATTATCTTTCATCTCATTCATTATCTTCCATTCTTTTCGTTCATTCTGTCTTCCGAGTCTTTTGCGACAACATGATCGCTCACCTCAATGGCAATCTCAATGATTGCACGCTATCCGAGTCTTTTGCACCCCTAAGGTTGCTCACCCCAATTGCCCATCACGACAGCAAGCTATCCGAGTCTTTTGCAACAACAAGGTTGCTCACCCCAAGGCAACATTACGATAGCACTTTACTCGAGTCTTTTGCAACGACAAGGTTGCTCACCTCATAGGCAATCTAAATGATTGCACTTCATCCGAGTCTTTTGCAACACAAAGTCGCTCACCCCAATATATATGCTTGCAAGCCTTTCTTTCGTTCATTCATCTTTCATTAATGCATGCATTCTTACTTCATGTTCCTCTTTCGTTATCTTTCGCTTTACATTACATAATACTTCATTCATTCATTCATTAGCATGACATGTAAAGCCACAAGAAAGATAAGCATACATCATAATAAGGAACATATCATATTCATCATCATCATACAGGGCAACATCATACATTCATAATATGCATAAACATGCAACATCATCATCATCATGCCCTACATACACTCTAAGGCCATAACCATACTCTTACATGCTCTTACGGGTTACCTTACATCCAAACTTACATCTGCACCTTTCCCCGAAGGCCAGAAGTCAAACTACACATTCCCTCGAGTGCAACAGCCCCATTCGGGCGTATGGACACTCTTCAGTCGCATGGCCTCCATGCGACTGAACATCATGCGACTGGACTCATGCGGGTGAACATCTATGCGAATGAACATCCAATCGTGCGTATGGACCTCGTGCGAATGGGATCATTACGAATGGGCACCTATGCGACTGACCTTATGCGAATGGACTCATGCGACTAAGCATCTATGCGACTGAACCCTCAGTCGTACAACCCTCATGCGACTGGACTCCCAGTCGTGCGACTGAGTCCCAATCGTGACCTTCAATCGCCCTCATTCGGCCGTATGGCCTTCATTCGGTCGCCTAGCCCTAGCTGATGCAGAATGGAGTTCATCCCGAACCCAATCTGCCATTTTCGGCCTCCAAGCTCATCCAAACCCATTCTAAGCCTAAATTAACCCTCCGGACCTTAGAATGCATACCATAACACCATACAAGCACACACAAGCCCGAAATCATACTCTAAACGCATCATACACATCACACCCAAATGGGTCAAACACACACACACATAAAAACGGGTTTTGAACACTTTCCAGCCCCAAAATCAGTTGAAAACAAGTAAAAGTGGGGTCCTAGAACTCACACAATCGAGCACAAAGACAAGAGCTTCGATTTGGCTTGCTACTCGACGGATTTGGACACCCGAATCACCCGAAACACCACTTTTCTTCCTTTTTCTCTTCTTTCTCTCTTCTCTTCCTCTCAAATTCTGAAAATGTGTGAAGTGTGGGGAGAGTGGGCTGCCCTCTCCCTACACATATCACCACCATACCCAACTTTTCCTCGTTGGCGAGTTTGGTCCCTCGACTTTGAACTTTATTTCTTTTCTTTCTTCGTCGGCTTCAAAATAATAAATTTCCGGGTGTTACAAGTCCACCCCCCTTAAATAGGTTTCGTCCCCGAAACCTGTTATTCCTCGAACAAACGTGGATAATGCTGTCTCATTTCTTCCTCGGTCTCCCACGTTGACTCGGATCCCTTCCTGTGCTTCCACTGTAACGCACAAGAGGAACCACTTTATTCCTTAGCCTTTTCTCCTTTCGGTCGATGATTGCCACTGGTTGCTCCACATAATTGAGCCGTTCATCTACTTCGATGTCTTCCAATGGGACAATCATATCTTCATCTGCTAAGCACTTCTTAGATGAGATACATGGAATGTCGGGTGAATTCCACTTAGCTCATCCGGTAACTCCAGTCTATAGGCCACCTCTCCTACTCGAGCAATGATTCGGAAAGGGCCTATATACCTTGGGCTCAACTTGCCCCGCTTTCGGAAGCGAATGATACCCTTCCAAGGTGAGACCTTCAACATAACCCGGTCACCCACCTGAAACTCAATCGGCCTGCGTCGTTTATCAGCATACGACTTCTGTCTGTCTTTGGCTGCCTTCATGAAGGCTTTAATCTTCTCAAGCTTCTCGTCGTAGCCTCGATAACCTCGACGCTTCCCAATTCCTTCTGACCAATATCACCCCAACAAACGGGTGTTCTGCATCTCCTACCGTATAGCATCTCATATGGAGGCATGCCAATGCTGGCGTGATAGCTGTTGTTATATGAGAATTCGGCTAACGGTAGGTGGTCATCCCAACTTCCACCAAAATCGATCACACATGCCCGAAGCATGTCTTCCAGCGTCTGAATGGTCCTTTCTGACTGACCATCAGTCTGGGGATGATAAGCCGTGCTAATATGTAACCTCGTCCCCATAGCGTCGTGGAATTTCTTCCAAAATTTAGATGTAAACCGGGTGTCGCGATCCGACACAATAGACACCGGCACACCATGACGAGTCACAATCTCCTTGATGAACAGATCAGCCAACCTCTCAGATGAATATGTCTCGCGGATCGGTAGGAAGTGAGCACTCTTCGTCAAACGATCAACTATCACCCATATGGCATCGTACCCTTTCGGGGTACGCGACAGCTTTGTAATGAAATCCATGGTGAC
Source organism: Flaveria ramosissima (assembly GCA_025215565.1). Classification (NCBI taxonomy): domain Eukaryota; kingdom Viridiplantae; phylum Streptophyta; class Magnoliopsida; order Asterales; family Asteraceae; genus Flaveria; species Flaveria ramosissima. Next base: position 32,669,035 of record CM046042.1, read on the forward strand.
GTGCTCCCATTTCCATTCCGGTATATCCAAAGGTTGTATCTTCCCATACGGCTTTTGGTGCTCGGCCTTCACCTGTAAGCAAGTAAGGCACTTACTCACATACTCCACCACATCGCGCTTCATGCCCGGCCACCAATAATCTTTCTTCATATCATGGTACATCTTCGTGGCACCAGGATGAATGGAGTACCGAGTCTTGTGAGCTTCATCCATTATCTTCACCCGTAGATCCCCAAAACGAGGAATCCACACACGATCGAATCGGGTCCTAACACCGAGTGTGTTTTCACCCAATTCTCCAACCAGACCTCTCATTCTTTCAGAGTTAAGATGATCTTCTTTCAATGCCTCATCTTGAAACCTTTAACCTGCTTCATCACATTGGAGGTCATGATCAGCTGATACGCTTTCACCCGAATCGGCTCGGGCCTCTCTTTCCGGCTAAGGGCATCAGCCACCACATTGGCCTTGCCCGGATGGTAGTGGATCTCACAATCATAATCCTTTATAAGTTCCAACCACCGCCTCTGCCTCATGTTCAAATCCTTCTGCTCGAAGAAGTACTTCAGACTCTTGTGGTCAGTGAATATGGTGCACTTCGTCCCGTACAGATAGTGCCTCCAAATCTTTAATGCAAAGACCACAGCTGCTAGCTCCAAGTCATGAGTAGGATAATTGACCTCATGAACCTTCAACTGTCGGGATGCATAGGCTATAACCTTTCCTCTCTGCATTAACACACATCCCAACCCCGAGTAAGAAGCATCGGAATAAACTACCAGATCTTCACTTCCATCGGGTAACGACAGAACAGGAGCTTGAGTCAATCTCGCCTTCAATTCTTCAAACGCCTTTCTTGAGCTTGACCCCATACGAACTTCACATCTTTTCGGGTCAACTTAGTCAGTGGAGAAGCAATCTTAGAGAAGTCTTGGATAAATCTTCTGTAGTAGCCCGCCAAACCCAAGAAACTGCGAATCTCGGATGGCGTCTTTGGCGACTTCCATTGCATAACCGCCTCCACTTTTGCCGGGTCCACCATAATCCCATCGGGATTCACCACGTGACCCAAGAACTGAACTTCGCGCAACCAGAACGCGCACTTGGAGAATTTTGCATACAACTTCTCCCTCCTCAGCGTCTCTAGAACCTCCCGAATGTGTCCGGCATGCTCTGCTTCGCTCCTCGAGTAAATCAGGATATCATCAATAAACACAATCACTGATTTATCCAACATAGGCCGACACACACGGTTCATCAAATCCATAAAAGCAGCTGGCGCGTTGGTCAAGCCAAAAGACATGACAAGAAACTCGTAGTGACCATAGCGCGTACGGAAAGCTGTTTTAGGAATATCCTGCTCCTTCACCTTCAACTGATGGTAACCAGATCGAAGATCTATTCTCGAAACCAACTGGCACCCTGAAGCTGATCGAACAAATCATCAATCCTCGGTAAGGGGTATCGGTTCTTCACTGTCAACTTGTTTAGCTCGCGGTAGTCGATGCACATCCTCATACTACCGTCCTTCTTCTTTACGAACAGGACCGGAGCACCCCAAGGAGAGATACTCGGTCTAATGAACCCCTTATCAAGCAACTCTTGCAACTGCTCCATCAACTCCTTCATCTCGGTCGGAGCCAACCGATACGGTGCCTTGGCAACAGGTTGGGCACCCGGTATCAGATCAATCTGAAACTCGATCTCTCTGTCAGGTGGCACTCCTGATAAATCTTCTGGAAACACATCTGGAAAGTCACACACAACCGGTACATCGGCTAGTTGTGGTGTTGGCGTATCCACATCCTTTACATAGGCCAAGTAGGCACTACATCCACGCCTCATACACTTTCCCGCCACCGCCATCGAGATCACTTTCGGAATCGTAGTAACCCGATCACCATACACTGTTACTGAACTACCGTCAGGCGCCAACAACCGAATCATCTTCTTGCGACACACAATGTTCGCCTCGAAGTCCGCTAACCAATCCATCCAAGAACCAAGTCAAAACCACCTAAGGTCATCACAAACGGTTTAACAGGAAACTTATGACCCTCGAGTTCCACATCACAATTCTCTATCATCTCAGAAATCCTGGTAGACTTACCTATGGCAGTTTCTACATCGAAGGGCGCATCAACACATCTACTACTAACAGGCAGCTTAGCACAGAAAGTAGCAGAAATAAAACTCTTACTCGCACCAGAATCAAATAACACAGAAGCTAAAGTTTGGTTCACCAGAAACGTACCGACACGACATCAGGGTCCGTTCTAGCTTCCTCCTGTGTCATGGTAAATGCCCTGGCGCTCGCCCTCGGTCCATCACCTCCCGTCCTCTTTGCCCCTGAACTCTCAGCCCTCGGCTTCTTACAATCTTTGAGCACGTGACCCTCTTCACCACAGTTAAAGCATCGGACCGCACGACAGTCCTTTGCCATGTGCCCCGCCTTTCCACACCTGAAGCACAAGTTCGACCCAAACCTGCACTCCCCGCTATGCTCCCGTCCACATTTACCACACCTTCTCGATCCCGCACCTGACATAACCACACGGCGATCATCCACCCGTGCCTTCTTATTACCCATCGAGGCATTGCCCCGACCAAATCTCTTCCCCTGCCAGCCTCGTTCACCACCGCTCTTTCTGCCACCATCAGTCACCACCACCGCTCTTTCATCATACAATCTTCCCGCCAAATCTACCGCCGACCTAAACGTGCTCGGCCGGGCGGCGATCATGTGCCTGCGAATATCCGCCGGCAAACCCTGTATATACCTCTTGATCTTTCGGGACAGAGGCGTCACTTGATCCGGCACCAGACGTGCCATCTCGTTGAACTTCGTGGTGTACTGTTGGTGTGTCATGGTTCCCGCCTCCAGTTGCAGAAACTCCCTTTCAACCTTATCCATTTCCCGATGAGGACAAAACTCCTCGATCACCATCTTCTTCAGTTCGGGCCACCTCATTCTCCCGATCGCCCGATTACCCTCTGCTTGGACAATGTTGTCCCACCAGCATAGTGCCGAGTCCACGAAGGAGTGGGTGGCAAACTTGACTTTCTGATCCTCTCGGCACTCGCTGATGTCGAGAACAGCCTCCATTTCTCTCACCCATCGGTGAGCAGCAGCCGCATTACCATTACCGTCAAAAGTAGGGGGCTTGCATCTCATAAACACCCCGTAGTTGCAGCCTCGTGCCACCTCCCGCACAGGCTCCTCTTCCTCTTCCTCCTCATTATCGGAGAAAATAGTTTCAGGCACCGGTTGCTCCCCCGAGGCCCGGTTTCTCTCCTTTCGTTCCCCCTCCTTCACAGCTTTGATGACTTCGGTCACCACAGACGGTAAGATTGTCTGCATGACCTGATGTACCTCCTCGACAACAGCCTCCTTTACCGAGGCCCTTAAGTTCGCACTCTCATCCCCAGCTTCTGGATGAGGAGTCTCGGGTTCTGCGGGAACCTCTTTCTCAGCTCTAGGCCTTCCTCTCTTAGGGCGTGGTTCAGCAACAGGGCCATCACGGCCTCCACCCCTAGAAGCTCTAGAAGATCTACCACCAGCCATTCTCTAACACACTGAAAGATTCAAACACCAACACGGTCATTCGAGGAAACAACTCAGTTTATGTCAAGTATAGTAAGTCCCTAATTACAGTGGCCAGTTGTGATTAGCCACTTACTTTACTCTTCATACCCCAAGCATTACCTGTCCTGACTACATCAGTATTCAAATCTACATACAACACATAACATATACCATGCGCACATAAACCGGTTAACTTTAAGAAAATACCTGATGGCACGCAGCTACTCAGTTTGGCATCCCATTCCCCATTCCCCATTCGTCCCATTCTCAGTTTAAGTTAAGGTTTATTTTGAAAATTTACCCATTTCATTTAAACTTTGGCTCTGATACCAACTTGTAAGGCCCCGTTCCCGGGACGCTTACAGTTGGTCATTCATCGCTCATAAATCATATAATTACATTTCGTTAAGAAAACATCGCAGCGGAAACATTCAAAAATGACATCACGTTTCATTATAATTACTTTTGCCAAATAATACATCATTATCCGGTTACAAAATTCATGTTTGCATTACATCACAAAAGCTATATAATTGGATGCCATCCCAAAAGAGCCGAGTAGCCTTGCCGTGCCATCCTCAGCAATCATTTACCTGCCAACTGAAAAATGTAATAAAAGTCAGCGTTGCTGAGTGAGTTCTAGTTTTAATAATAAAACATACTTTACTTTCATTAAAAACCAATCCTTTATCATGCGATCATGCAACATACGTATACACAGATAATTTCATTATTATCTTTCATCTCATTCATTATCTTCCATTCTTTTCGTTCATTCTGTCTTCCGAGTCTTTTGCGACAACATGGTCGCTCACCTCAATGGCAATCTCAATGATTGCACGCTATCCGAGTCTTTTGCACCCCTAAGGTTGCTCACCCCAATTGCCCATCACAACAGCAAGCTATCCGAGTCTTTTGCAACAACAAGGTTGCTCACCCCAAGGCAACATTACGATAGCACTTTACTCGAGTCTTTTGCAACGACAAGGTTGCTCACCTCATAGGCAATCTAAATGATTGCACTTCATCCGAGTCTTTTGCAACACAAAGTCGCTCACCCCAATATATATGCTTGCAAGCCTTTCTTTCGTTCATTCATCTTTCATTAATGCATGCATTCTTACTTCATGTTCCTCTTTCGTTATCTTTCGCTTTACATTACATAATACTTCATTCATTCATTCATTAGCATGACATGTAAAGCCACAAGAAAGATAAGCATACATCATAATAAGGAACATATCATATTCATCATCATCATACAGGGCAACATCATACATTCATAATATGCATAAACATGCAACATCATCATCATCATGCCCTACATACACTCTAAGGCCATAACCATACTCTTACATGCTCTTACGGGTTACCTTACATCCAAACTTACATCTGCACCTTTCCCCGAAGGCCAGAAGTCAAACTACACATTCCCTCGAGTGCAACAGCCCCATTCGGGCGTATGGACACTCTTCAGTCGCATGGCCTCCATGCGACTGAACATCATGCGACTGGACTCATGCGGGTGAACATCTATGCGAATGAACATCCAATCGTGCGTATGGACCTCGTGCGAATGGGATCATTACGAATGGGCACCTATGCGACTGACCTTATGCGAATGGACTCATGCGACTAAGCATCTATGCGACTGAACCCTCAGTCGTACAACCCTCATGCGACTGGACTCCCAGTCGTGCGACTGAGTCCCAATCGTGACCTTCAATCGCCCTCATTCGGCCGTATGGCCTTCATTCGGTCGCCTAGCCCTAGCTGATGCAGAATGGAGTTCATCCCGAACCCAATCTGCCATTTTCGGCCTCCAAGCTCATCCAAACCCATTCTAAGCCTAAATTAACCCTTCCGGACCTTAGATATGCATACCATAACACCATACAAGTACACACAAGCCCGAAATCATACTCTAAACGCATCATACACATCACACCCAAATGGGTCAAACACACACACACACAAAAACGGGTTTTGAACACTTTCCAGCCCCAAAATCAGTTGAAAACAAGTAAAAGTGGGGTCCTAGAACTCACACAATCGAGCACAAAGACAAGAGCTTCGATTTGGCTTGCTACTCGACGGATTTGGACACCCGAATCACCCGAAACACCACTTTTCTCCCTTTTTCTCTTCTTTCTCTCTTCTCTTCCTCTCAAATTTTGAAAATGTGTGAAGTGTGGGGAGAGTGGGCTGCCCTCTCCCTACACATATCACCACCATACCCAACTTTTCCTCGTTGGCGAGTTTGATCCCTCGACTTTGAACTTTATTTCTTTTCTTTCTTCGTCGGCTTCAAAATAATAAATTTCCGGGTGTTACACCCCTAAAGGTTGTTCACTAGAGTTTTGATACTCTGAGTGAAGGCTTAAGGCTGGTGTTGGTGTTGTGAGCTCATCAGGCTGAGCATGAGTAACCTTAGTACTGATTATGAATTGATAGGAGTGGTTTGCTCATCAAGAGAAGTGGGAGCTCCAGTGTCCACTTCTTCATGTATGGGTGAGTATATGGGGTCCTGCACATCCTTAGTAGTTTGTGCACAGATTCGTTTTGATTTTTTTGAGTAGGTGATGGTTATTTGAGGCTGTGTGGGTGGTGCAGATGTAGAAGGTGTGGGTTTAACATTGGCTTGTGTTTCTAAGTTGTCACCTTAATCAATAACCTCTAATATTTTTTAGACCAGGGCTGTTTCTACCCCTGAGAAGCCCACAGTAGGCTTTCTCATTATGTTTGTAACATCCACCATTTTCCAAGTTAAAACCCAAACTCGAATCCATTTTAAACTTCCATTATTAAATTATTTTAATAGTTTAAATGATCAAATGCATTAAATATGCAACTTACATTGTGAATTATTCATTTATTAATTATCTAAACAACTTGTAATAATTTATGGATTTATAAACAATTCTTTTTCATAAAGTTATACAGTGTTATTAATCATTTTATAATAAATAATTAAATGGAAAAGACTTATTAAAAAACTTATAAAGTTATAAAATGGATAAAGTTTTATTAGTAATTATGAATATTAATTATTGAAAATAAATAATCAAATTATAAAGTTTACAAGTTTTATAAATGTTATAAAGGTTAACAAATAAATTAATTTGGTTTATTATTCAAATGGGTTTTATAAAGTCTAGGGTTGAATTTGTAATTTTTAATACTTGGAATAAAAGCTTTATTATATAAAAGAATAAAGACCTAAAACTACAGGGACTAAACTTGTAAACTTGAAAATCTTTGAAACAAAACCCAACCCCCCTTCCCGTCGCCCCTCCTCTGTTCCGGCCACAGCTCCGACGAGCTCCGGCGACCACCAAACCACCCAAAACGCTTGATTAAAGCGCAATTAAACCATATTAACCATCTCTTGAACACGTTTCGAACCAAAGATCTGTTTCAATTCGAATAAATCAGCTGTTACCGTGACCAAACTTGAAACCGAATTCGCATTCATAACAATGAATCCATTTGACATGAAACTGATCAAATAGACACTTTGATACGGGGGTAAATGCTCTGATCGATACTCCAAAACTTCCTAAGCTTCCAATTTATCTGAAACCCACACACGCACCATGATCGGTTACCACCTTCACCCACGACCTGCAACTTAGCTGAGATCCATGTTCGAAGCTTTATTAAACAAAATTGGGTGAGGGTTAATACCCCATATCACCTTTAGAAGCTTTCCAACCCCATTAATTGAAGAAAACTATCTAGAATCAACTCCATCTAATAGCACCTCAATAACAACTGTCTTTGTTCTTGTTCTAATCGTTTTGGCATCTATCCAGGTAATTAAAACCACACACATATTCGGTTTCATTCAGGGATCAAAAACCCTAAGTTTGATTCCATTAACATTCACGATTTGGTGTTCAATTGGAATCGAATTGATTTCTAGGGTTCTTGAGAATTGGGTGATTTTGCAATTAATGTTTTTAATCATTTTGGAGCAACTTTTAAACACATCTGGGCTATAGCCCAACTGGTAACTCGCAAACCCCATAGGCAGGAGGTCCCGGTTTGAACCGGGCCTCTGCCAACTTTTTGTTTTAATTGTTTTCTTATATTTTTTAATTCAGAAAAGTTATTATTATATTAATAAATCTAAATAAAAATTATTTTGTTAACTAAAACATTTCAAAAATTATTAAGTTCATTTTTAAAAATTTTAAAACTTATAATTCTTAAATTTAATTACTTTTAAAAAATAAAAAGGTTATAAAAATATTATTAAATCATTTATATGTTATAAATATATTATAGCTCAAACTTGGATTATTTCAAAACATTTTAAACCTACATGTTATAATTACTTTAAATAATTAATTATACAAATGATTATTTAAATAATTATTTAAATAATTAATTATTCATTTATTCATTTAATCAAGTTATATCATAATTAGTTAATAAATTTATTCCTTAAAATTTTATTTAAATTCTTAATTTATAAAATAATATAATTTTCTATTGTTCTTTATTCTTATTTTAAGGCTTTGATATTATAAGACCTGTATAAAAATCATTTAATAGTTTAAAAACTTTATAAAATGGTTTTAAATTATTTTGCAAGTCATTTCAATAAGTATTCAATTAATTATCTTTATCAAATTTTAGATAATTAATTATTAAATTAATTATTCTTTTCACACATTATACTTAATCTTTATTAAATCAATAAATTAAATTATTGAATAATTCTTTATCATTCCCAATCTTAATTGATTTATTCCATCTTTATTGAACCAAAACATAATCGATTGTTTTATTATATTTTATTTGACTTAAATATTAAAACCCCCAAATTACAAATGAAACCCTAATTCATATTTACTCTTGAATCATATCATTATTCTAACACTAAAACATCAACCCTTAGGTTGAATCGTGAAGGAAAACGTTGGATAATCTTATTTTCTTATTATTGTTCAAAAGTGCACATTATATATCAAGTGAGTTCTTCATGTCCTTTTTACTATGTTAATCTTATAAACTTACACTTGTAAACATCTTGATACTTGTAAATGCACATGCAATTAATCTTTACTTTTTGTTATGGTTATTTGTATTACTGTGAGTGTTATATGAAATACATTATATGTTGACAATCATTAACTATTGCTATCCTGACGACTTCATAAATCTATGGGCCTGACAAGCCTATTTGGTGCTAAAGCCAATGTTATTGCCGGCTCCTGATGACGTATGTTTGTTCATCATGGGAACCAAGTACACTTAGCTAATCGTTATAAACTTGTAAACTTATTCTTAGTCAAGGTTTGATTGTAGCTATACGTGTTCTATATACTTGTATAATTCATAACCATTGACATGAATTTCTACTTGTAAATCTTTTGATATATTTATGTATACTTAATCCATGGAAACTCACCAACTTTCATAGTTGACCCTTTATTTTTTACATGTTTCAGGATTGCTACTTAAGGAATTCTTCTTGCACATATAGGACTTGGAATTAGTTTAATTAAATATTTTATTTGTTGTTGAAATCTATTTTGTATTGTAATAACTTAATTGTCTAGTATTATTCAATAAAAAATGGCATTTAATATTATTTCAACATATTTAATTCCATGAGCTACGAACAATCGTTTCACATTCGTCCGCCCCGATGATTCCGCCGTCGGTTGGGGTGTGACAATGTTAAAGATTTCGGGCTTCATCTGTCCAATTTTAAGAATATTACATGTTCCCTTTAACTATGAGCCTAGTTCACAGTTAATAATGTGTTAAACATATCTAGGGAACATGTAATACTTTAACTAGTCCAAGTTAGCAAGCTGATTTATATATACAAATTGAGAGTACTTGAACTTGACCCCTTAAACCATTTCATGGACTATATAGAAAAGATTCTCTAGAAATTTATCCCAACTTCCATGCTTGTTTGATAGACAGTGAATGATAACATGGTGGAGGTACTTCCACTGGTAGTAGACCTTTTCTTTCCTTAACGTTCTTACTGAGTAATCCTCTTCATAGCCCATCTGCCTAAAAGACTGGTTCACAGTATATTTTGGGAAAAACAATTCTCCTTCTTCATCACCCAGTCTCATATGAGTGTTTATGCTGGCCGGAGTGATAAAAATTGTCCCGCCCTGTACTATGGCAGGCAGTGCCTTTTCACCATCCATAATAACCTATTGGTAGGTACTTCAGAACTCTAAGAGCTGGTCTTCATATAATGGTGGATCTATGGTAAGGGAGATGAAGTAGTTTGATAGAGCTAAGAACCTGCAAACATCTGAGAAACCAGGATATTTCTCAGATGCTAACAGAGCAACCTGATTGTGTTGTCTGTGTAGTTGCATGGAGAAATCGGGTTGGTTTCGTGGATCAGGGTTGACCATTTGTGAGTATCTTTGTGATGAATAGAGGTAAGAACAAATGCGGTTTGTGGGTGAAATTAGGTTAGGAAATTTGCAGATGAAGAAAAAAGTGAAAAAAGGGGGACCGTTAAAGGTGTATATATATGAACTGGATTTGAGACAAAGTTAATGCAAAAGAATAAACTTTAAAATCAGAATGTCGGTCCCACCTTGAAAAAGCAACCAAAAAGATAGTTTTCTTGAAAGTCGAAAATCTTATGAAGATCATTTGTATTCGGAAGTTTTGATAAAAGCTTCCAAAGTCATGAATTTATCAAAAGCTTACATGTTGTCAAAAGACCTTGAAACATGTTAGTGCACAAAGAAGACAAAAACAAGATTGAGTCATTTGCGCAACAAGCGTATAAACTGAACAAACACAAAAATAACTCATGATGGAACAATAGTATGAGGTCCAACAAAATCAAGTATTCATGTGAAAACTAATTTTAGCTTAGTCAAATATGCAAAATGTTATTTAAAAAAGATATGATTGGAAACTCTTGTTGTTTAGACTTTTGGAAATCAACCTAGTTATTGCAAAGAATTTTATAAAGTTATTTCATGGTTTTTAATTCCTAACCTGCTTTTCTTATTAGCAATGCCAAGTTAAAGGGGAGCATGCATTAGCATGTACGGTTCATTTATTTTCTTAAATGTTTTTGGGGCTATGAAGTTCGAAGCATGAAAAAAGAATATGTTTTTGTTACTTACTCATATATTATATTTTTAATAATTAGCCCAACACGGTGACAAACCTAATGTACTGTTGTCACTTGTTAAATGTGCGTGACTAGTCGGGTCACTCGATCTTCACACATAACGTACATATAAAAGAAAAGTGTTAAATACTAGATAACAATAAATAAACATAAGTATTAGATACTAGATCACACTAAAAGAAATTAATACCCAACATTCAATGTGTAAATTAGACATATAATTTTAGGTTATAGCATAATAGCATGACTCCGTCCTGGGTATATATATCGACCGGTAGACAAGAAAAGATTTGAAAATTTATATGGGACGATGGAAAAGTGTCATAAAATCATAACACTTTTTACCAACCGATGTGAGTAGGATTTTAGTGGATAGATCGACACTGCAAGTTGTTGGTCCACAAGTGATAATCAAGAACGAAAGACACATTGATCGATATTTTGTGAGAAACTCCCCATAACTCTTTGAATATTATTATGAAAAATAACCCATCCAAACTTAACTCTAGTCTAATACAAACTCAATAAAACAATTAATATATAAACTAATACTAATAATTATCTTATGACACTTTACAATTAATTAATCAAAGATTACACCTTCACAAGCTTCATGGATCATAGATGAGTAAACACACGTTGCAGAAAGTACAAGCAAGAGAAGCATGATGGCAGAATTCGATCAAAGAAAGTTAGAAACCCTAATATACACACATATATGTGTACATAAATGTGGATCGGTTAAAAGGACACATGAGGAAGAGAAACACATGCATGTAAGGCTGTAACGCAGAAAAATGGAGTCTTATTAAGTGCATGGTAGTTGTATGTTATCATTATTGGAATTTAACACCGTCCATTCGACTTCTGGGCCCGGCAATTCTTTATTTGCTCGATTAAATTAACCTATCATACTTCACACACTACACACGCATATATATATATATATATATATATATATATATATATATATATATATATATATATATATATATATATATATATATATATATATATATATATATATATATATATATATATATATATATATATATATATATATATATATATATGTGCGTGTACACACTTCACACACATATATAATGATCGATAGGGTGAAGGTTGGGTGCAGTGGTAATTAGTAAATGGTGTTCTCGATCACCCCAGACAAAGATTATGGATTTGAGTTTTGGTGGTGGCAATTCATCATGTATTATTTACATGGGCGATCACCTCAACTTTACTGTAAAAATGTTACGGATTTATGTAAAAAAAATAAAATCTACAGTTTACACTACCCCTGAAAAAATATTATGTTACCCCTATTATTTTTAAACTCAACACTTCATGGAAAGTTTTAAATTTTATAAAAAATAGTCAAATATTTTATAAAAAACATTACATTTTATAAAAACATAAATAACTAATAAGCCCAAAATACCCAATAATACAATACAATAATAATCAACAAGCCCAAAATAACAATTAAACCCAAAAATATCAAACAACTTAAAAAACCCAAAACTAATAACTAATTAGCCCAAATAAAAAAATCAAATATAAAACTGAAAAGAAAAAATAAACACCTATCGCCCATCGACACTTCCCATAGCCACCCTCCACCACACCGGCCGACCACCCCTCTGCAACTGAAGCCTTGAACCGCCGGTCGTCCGGCACACGGGTTGCCCACCGTCGACCCGTCTCTTGCTGCGGCGGCCTTTGCCACCGCCCACCTATGATCTTTCACTGTCCACTTCAAGGTAAAAATTTCTTGTTTTTTTTACTCTATTACACTATAAAATTAGGATTTAGAGTTTATGTTGATCAATTTCTAATATTTAAATGTTATATGTTATACAAATTAGTGATTTGAAAGATTTCAAGAGAAGGATATCGTTTAATGGTTATTTGGCTCAATTTCTAATATTTAGTCTTATGAAATTAGGTATATAAAGTACGGATTTGAAAGATGAATTAGGAATTTGATATTGAAATTTGGGATTTGAATTGTGTTATTTTCAAATGCAATTTGTAATCTTTTTGTGTTATTTGTTATAAAATTAAGGATTTAAAAAATGAAAAAACAAGTTCTTATTGCAATATTTATTTAAAAGAAAATTTTAAAAGAAAGATATTGATTCTAATAATGATAATGATATGCAACCAATTGATGATAATGTTGGGTCAACTACTCCTTCAGTTTTAATTTCTTTGGGTTCAGTTACTTTAATCCCAAATAATAACAAATAAATTTGATTTGAATGATTTTCTTTCGAACCTCTCTATTATCTTGTTTTTTTATGTTACTAAAATAAGTATACGGTAAAAAAATTTACGTTACCCCTGAACTTTTTTTCTAGATCCGCCACTGATTATTTAAGTGTTGTTCATTGGTATAGTGTACAAATAGAAGTAGATTGATGTGTGTGTTGTGGTTCTTAGAAGATTAAATACTCGATAAAGAATAAATTTAAGTAAAAAATCCAATATTCATATTTACTGCTTTAACAATAAAAATATAACACGAATTTGTAATAGCATAGCTAACTCTCTTTCTTCCCCAGTGTATCTTCGAAAGAACTATGTATCTATAACTGAAACTAGTTATGTACTAAACATGACATACATAGGGTGAGTTCAAATGAGAACCATCACGTATTTGACGGTTAGTACACTATTTGTAAAATCTTAAAGAATTATAATGTATTCACTAGTGAAAACAAGTATGTACACACATTTACATGGGTATTATAGTTATTGAAACTAAGTTTAATTAGAGAACTGTATTAAAACATGCACGTAGTGCGTTAAATATATAGTCAAACAGAGAAAAATAGGTGGGTATGCGGTTACATAACCACTTTATCTATCATGTTTATAGAATTTGTAAATGCATGTGTTTATTGAATGGATGTAACCCTCCGCACAAACTAGACTTAACCCTAATGGGCTTAACCAGTTAACTTTATCCGGTATTAGTTTTTTACATCTTGTGTTTCTAAAGAAAGCTAGGAAGGCAAACATGAATTGATAAAAGGAGATGACGAGAAGCCATTTGGTGAAGATGTTGGGATATTAGAAGGGTCACGCACATGGATAACATTATTCTTTCTTGACAAATCAATCTCAATCTATATATTTGATGTTGAACCCGGTTAGTAGACAAATAGACAACACTCATAGTGTTAAAGTAGACAAATAGAGGTGTGAAGTAAACACCAACGAAGCTTAAGGGGTTGTTTGACAATTTCTGAATGATTAAGTGTTGAACCAATAAGAGGTCTGAACCATTAAGAGTTGAACTATTAAGAGATCTGAACCATTAAGAGTTGAACTATTAAAAGGTCTGAACCATTAAAAGCTAGTATATCACTTAACTATTTTAAAGGCAAATGTCTGACCAATTCAGATAAGAGTTATTAACCATTCAGCATTAATACTCTTAATCATTCAGCATTAGTATAATGTTTAACCATTTAGAGGCAGATGTCTGAACCATTCAGACATTTGCTTGCGAAACAAACAGTCTGAACCATTAAATGTTGAACCATTCAGACATCTTAACCATTTAAAGACTGATTAGATGCTGCCAAACAGCCCTTAAAGTAATTTCAACAGTAGAGCGAGAAGCTATAGCCTAATGCTTGGAAGGCAGAGATAACAAGTTATAATTATAAAACATACAATACCCAAAGTGGATCTATGAGTATCACAACGATCTCTCCAATTAGTGTTGTAACATTCTATCAGAAGAGATGTGGATGATATTAATATAGTTGTAGCACATGATCTAAAACATCTTTGCTATAAACTTGAGTGCATTAAAGTATGGTTCTCATGGATCATGCATATATAATCAAAGCATATGAGATATTTGATCGAGAGAATTAATGTTAGAAAATATTAATTATTAAACAACAAGACTTTGATTATGAGGGGTCCTCATTTGGCTTGTAAGACCAAACTTTAGAGTTGGTGTCGTGTTGTTGGAGTAATGGTCGGCTTACAACTAGACATTCTTGCACGATATAAAATGTCTTGAGCGTACTATGCTTGAGATATAAACACCTCTTCATTGTTTCAAGTTGCATTAATCCCTAAAAACCAGTTCATATACCCCAAGTCACTCGTAGCAAACTTGAAACTCAAAAAACGGATAATGTGGTATATATACCAACTCATTTTAGAGATCGTCTTCTCAAATGGCGATATGATGACCCCTCTAGCGAAAGCCTCCCAATCCCTAGCTGTTGTGATGACTATCTTGTGTGGGTATAGTACCCTCAAATAAAATAATCGTGTATTTTTACCAATTTATAAAAATGAGTGTCTTGTGAATACTTATGAAACTCGTATGCGAATGAATACGGTATCAAGGGAAACCCAAAACACAATATTCCTCTAAACAACAAGTAAACAAGCTAAAGAGATCGAGTTAAGTTGGCTGAAAGAACACAAGGGAGAGATATATAGTCTTCTTTCTCTTGATTATTATAGAACGACTTTTAATATACTTCACTGTTTGTCACTTACAAGATTTGAACCTTTGACTAAAACATCTTACCACTCCAACTGTTCATTTGAAACCTGTTTCAGGTGACTTAAACATATATAACTCAAAGAGGCTATAGTAAAAGCTATTAATCCCAGCATTAATTAATAATGATCAGTTGTATAAGTATAAGATTTCCAGCTACAACAAACAACAAGAGTATCAATAACTACACACATCAGTGATCCAAAATCTATATCAGTAACACAAACAACATATTCTATATCATCAATCACTAGCAATTCTATACACTAACTTACACAATCAACCATACACAAGCATATATAATTAACCTGCAGCTGCATATCATACGATGTTCTACAACTTTCTTCTGTTATGCAGTGGATTCGACCCCGTTGGAACCCTTCGCTTCGCGGACTGAAGATCTTTAGACGCCGGAGGCACAGCTGTTGAAGGGAGGAAGAACTGTTCGGACAACGGGTGCAATGGGTCAGGCGGTAGCGCGTTGTATTGTGTAGTTGAAGTGGTGGTTGAAACAAAGATGATGAAGATGAAGATGATGGAGAGAATGATGTGAAAACGTATCATGGTTTTGTAGAATTTAGAAAGAAAGATGTGGGCAAAGTTAAAGACCAAAGATAGAAAGGTGGGTGCAGTGTGGTGAAATGGCCACTTCAATATTATTATTACATGCGAATTGTTGGGTGACTCTTGCTTTTTGCCTTTTTTGCAAATAGTTATTATATTTTTGGAAGTTTTAATGTGTAGTTGAACTAAAGATATTAAAAGTTGTGTTTATTTGCTTACACTTTAAGGGAGGGAAAAGTGTAACGGGTTATAACAGATATAAATGACTTATATATTCTTTTATATTTGCTTATATTGTGTGATACTGGTTTTAGTGAGTTATATTTGGTGTGGTGGCTAATATTTGATTTATGATGTGTTATAACGGATTGTTTGCTAATTTATTGCATGCTTATCTACATAAAGTATGTTTAAATGTAAATTTAACAATATATTTATTAAGTTATTTAGGTTGATAGTCTAGTGATAAAAGTTAGAGATACTTAAAAACACAGAGTTTTAATCCCAACATAGTATAAATTAGAAATTTGTGTGATTTAATAATAAGAATATATAAGTATGTGAGTCGTCATTCTAAAAAAAATTATATGTTTGCTAATATAGTTAAAAGGATATTTTGCTGAGTTTGAATATATATATCATTAACAGAAAAACCCAAGAAATTTAATAAAAAAAAGAATTTAGTAAATACATTGTGGAAAATTTGAATTTATACATGCAATGACGGACCTAGCATGTGGATTGGGTGTTATCAGACGTTTATTAGGTCTTTTGTTTATATGTATAATATACATAACTGAAACCCAAAGGTCACCCAAGATTTTTGACAACACCTATGAAATTCTTTTTGCTCAATGAAACCAAAAGTTTTAATTTACAAACTTTTTTTATTGTTAAAAAATAGATAAATAAATGCTAATCACACTTAAATTGAAAAAGTATATTCTATTAATTAATAATCCATTAGGCAATTTTTTATTCCATCACTTATTAATCCATTATCCATTGTATATATACTTATTTGCAAAGGTCGGTGCTTTAACCTTTGACTTTTCTTTTCTTTTTCGGAAATTTCTCTACGTTATATATTAAGTTTTCAAAAGTTGACAATTAAAAGAGTTTAAAGCAAGTGGTTTTGTCAGTTTCCAAAGGCTTTCCATCAAATTGGTTGCGGGTTCAATCCTTGCGACTAACTTTTAATTTTTTGTTTGCTCTTCTTTTACTTTTCTTCTATTCTTTTGATTTAAATGGCTTTATTTTATCAGTTATACTGCAACATGCGTGTAAAAGATACCAAATTTGTGAACTCCAAAACATTTACATTGCTTTCGATGTGTTTTTTATTTTAAGTTTTGGTTTCTGTAGGCAAATATATTCAACTTCATATGCTCCTCTTTTTGGACTTAACCACTTCGATTTAATTGTTGCAACCGGGTTTGCGATAACGTTTTGGCGATGGTTATGACCTTTGCAAGCATG
Source organism: Flaveria ramosissima (assembly GCA_025215565.1). Lineage (NCBI taxonomy): Eukaryota > Viridiplantae > Streptophyta > Magnoliopsida > Asterales > Asteraceae > Flaveria > Flaveria ramosissima. The sequence goes on from CM046042.1 coordinate 32,686,342, forward strand.
CCCTTTCTCACTTTTTTATGTAATAAGTCATGTTCGTGTCACCGTCACAATTCACAGACGCTCAACCATTGTCCATGCTGCACCGCGGGTAACAAAATTCACAAATGCATCTCTATGTGTGGTCACGCCGCAACATGCGAGTACCTTTGCTCGTTATTACTTGTATTATAATACAACCCTTCTACTACAATGATTTTTTGTTTGTTTACTTCTTGAATCTTGACCACCAAAATATTCGGCTTGTTTACTAAATTAAGTAATTTTGTAAGCCCATCACATCTTAAAGCCCAATACTCATTGTCGACTCTGGTCTTCGAATAAACCCAACCGGACTGTTATTTTTTATGTAATCAAACCGAATCCTTTTAAATCAGTTTGGTTTATAAACTGGTTTTCCTAACGAACACTCAAACCGGTTTGTACCGGTATTAAAAAAACCGTTTTTTAACCAGTTTAATCGGTTTTTTATTTGAACTGTTTTTTAAAACCGGTTTTGGATGTCATGCTGCCAAACCGGTGTATACAAACCGCCGGTTGGAATCAGGATGGAACCGGTTTGGCTAGAACCGGTTTTTTCAAACCATACCAGTTTTTTGACCGGTTTCTTTCCCTCGTCTGACCCGCATAGCCTTTGGGCCCGGCCGCCCGGGCAACCCCATTTTTATTTGTGTTTTTATTCTGTATATTACACGATATTATGATTATATGAAATGCTTATTATTTGATTGTTTCAAGTTTATATTAAATATGAATATTAGATTGATAAACATTAAGTTCTAGTAGAGTAGTATTCTAAATCCGGTAAACTATAAGTGTTATCATTTTCCTTTATTACTTAGTTGTTAATCGTTAAATTGTTAATTATAAGTATTATGAAAAATTTAGCACAATGAAATTATATATGAAAAAAAAAAATTACTTTATGAAGTCATGAACAAAATAAAAATCCTTAGATCTCTGCAAACCCAAAATATTTTCGGTGACCTGACTTAATCGGTAAAAAAATTTAGTGATCAGGTTCAATAATAAATCATTTTTATAGACATCCAATGAGGCATCTAGTAGATACTGTTGCAACATTTTGGTCGTAGAGTCGTCAAAAATAATCCATCACATTAATCATCATAATTCACAAGCGACTGAAAGCTTCCACTATCACAAATTATGATGTAGGCTCGACCACTTGGGCCGACCTTATGATAGCAACCCTCCTAAATGCAATGGAGGTCACTAACATAGACCATTAATCTTCTTGATCACCTGACAAGTGACTTTATTATTTCATATTTCCTCTTTTATTCACATTCCCCTCCCAATATGAAATCACATTAAAATGTTTACTCTTTTAATATTTTCTTTTAAAAAAAATTGTTTATATGATATCAGAGCTAGATTATAGATTTATTCGTCTCTTGAAACTACAGAACATTCAATGTTTTAGTTCAATTGTGGGCGACAAATGTGTTTATTTCTCTATCGTTTACTATCCTTTCTCAAAAAACTCTAGCAATTCCAATGGTGCATCACAAGCAATCAACTGTAGCAACACAAATCTGTTTGTGTAAGATATCATGAGTTTTGTTTTATTCAAGTCAAATGAAAAAAAACTCTTGAGTAACTAATTGTTGTAATTAATTTATTGTTAATTAAATTGTTTGATGCTATTTTTATTATCTGATGCTTTTTACCCTGTATCCACTTGTGTAATGAATTCTTTTATCTTTTTACTAACGGGGCACTATTTTTTCACATGAATATTGTTAGTTGCTTGATTTTAGTTGAAACTAAAATGAAATCACATTTACCAAAAAAGTCAAATGTAAACTATTTTAATTTTGAATGACTAAATGTTACCCTAACTATTTTACTTTATCTAATACATGACTTTATCATTGGACACAAGTCTTGATCTAAAAAAAAATTTCACCACTCTAATATCAAATGATTTTGTCATTGAACTCAATCTCTCATCCTTTAAGTAACATAAACTTTAAACAAAGGTACTCTGGAATTTTTTTCGATATAAAGTAAATAAGTTATAAACAAGGGTACTCGTCTTTGAACATAATTTCTTCATCTATGATTTCATAGTTCATAATTTAATAGTTAATAATCAAATTAATCTACAATAAACGCAATAAAAGTTTATTAATATGACAATAACTTATAATAATAAAAGTAATAACTTACAATAAAAGTTAATAATAAATGTAGACAATAACTTATAATAATAAAAGTAATAACTTACAATAAAAGTTAATAATAAATGTAGACAATAACACCAATGATCCTTAGCCCAACTGGTTAAGGTGAGGTACCCAAGACATGTAAATAAATGGGAGGTCATGGGTTCAAGTCTCACTCTGGGCAAAAATGCTCAGAGTTGAGCCAGGGGGTTTTCTCAGCAATGAGTTTCCTCCTGAGGGGGTTGAGGGTGCGGTCCCGGCTGGGAAACGGATAGATGGGCCCGATTAAGATAACACCTATCCTCCGAAGCAGGGTCGTACATTTGCCGTTCAAAAAAAAAATGTAGACAATAACGATAATATTTATAATTATGGAAATCTTAAAAGACATGAATAATGACATAAGTTTTATTATAATTCATTTAAGAAGCTCTCAAGAGGTCATCTTGGTGATTAAGGAGTTGTTGGGTAACCTTTTAATGGTCATTAACATGCTACATCTTGATGGTTCATAACCTTTTAATGGTTAAGAGCTAACTCTAATACTGAATGATTAATAGAGTAAATTTTAATGGTACCTTTTAGTCATTTAACATTAGTATTACCTGTTAACTATTAAGAGGTTATAAACCATTAAGAGGTAGCCTTTTAATGACTATTAAGAGGCTACAAAACAACCCTTAAGTTTCTTTTCTTTAATGACGTATTTCTTTTAGTTTATTATAGAATTTGAACTTATGACCTCCAAACTTTAAATGTTTTCCGAGGCTTTGTGTCTACCAACAGGCCAATAACCTTAATGGTATAATCAGTCGTCACTATCAAAAGTTAGGGGTTTAAATTCTTTAGAATGCATATTATGATGTATTTATATTATAGAGTCTAGAAATTATTGTCAAAAAATATATTCATTTTTAACAACAATTCTTATTTACCTATATATTAAAAAAGCAAGTTAATGAACAGTACACGTACAACTGCTTTTGCTATGCGTACATCATGTCATTGCACAGTGCATTGTTGTAAACAGCTGTTGCACATCTTGTCTTCTTATTAGTGCTTTCTTCTCCCATTTGTAAAGTGAACGGTAGGGCACGGGTGGACGGGGTTTCCGGTCTGCCACTGCCGCAGGTCATCGGGCGGACCCCCAGCAGATGTCGCGGTCTGTTTTTGCCGACTGCATGTGCGTATTGTGGTTGGCCCTAGATGGCGATTGCATTGTTGTGGCCGGTGATGTGGTGGTCGTTGTTGTCTCTGTTTTCTTGGTGCTCCTTACTCCGACCTGCCTTTGTATCGACAGTAGCCACCGAACCATCGGTGGCGATGATCTGTTTCTTGTCGATTAGTCGAGGCTATTGCCGCCAGGCCACTGCATGGTGTCGGATTATACAGTTATGAGGATGTACTGTCGTTTACATTATTTTGATTTCTGAAAGGTCTGAACTCCATTATAGCGTCCAAAACCCAAAATCTAATTCAATCGATAGAGACGAACCATCATGATGTCTGTAGTATAAATCGAAGCTCTAAAGTAAGTTCAAATACATCTTACAATCTCATAAATTGAGTCATGTTTAGTTTTATAACGAGATACCGAATTGAATCCGACCAAAATCCATGAGTTTGGAGTCCATGCTTCAATCTCATCTCACGTCTGAATGATTGAAGTTATTTCCGGATTTTGTTCCGATGTTGTGTTGCTGATTTAGAAAGTTTTGTTTGAGGAAGCATAAATGATTTTTTATATACATTGAGGTTCACATAATATTCGGTCTTACTTACGAATTCTGAAGTTTTAGATTTTAATATCAACTTCAATAGTATGTACCTTACATCTATGGACTTTTAATAAGCTTTGTCATGAAGATAGACTTTTATAATCAACTTAGGGTAAAGAAACATTACTCGAATGGAGGGTGTGTTATTTCTCGGTTTGGATATTTTATCAATGATAAAACTATAAATTTTATTTTATACTTTATTTTCTTAATGAGAAACATTACTTAATTTTCTTAACTTATATACTTTATTTTAGTTTTATACTATTGTACTATTTTGCTAAGGTTAGTTTTCAAACAAGACAACTATAAAAGGTTTATATTTTTTGAGTGTTGGATTGTGGTTGATACTATTGAATCCTTGAGCCGTTTCTTGTTAATTTTGTGGAGTGTGATTTTTTTATTGCCTCATGTTCGATTGTCTTTGTCTTAAGACTTTGTCGGAGAAGATTACAAGTTCATGATTATTTCCTATTGCTTTTGTGCATGTATGTTTGCAAGTTAGTTTTATTTCAGATTGTTTTTGCACAAGTAGGCTTTTCATTTTTAAGTTTCTCCTTATTTCTTTGCTCCCATGGTGAATCTTCAATTTCCAGGTTAGGTTTTTAATTTTATTTTTAAGCTATAAACTCTTTCTAATGAAGATGTGCTCCCATGGTGAATCTTCAATTTTTAGGTTAGGTTCTAAGTTTTAATTATGAGTAGGAAATTTTGTCTGATGAAGATGAAAGTGACGATAAACTGAATGAAAATGGTAAATTGAGTTTTGATTACCAGAGGAATGATCTCATGAATCAGGTAGCAAGCTCAGAAAACCATAAAAAGGTTTCTACTAGGACTCTAGGTGTGATATGGACCCGAGTGTTAATTTCAGATAGTCGCTCAGTTCATATATGACATATTTCTTTTTTGGAGAGTAAAGAAAAACAAGTTCTTAGGAAAAGGTAATAAAACTGTATTATTGATTTGAATAGACAAAGGGTGTTAGTGGTTGTTGTTTATGCATGTTGAAATCAAGTGAAGACTACATCATGTTCCAACTGAATAAATTGATATGCCCGAAGAGAAAACTATGATTATACACTTAAAATTCCTGATGGATATGAAGAGATAAGAAAGGAAAGGAATTTTAATGTTCACACAATCTAGCATTCACGATGTAGTAGATGGCAAACTTGCAACCTTTTGATCCACTCCCAACAAAACCATACATTTTGTTATATTATACAATGATGTTTGTAATGAAAATAAAATGCTAATTGTTGTTCGCTGGTATCCTCTAAATAACATCAAATAAAACTGAACTTTTGTAATATCAAAGGTGGCATTAACTAAAGTAACAATCTTGGTAGTAAAAATGATCTGGTCTTTTATTACGTGGCTGGGTCAAAGATAATCAACGTAACAAAAGACGAAACCCCCTTTCGCGCAACGCGCGAACTGGAATTCCACTAGTTAGTAACAATCAACAAACTTACACACTACAATATTTGAACTCATACCCTCTTTGTTAGAGAGTACACCATTTAGAATCAAGTTATCCTTTAGGAACAAATATATATATTTTAGAAAGAGTAAATTACAAATTTTGTCCTTAATAATGACCAAATTATGGAATAAGTCATTTCTTTTAAAAATTACACTTTTTATCCTTATGTGAAAACTTCTTATCGATTTCACTCTTTGCACTAATAGACGTTAACATTTTTAGTTAACTCACCTCATGTGCATTTAGTTAACTTTTTTAGTTAACTCACTTCACTCTTTGCAGATGAGAGTATTTTAGTCATTTCACCCCTATTATAATTGTTTACCACCACCATCATCAAAAAACCCATCATCATCATGCCTCCTTGACATCACCACCACCACCACCATCACACCCTCCACCACCACTCACATCCTCTTGCACTTTCTTGTTTACAACCACATCATCACAGAATCACCACCCCCTCATCTAATCATCTTCTTGTTTACAATTGAAAACCCATCACAACATTAATTTCCCTATGGCACCACCATCAGCAAAGCCTAATCACCACCATCAGCAAAGCCTAATCACCACCATCACCTACACTGCACCTCCCACCATAGCACCCCATATCACCACCTTTCCCTTGAGGTGAAATTGTACACCCAAATTAAACACCACTACCACCCCACATCCAAATCGAACCCCTCCGGGTCCAAATTCAACACCACAATCAGCAACCTCCTCCACCACCACCATCGTTTGCACTACACCTCCTGCGACCACACACCACAACTTCATTAGACCTAAAAATCAAAGCTTTTCTTGTGATGATGCTATGGTGATGGTGGTTCATTATACTAAAACCGATTGAAAATGATGAGAAAATATCAATTGGAGATGATGAACAAGATGGAAAGATGGGGTGATGGTGCATATTTCAAGATTTGGGGTTTTGTTTGTGTTTTTGAAATAATAATAATAATACAAGAATTGTCCTCTAAAGGTAAAAACTCTAAAATACCCTGATGTGTATTGCACATGAGATGACTTGACAGAAAAAGTTAACGTTCGTTAGTAAAAAAGACATAATCCATAAGAACTTTTCACGAAAAAGATAAAGAGTGCAATTTTTTTTGAAACAAAAGGACTCATTTTATAAATTGGCTTATTCTAATTGACAAAAAATGTAATTTACTCTTTTAGAAACTTACTTTTTAAATTATTATCCAAGACTCCATTATAATAAGAAGATTTTAGATACAAATCTTAAAAGGTTCAAACTGAAATGAAAAAAAAAAGCTGGTGGTGAGCTAGTGGAATTCATATTCATACCTCCCCGCATACGGAGCGGACAATTAACCATTCAACTAAGTACTTGATGGTAAAGATTAACAGAAAGAGAAACTAATTTTTTAATTCAACCATTAATCATAACTTCTAATTATAAAGGATGAGATGACTAAAATAAAGACAATTGTTATTTACTTAAATTTCTTGATTTTCGTAAATACGATTGTCATTCGTTAATACGTGATAGGTATGTTAGTTTCTCTACTAAACTTGGATAATATGCTCCATCAATTGGATTTGTATGAGTGTATTTGTTAAGATTATGCTTCAGCATCATCTAGCTTCAATGTTACATGCATTTTGTAGGTTGTCCCTCTAGTTTTTACCCTTTTTACCTTTTGCATATAGGTATCAAATACTTGGAGGTTTTATAGAAATTCTAAAAATGTTATTTTGATCATTTTTTTCCCTCTAAGATCTTGTTTTGATCAAGTCATCCCAAAACAGAGTCATTTCCGATCGTAAAACATTGTCGTCCGAACATAAGATGAGTCGTTAAGATGAAGACACGTGTCTAAACAGGGTTGTTCCGACGATGTTCGTATTCGTGGGAATCAAGCCGAACTTGTTTGTGTTCATTCGAACCTAATTAAGTTCGTCCGAACCTGTTTGTGTTCGTGCGCACCTAGTTAGACATCTGTCTTTATCTGAGCCGCTCATATTGGGTTTGAACGATCATCTTCTGTGGTTGGAGTGAACTCTGTTTGGTGGAGATATTTCTAGAGATAATTTGATCAAATGTACAATTCGAAGGAAAAATGCGGTTAAAGTGACATTTCAAGGATTTATGTAGTTTAGCTAAAGGTATTAAGAGAATTCACAGTTCATTATTTATCTTTAATCATATAACTACACTAAAATACTATTTTTCTCTCATATTTTTAATTAAATAATATTTTTATACCTTTATCATTACATTTTCTCCCTTCTACACTCACAACAAGTTTTAAAAATATTTAAAAAAAATTATAAGGGTTGAACAGTAATTCTTTAAATTTACAGATTGAACATTAAAATTTCTCTCTCCTCCACTCACAACTACTCATAACAATTCCATATAATATAAGGATTACACTCACATAGATATACCAAACGGGTTGTGAATGCTCTAAAAGGGAAATATGCAATTTTGTTTGTTTGCTTACGCATTAAGCGAGAGCAAGTATTTTTTTTATTATTAAATATTGGTTATCAAAATTTAATTTTGTTTATAACCTAAAATATATATTCAACTAACTTTAGTTATAACTATTAACTAGTATCCTAAAACTATGTGTAGTGTTTTGGCTAATCTTCTAGTAAAAGTGACATGTATGATTCACTAAGTAAAAAATTATAACTAAATCTTCATTTGAAATAAGTGTAGTGGTTTTGGCTAACCTCAATCATAAACTCCGGTTGGTCAAATTCATAAATGTGCTTGTCTTTCACGCCCGTTAAAAGCTTGCCGATGAATTATTTTGGAGCCCCTTTTGAATTTGCAGTGGCTTTAACACCATTAGTTTCCATATCATAATTTTAACGCCTCCATTTTTGATCCCCTACGTGTAGTCTAACAAGTAATAGGAACAACTTTTTTGGACAATTACATACATCGCTAATGTTACAATAGTTGTGATGGAACCACTTCGTTGCAAAATGGCAATGGGGTTTGTGAATATATTACGATTGAATGAGTTGTAATCAGTTATAATGATATAAATTGGTCATATTTGTTTACGATCCTCTGCTGCAGGCCCCTCTAACTTGTTTACGTTTTTTGATATTGTAGACAAATTGAAAACTTATAAATTCTACGCGATCACCAATATTGATAATGTGGATTTCTAGCAAACTCAAGTAGAATTTGCTATACTAAATATGTGAACCAAAATCAAAGAAACTTTTCTTACTACTTTTTCTTTTGTTTTATCATTTTCTGTTTGAGCATTCTATTTTCGATTGCAAGAGAGTATATTTTGTATTGCAAGAGAGTATTAGTTATGTTAAACTTATATTTCAAGTTAAATTTCTAGGGGTCCTACTTCATTTTATATATATATATATATATATATATATATATATATATATATATATATATAATTCCCATCCATTATAACAAACACTATTCAATAATATTATTAATATTATTTTAGTATTTTATAATATGTATATGTGCATATGTAAAATGAGCACTTATATATCTTAAATATATATTATTTCTTAAAACTATGGTTGAGTCGAGCAGAACTGGCCGAACCTTTGTTCGTGTTTGGTTCGTTTCTAAACTGAACCGAGCCGATCGGCTCGTTTTCAACCCATCGGAAGATAGAACGAGCAATTTTTGAGCGTTAATTTTTCGATCTAGCATCGAGCGAGCGCAAGCGAGCGGCAAATAAATTTTACAACTCAACTATCTAGTGTGTCATCTGACTTATATTGCAATGAGAGACAGTGACAATTTTGGGTCTTAGGTTTAAAAACAGTAACATTTTATAAAAACATAACAATTTCATGGATGACAATACATTGTGTATGGTGATGTGGCTAAGACTGTAGCCGATGAGGCGGTGAACATATTGTAGGGAACGATACATGTGAGCAGTAGATGATTGACTAATAGTAAGAGTGGGATTAAAATTTTCTCACAGCGACTTAGGATTTCACTTTTATGCTTAGTGTTAATTTTTTAGGTTGATTGATCTAATATGTACAAATATAATTATACATATGTATATAGTAGGCCAAATATACTTAAAACTAATACGGGATAGCAAAATATTTCTTTTACCAAACCACAAATATTCATGCAATTATTTCTTCTTAATTAACATCTAAATCTTAGAGAAACTTGTATAGAAAAGTGAAAAAATAACCGTTAGCGACCACCAACGCCGAAAAACTTGTATAGAAAAGTGAAAAAATAAAATCGCTCTTGGAGGAAATGCAACACTAAGGACACAACACCATTAGAGAAAACCTAAATCATATAAAACAATAAGTAAGTCAGTAGACCACTGCGTAACTCGCAAAATGTAGACCGAAACATGAAACGTAAAATTTTTAAAATATAAAAAGTATAAGGACCAAAGTTAAAAGTAAAAAAAAATTAAGCTAAATTGTAAAAGATGTAAAAATATTCGGTTGAAATAAAAAACTAAAGATTAATAATGAATAAGACAAAAAGTGCTACAACCCATATAGCATTTTGTACAACCTAGCCATCATATTGCCACGTGACGATACCAATTCATGTGGTATCGCCCATGTGGCTTTTTTTTCTATATTCGGCGATACACCGGAGATACACCAATCATAGTGTATCGCCTCGTAAACAAGCGTGTATTACTGACGTATCATTCACAAATCATAAATGTCTTTACTTTATTGAAAATAATGGAACCAATAATATTTAGACACGTCATTGATACGTGGGTCAACTCGTATCACTAACATGTCTACATGAAAATAAGCGTATCGCTGACATATCGTTGACATATCTATGCATTTTAATTTTTTTAATTTACGTTTTTATTATGTTTTTATTTATAAAAGTTATCAACAATTTTCACTTGGACTATAAAGACATTTTCAATCTTTTCAAAAATATAGTCACATACTCTTCGACTTCATTAATTTGAAAGAACTTTAGATGTAATTTTAAAATTAAAAAAAACTTATATGAACTTATAGACAATATAGTATTCATTAATTAAGATAGATATTAGTCATTAATAATAAAAGTGTTTAAAAATTCATTACGATTTTTTAAATTTATTATTAAAAATTTTTGTAATTAATTATAATATTAACTTTTAATTATTTTTTATTTTATTTTTTTTCTGGCGATACATAGAATATATATATATATATATATATATATATATATATATATATATATATATATATATATATATATATATATATATGTACGTATGTATATATATGCATGTAGTTTCATTGACCAGCAATACATTTTTTTTATTTTTCAGCGATACCTTAGCGATACCACGTACATTGGTATCAGAGAGATATTTGAACACGTGTCACAATTTGATTCGTGAAATATTTTAGATGTTTTGAAAATCAAAGGCTCTTTTTAAGCTTATTTGGTCAATTTGTTATTTGGTCCCTAAATTTTACCTTTTCAAGAAATTTGTTCAAACGGTGGAACAAAGAATACTTCATAGATTGTAACCATATTATCAGAAGGATTCAGTGTGTTGTTAGTTTGGCCATGTGATTTCGGTACTTATAAACAACTTTATGACTCATAAATTTCCTCTTAGGTTCCCTTCTCACCATATTTTCTTGTGGAGTTCATCAATGACTATTTCTACTATTAACCATACGTTGTTAATCTAAAACCAAGTCCTCTACTAAAAGAAACCGGTAACCACAATTTGGGATATTTTGGGTTTGGTTTCGAATATGAATATTTTTAAACATCTCTAATCATTCATATGTTAACCAAACAAGGGAGTACGACTTGCTTCTCCCGGTGGAATGGTCTGGAAAAGTTTTTGATCCACTAGACCATTACAATTACATGATTTTTTTTGAGTTGTTTAAAATTACCATGCATGCATGGTTTCTAGGTATAAATTAAAGCTGTTTTGAATTTAGGTTATACTATAAAGAATGTTTGAGTTGATTGTTCAAGCAAGATTCTATCATATCATGTCATGCAGGTGTCATCCGCTATCATCAATAACATCAGGGCCAGCCCAACTCCTTCGGTTGTGATGCATTGGGCTTGGCGCCCCCAAAGATAGGGGCCCTATTTTTTTAAGAAAGTTCTATAATGGGCTTTGGCCTTTAAGATTTCAAGAGACACAAAACTCAATTGCTCAAAGCAGACCTCCGGTCCCAACGATCACCCGTTCATTAGTTGATTTAGTCATCACCATCATTCCATAATTCCATCTGATTAAGAACTAGCAAAATTCTGACCACCCCTGCATCTGAATTTTGATTTCTGAAGTTCAGAACGACCGGCTACTGGCACGGTGGAGTGGAGGACCACCCGTAGTCGGCAGTACCGCGCTACTCCTACTGCACCACTCCTGATCAACCCTTCTAGGCCTCACGACACACTATTCTTTCCCTCTTTTTTATTCAAGGAAAGGTTAGTAATTTATTATACAAGATTTTCTTTGATTTAGTATTTTGATTTACTGCTTTGAAATATTTTTATTTATTACTGATTGTTTTATTATTTGTTTAGTTGCCTTTAGATTTAGGCTCCTTTTGAGTGTTTAGGCATTTAGATTTAAACATATACTTCGATCGGGTGTTTAGAATAAGATATTTAGTATTTTATCTTAATGGCCTCATTTTTTCCAGCTCGATTGGGGCCCAAAAACATTGAGCCGGCCTTGAATAACATTAATAGTGGATCACCCGAAATCCGCTTTTAGAAATACATATCACACAGATTCAAAGCAACTATCAATTTATGTATGTCTAGAAACCATGCGTACTTGGTAATATTATATAGTTCATAAAAAAATCTAAAATTACACATCTGTATAGTTTTTCTGGTCATGGTCAATTACAATAAAAGTATTTGATGCCTCATTTATGTGATCTAAAGTATACATATTAAATATCAATATTTCCTATGCTTTTAAATAACTTTTGAGTAGTTTTAGATAATTTTACTCATATTTGGTTTACATTTGTATTCTATAAGTTTCAAGAAATCGTAAGCTCTAAAGATGTATTTTTCTTAACAAAACTTGAGACCGACGGTTTATGAAAATTATTTATCAAAATTAAGATTTAGTTTTGAGATATAGAATACTTGTTAAAACAAGAATGTGATAATATTAATTGTGACATCAAGTACGTAAGTTTAGTAATTGTTTAAAATGAATTAGTATGTTGAAGTCGAGTTATTTTGAAAATTGAGTTATAAGTCAAACAAACGTAAATACTAAATCGAACAAAAAAAATCCAAGGAGAAAATTATATCTAATATATATGGATGGCATAAAAGTAATTTATTTGATTGTTGTGGGTGCAGGTTACAAGCAAATTGGTGATTTATATTTGTAAACTAAAATATTAATGTGAAGTTCATACAAGGTTCATGTAAAACAGCAAATTATATATATACTAATTACCAACTTTTTTATGCATTATGAGTTGCACAACATGGTTTAAGGATTGTATCAACTTTTGTCTTATTCTTTTTATCTTTTAACTTTTTCATTTTAACCCAACACTTTTACATCTTTTATAATTTAGCCCAATATATTTTTACTTTTAACTTTTGCCCCTATACTTTTTATATTTGAAAAAAATTTTATTTTACGTTTCGGTCTACATTTTGCGAGTTAACACGACGCATTGTGCATGTGTAGTTCAACATTTTTACGCTTATTTATCCTCCGTTTAACAGTCACGTCGTAACGTGCTGGTCCAAGATTGACTTAGTTATTGTTTTATATGATTTACGTTTCACCTAACGGCGGTATGTCCTTGGTTCTATGTTTCGGTTGGTGGTCGCTAACGGTGGTGTGTCTTTGTGCTAATTGGCATGGTTCACGCCCCTCCCGCGGCAACGCGGGGGGCTTAATACTAGTTGAAGATAAAAAGAAAATTCAATAGTGGAGGTGGGTGAATAGATAAAAGCCCAAGTCATCCATAAAAAAAATTCTTTGCAACCCAATTAACTTGGTACAAGCAATTCAAAACCCATGACAACAGAAATAGAAGACAGTTAACGATGACCCAGGAAAACCTAGCTTTTGTATTTAGTAAAGATCATGACGGCAGAGAGGAGACATAGACGTACGGGAGAAAAAAAAGTATTTTTAATTTAATTCAACTTTGGAGTTTGAGTACAATTAGAGAGCAAGATCGGAGAGCAAGAATTGACGCATTCAAGCATTGAAGATCGTTCAGTTTTTTTCGTTTTCGATTATTCTTCTTTGTCTCGTTGATTCTTTCGTTTATGTTTCTAACGTTTGCAACTTTATTATCGTTCTTAATGTTTTTGAACGTTATGAATAACTAAATTTTTAGTACTACCTAGGTTGGGTTGAAAACTATTATGTTTTGATCAAATATTTGGGTTTGATTTCGTATATTTGTTTATTAATCTTAGAACTTGATTATTGTATCAATTAAATATGAACCCGTGTATTGTTTTATACTTAAAAGTTATTGTCATGCTCGTGTATGTTTAATCTTGATTGATTGCGTGACATCTAGATTAGGTTTGCATGTTAAAATTAATTACTTTGTGTTTTTAATTTTAAACTTTGATTAGAGATAAGAGCATTGGTTATGATTTGATAGTATTTTTTAATATGCTACCTTATCTAGAATCTAGGGGTGATAGATATTGTTTAAAACCTCCTACCCATTGCTTGTTAGGTTTAGATTTTGTGAGAGTGTGTTTTGCCTTTCACTGGTGGTGTTAGTGTTTTAGGGTATTTAATTGGATTTAATTAAGTTGTCCTTTATCTTAGGATTAGAAAATATAATCTTAAAGATAATGTGGTAGAGAACCTAAGGGCGATCTTCCATTAGACATTTTAATAAACCTATCTTGTGTTTCACACATGTCTTTGGTTTTCTTAGGGAGTAGCAACATACCTAGTTAACCCTAAACCCGTATTTTTAGAGATAGTTATACGAGTTATTACATTTATGTCATCACATGTTAGTTGGATTCCTGCCTAGGTAGTTATTTCACGTATTTGATCGTATTCAAGTTTCCAAGAGTGAATTCTCATTTGTTTATTTCTTCCGTCGTGTTTAGATTAATTAGTTTTAGTTAAATTGTTTATTTTGTTTATTCATAATTAATTAAATTAAATACATTAATTGGGTTAGAAGTCAATAGAGGTTTAGTAACGAAAGCCGCCAAGAGTGTCCACGGATTCGATATCCGGACTTACCTAAACTTTATTATATCACGACCGGTACACTTGCCGTTTGTGTGAAGTTTAGTTGGAAATTTCTAATTTTTAAAACTAATTTGTGAAAAACGTTTTTATAATAATTTAATATATATATTTTCACACATCACTCATTCTATAACATTATGAAATAACTACAAACATACATGTGCAATTAGATACACAAACAATGTAAATGGCACGTATACGAATGCATGTATATGTTTATAGCTAGATACTAGTTGGTAATGTTGATGATAAAAATTTAGACACGTAAAAGTCTATATTTTAATAATAAAGATTAGTTTGTTATTTAATAATTAAAATTTGATTATTATATTAAAAAGGTATAATTTGATAA
The DNA here is from genome assembly GCA_025215565.1 of Flaveria ramosissima. NCBI lineage: Eukaryota > Viridiplantae > Streptophyta > Magnoliopsida > Asterales > Asteraceae > Flaveria > Flaveria ramosissima. The sequence goes on from CM046042.1 coordinate 32,701,383, forward strand.
AAAAGTTGAAGTAAAAAATATTATACGACCCATAACGTGTCACCAACATTGACTGAAATTATCAACAGATCGTACGGCTCCTATGATTCGCCCACAAATGAACCTTATAGGAAATAACATTGCGTTTTTCATGTTATTTCTAAATGGTAGCGATTTTCTCAATGAAGGAACCTTGTAGGAAATTATACGTTATTCATCTTTGTGTTTATCTAGAAAGTTTTAAAGTCTCTCGTCAATGCTTATATAAATATTTTCTTATTCCTTTTTCTAGATAGCAGTTTTATAACTTTCTTTAAACTTTTTTAAATAATTATTTTGGGAGAATATTATGAGAAAGCAAAATATGTACTTATGTGTATCTCTGTGTTACAAATAATAATTAAATTTAGAAGTAGATAATAAATATTACCCGTCATAATTTTAAATATAGGAAATCTTTATGAAATAATAACAAATTTTCTGTGTTGTTACTATAAAATACTCATAATTTTCCTAAGTATAGAAAGTACTCACAAATTTTTTAATGATTCCTTGTTGTAAACTTCTTTTTGTAAATTTTGTTTTTATTTAAATTAACATTTAGATTAGAGACATATATATAAAACCTCAAAGTCAATAAGTCATCATAAATTTGTTCCCGATGGGATTTATGAAGTATAGTGATTTGTATTTATGGGTTGTCTAATAACCCTATACAAATCAACAATATATATGTAAAATAATTTAATTCAACTTTTATCAGGTGCATGTATGGTAATTTTAGAATTATAATATATGTAAACTAAAAAGTACTTTTCAACACTAAAAAAATCTAGTGATTAATTTTTTTATAACGTTGATTTAAATGAAACAAATGTAAAAACTCAATCATTATTTAGTGAAGGCTTGTCTTAACAATCGCCTCCTACTTTGAATTAAGTTGAAAAACATGATCACTAAAGTCTAAACACTAAACAAGTTTCATTATATGTTCCATTTCAACCTTAGAAATTTCAAAAGAATATAAATTTATGTAAAAGCTCTACAACAATGAGCTGACTTTAAAACTTAAATGACTTTTATAGTTAAAAGCTGAGTTTAATTAAAAACTTGTACGCTTATTTTTAAACTACACTAGCACACAACACCTGGATAATCCAAGATAAAATGTCGCTTCCGAGACTTGAAACCACATTGGATGAGGATATCATTTACTACTACATCCAACCCTCACCATTATTAAAAACATACTAATATTAGTCAAATAGGTGATTTTTTTTCTAAGTTGATTTAATGAACCAATTATAAAAACTTGATTATTATTTAATGAACATTTCTCTTCATAATCATCTACCTTTCACTTCACAATCACATAGCCTTTAAATTAGCCCGAAGAAAATTAACAACTAAACTATAAACAAGTTTCATCATATGCTCCATTTTATCATAAAATTTGCAAAAAAATACATATATTTATAAAAAGAATCTTACTAAAAATTAAAATGGCTTTTATACTTAAAAAGTGAGTTTAAGTTTAATTAAGTGAAAACATCGTCCTTGTTAGGTCCCCTTTCCTTAAAAGCACACCAACAATAGTCAAATAATAAAAAACCCAAGAATATCCCAAAAAAATATCATGTTCATACTTCATATCATCTAAACTTTAAATTTTAAAAAACAACTAGTATTTAACCCCACGCGTTGCGTTGGAGGCGTAAAACCGTGTACAATAACATCAATGTCCCACCGTCGCTAGCATCCACCAACACCAAAAAGCTCGTAAAACAAAAGAAATAAAATTAAACGAAAAATAGACGTAAAAACTTTAAACCATGCATGCGCGTTGTGGCGTGTTAATATGTATAAATTAGAACGAAATGTATTACACAACATGGTCGTGAAACAGAAAAAAATAGATGTAAAAACGTTAAACCACATGCGAATGTGCTTGTATGTTCACTTGAAAATTTTAGTCCAAGACATAAAGCAAAAAAATTATAAAAAATAAAAAGTATTGAGACCAAAGTTGAAAATAAAAATTGTATTATGGTTAAATGTAAAAGATGGAAACTATAGGGTTAGAAGTGAAAAATAACGAAAAACAAAATGAGATACAATGTATAAAACATATGATACAAATTATAATGCCTAACTAAGTTGACAATTAATATTATATAAATATAAAAAAAAGTCAACATCACGCGTCACCCTCTCTCGCACGTTACTGAGTCAACTCACAAACCCACGAGTTAAAACCAAATCCTCCACCACAAGAAACCCCATAACTGCAATCTCATCTCCACAAACAAAATCCCCAAAAAACACTCACAATTTCACAAATCCAACAACAATCATGGTTGAACAACATGAACTTGTTATCCCTCTTCAAACCCTCAATCTCCAACACCACAAATCCGATCAGAAACCCGTAATTGAACTCGAATCAACACCGCCACCGCCACCGCCACCGTCGCCGGTGTCGCCGCCGGGGAGGCTGACGGAGGTGGAGGAGATTGTTGGATACGAGTTCAAAAACAAGGAGCTGTTGAGGGAGGCGTTTACTGATGGTTCAGTGAGGGCAGAGGGTGGTTCGTCGTACGAGAGGTTGGAGTATTTGGGGGATTCGGTGCTGAACCACTTGATCGCGAAGGTGCATTATGGTCTGTATGAGGATATGGCTCCTGGTGAGTTGACTCGGTTGCGAGCCGCGAACGTTGACACCGAGGCGCTGGCTCGAGCCGCGTTGAAGCATGGGTTGCATCGGTATCTCCGGCACCGGAAACCGCTGCTCGATGGTCAGGTAGGTAGTTTTTGATTTGAGTTCAGCTTTATGTTTAATATGTTGTTGAAGATCACGAGATTATTGATTTCATCATTATTATATATGAGTTGTTGGTTACTTTTCCCAAATCACTTTTTTATTTTTATTTTGTTTTTTAATGGCAAATTTACAACACTGCTTCGTAAGATAGATATTATTTTAATTGACATGTTTGTTTGTTAGCTTGGATCGCACCCTCATTCCTCTTAGGAGGAAACCTATAATCGGGAAAACCCACTTGCTCAAGTTTGAGCATTTGCGCTCAAAGTGAGACTTGAACCCAAGACCCCCTATATTTACATGTTTTGAGTATTTTACCTTAATCATTTGAGCTAAGGATCATTGATGATTGTTTGAATTCATATTAGGCATTTTACACTAGTGACACAATTATTTTTAAGTAAACTACAGTTTACATGAACTTTTGTTGTCTGGATTTATACATTATTGATTAGACATGTTACACTAGTGGCACTTTAAAGGTCGTTTACTTTAAGTAAACTATAGTTTACAGGAGTTTAAACTGTAGTTACTTGATGTAAACGTTTTTTACAATATAAGTGATGTATCTAACCTAGATCCCTTGTCCATATGGTTTTTTCTAATGTGAATATTCTAAGCCTGGTTAGAAACTTAAATTTAGGGATCATCTTTTTTAATGTGAATATTTAATCCGAGGAGATAGAGGTAAGGTTTGTTATTGTTTGCATCTGGACTATGAAGTATGAGTGAGATTTTGTTGGGTATGTTTTTGTGTTTTTTAATGTGAATATGCTCGTTAAAACTACAGATTCAAGAATTCATGGAAGGGATTGCAGAGTACCCTGCGCACTCTCACGGTATGATTGATCCGCCTAAAGTTCTTGCTGATATACTCGAGTCATTAATCGGTGCCGTCTTTGTTGATACCGGTTCATCGATGGATGATACCTGGAAGGTAAGGTAACATACTGCATTTTGATTTCATCATTTGGTGTAAATATATGTCTAATTTGTTATGGATTATGAACTTGATCTTTACAGGTTGTGGAGCGTTTATTACAGCCGTTGATCACTCCAGAAAACCTGATGCAGCATCCGGTGGCTAAGTTCCATGAAGCGTGCCAGAAGATCGGGCTCAAACCACACGCGAATGATCTGTGGAGCAAAACCGGGGAGATTGAGATCTACGTAGACAATGAGTTGGTTGGGAGAGGAAACTACAAGTTGAAGAAGATAATAGCTGTGAACAGAGCAGCAGATGATGCATACAAGAATCTTTTCGGAAAGCTTGGTAACAAACATGGTGCTGTTGGGGCTTGATCAACGTTAGCGCGATCTTTGTATCAAATTAAACGAGCTTTTCCCTATGTGGGTACAAAGGAAAAAGCTCGTTTATTTTGGAACGAAGATGGTAATTGCATGATCCCATTATGTTTTCTTTCTACTTGCACGCATTTCTCCGTTTTTGAACTGGTTTCTTTGATCTTATTACTACTGTCTTGACATTCAGAGTACTGTAAGTTGAATGCTTTTGGGCTTTGACTATGTTATATATTTGCATCTTTAAATTAGTTTATGTATATATCACACACACACAAATACACTATCTGTTATAATCATTAGTATTTACAGTGTAGTCACTACAGAATGCAAATATCACTAATGACTACACTGCATTCAGAACCATTGTTGGAGAAAATTATGAAAGTAAGCATTTTTCTGAGTGTGAATAACTTCATGCATATATGTGAATCCAAGGATCGTCGACAGGAATTATCAGTGTGAATTGATGTCAAGTCAACGTTAGCGGAATTAACGTTGATTTGGTTTAATTGTATTTAAGCAACTTTCAATGTCAATGAAATATCAAGAACACACGACACAGAACACAATTAAAGATTAATTAATGTTTTATTATAATGTGTTGGAGATTACAAAAGAATGAAACAATGAATGCTATGATGTTGTATATGTTTTGATGATCGAAAGACTTTTGATGATTGTTGTAATGCTATTGCTGTTCTCAATCAATCAATCGTCTGTTTTCAATCGCCCTTGAATCGAAACCTAGGATCCATATTTATAGACAGAGATGTTTCAGTTATAGGAAACACCGGATCTCTTGGGATTTGATTTGTTTCTGATAAGGAATCATCGGATTTCTCGGGATTCGAATAACCGCCTTGTTGACTTGTTGACTTGTAACACTTGTATTTTGGAAGTGTTTGGACTCCGCAGAAATATTGTCTTCCGCAGATGTTTTGTTCTTCCGCAGATGTTTTGTTCTTCCGCAGCATTTCTTGAACACTTGGAACTCCAGTTGATTTTGTTCATCCGTAGATGATCTTCGGATGTTTTGTTACTTGTAAGATATATATATCTACGGAAGAACGATATGTTCATCCGTAGATGTTTCTTACACTTGGTCAGTTTCAATAATTGATCAAGTATTATGTTTGTACCTGCAGCCATACATATGTCAACACATATATATAAATAGGTTAACCTATATATTTAATGCATACATAATAATGAAATACAAAGGTTCATTACAAATATTAATTCAAGTACTAAGCCTATACATAATGACTAGATCTACTGATTCTAGACCTAACAATACTCCCCCTTAGGCTTAGCTACTAGTACTCAGTCCTTCAAAACTGCAAGATCTTTGATTCTAGCGATCATCTTGTTGTAGAAGTAGGAGACAGCAGTCTTCTGATCATCATACTTATAGTTGATCTTCATCTTGCTCATCATCTTCAAAGTCTCATAACTAATTCCCAGAACATCTTCTTCTGTAGTCAGTGTGTCTAGCACCTTGTTGTTATTCACCACTTCTAGCTCATCTTGTTCTGTTATTCTTAGTTCTGTTACTTCATCAAATGTTGTTCCCTTCAGTAGTCCAGCATTAAATCTTCTTCTTTTATATGCTTTGGCATGAAGTTTGTCTACTACTTGAATCACATGAACATGTAGAAATAGATCATTTTGTGCTTGTTCATCAGACAGCTTGAGAAAGAATTTGTCATTTAAGTATGAGGTGTAGCTGGGATGGAGCAGTTTGATTTCCACAGGATCAAAGATTCTGATCTTTTCAGCTTTCTTGTTCTCAGCATTTCTCAGTAGGACCAACTCTTTTGTCTTCTCTTCATATCCCCATTCAGTGATTGGGTATGTGAATTGAGTCCCTTCAATGCATTTAAGTGCTGCATTGTTTCTGTTGTTGTAGCCAATCCTCTTCAAGAATTCATCATCTACATGTTCTGAGGCATTGGACTTGTATCTTTTGAGCCCTTTGGTTCTCTTCTGATGTTCTATATCTTCTCTTTTAGCTTCTATCAGCACATCATCTTTAAATTTCGTCTTTAACTTTCCCACTAGAGTTGAAAAGTCTCTTCCTCTAGGGTGAATTGGATAATTGCTGATGATTAAACTTTGAAGATCTCTGATGTCATTCTCTGGCAGGCTCACCACTGAGAGTACATCATGGAAGTATTCAACTCTTCCAGATGTTCTTTTAATAACAGCACAATCCCAGTCTGGATCATATTTCCAGGCCATGATCTTGTTTTCTTCCGCAGAGCTGGGAGTTGTGAGATGATCTATCAGTTGTATTAGAGTGGACTTTTGCTCAGTTATTTCTCTAACTGCAGTCCCAAGTGGCCATACTTTTCCGGGGATGACTTCCCTTGGCTCTCTAATCAGTTTCTCTTTTCCTTTGTGCTGATCTTTAGGTTCAACAGTTATGGGTTCAGCAGGGGGTTTGCTTTGTTGTTCATAAGATGGATGTGGAGCTTCAGTTCTGAATTTTACCCCAGTATCTAGTTCAACCTTCATTACATGCTCCATCATCCTTCTGAGTTCTCCTACTGTTCTTCCTTTAAGCTCATGAGGCTTGTAGTTATGTCCTTGTAACCAGCAAGTCATGTTGTATTTGCTCAGCTTGGCTGTGTCACAGTGTCCCAACTCCTTCTTTATGTTTTGAATTGATTGAAAGGTGTTGAATGCTTCATAATCACAGTTTGGAATCATGAAGCTGGCAAGCTCAAATTCTTTCAACAAGTTCTTCATCTCTGTCATGTTTAGTCTTTCAACCATGTCATAAGGGAAACCATGGTTTATAAGTGTCATGAACATGGTTGATTCAGGCTTCTCTTCAAGTATGTCACTTGTAGTCAGAAGATCATCAGCCTTTGAGACTTCTTGTTTTGGAGGAGAGTCTTCTTTGATTAATTCTTCCCACTCTTTATCACTTTCATCTTTCTGTTCAGAGATGGGCTTCTCAGTAGATAGGTCTATTGAGGGGGTGTGTTCAGGAGAAGTCAGCTTTTGTTTCTTTGAAATACTTTCATTAGTTGGCTTCTTTTCAGTAGTACCAAGGTACTTTCTTTTCCTTGAGTACCAGATCATTTCTTTTGATGCCTCAGGACTTTGTTTTGTTTGAGCAGTTGAAGTTTTGGCATAAGATTCCAATGAACTGATCTTCAGTTTAAGTTGCTCAATTTCTTCTTCTTTTCTCTTTATTATGTTTGACTGAGCAGTCATAGTGCCAGATGCTTGTTCAAGTCTCTTCATGATCTTTTCTTTATCTTTCTTCTCAGTCTCTGCTGACTCTATAAGCTCAGCTTCCTTGTCTAGCAGAGCATCAATGACTTCTTTATCACTTTGAGCATCTTCTCTCAGTCTCTTTATTCTTGCTTGCTGACTTATCAATTCTTCATCCTTTTCTTTTATTATGCCCTTCAGCTCTTGTATTCTTGCCTTTCTTTTATTTGATTTGAGCACCAGCTTGTTGTACTCAGCCACCAGATAGCTTTTGCTCACAGGAATGTCATCATCACTCAGATCATCTTCATTATAGGCAATCACATCAACCTGATCTGCTTCTGTATCTCTTTCCTGATGCTGAGACTCAATCTCATCTTCTTTTACTTCCTCATGATCAACACTTGCTGAGCTTGACTTTGGTTCAGTGGCTTGATCTTCATGCTCTTGAAGAGTTTGTTGTTGTTGCTGATCAATCACGGGAGAAACTTGTTCAGTTTCATTTGAATGCACAGGGGATTCAGTCTTGGATAATGACAGTTTGACTGTACTTGCTTCTGAGACTAATTCTGTCTCTCCAGTGTAGATGCTCTCAGTATCTGAATTTGGAAGTTGTTGGTAGAGTTGCATCTGAGGCTGAATTGGTGATTGGGGTTGAATGGGAGATATTGGTTCAGTATTTTGACTGGCAGGAGATTGAGCTTGGGGTGTTTGTTGTTGTTGTGGTGATAGATTGAGGATTGGAGAGATAGGTTCTGTAGTTTGGCTGGCTGGTGATTGTGTTTGGGGTGTTTGTTGTTGTTGTGGTGATACTTCTGGTGATGGAGTGTCTTGAGCAGAGCTGGTAGCAGAGCTCTCTTCCTCATCTTCCCAAACTAGCTCTTGAGGTATGTCTGCATTAGCATCAATCACATGAGCAAACATGTCTATGTCTTCTCCTTCATATTTCCCTGAGATTTTGTTCAGCACAGATCTGCCAAGGTGTGCTTGGATAAACACACCACCCTCCACAGTTGTTCCAGGTAGGTCTGCATTAATGATGAGCTGAATGAATCTTGGAAACATATACATCTTATCAGCCTTCTGTACTCTAATGTGATCACACAAACAGTTAAAGATGTACTTTGAGTAGTTGTAGGTCCTTCCCTCAAAGATGCCAATAATACCAGATGATATATGTCTAGAAAATCTGTCAAGCCCAGATTTTCTGTTTGACATACACTTCAGATAAGTGTGACACAAAAATCTGTATGGTTTGCAGAGTCTTCCCTTCTTGATTTCTCCCTTTTCAAAGTCTCCATCATATCCCATTAGAAGAAAAACCTTTTCTATGTATTCATTATCAAATACATCAGGGTGTCCTGCTTCAACATCTCCCAGTTCTAGTACCCTTCTTATTGTTTGTTCGTCTATTCTCAGCCTTCGATTCCTTACTTCTGCAATAATTCCTTCATCATCTTCTTCTATACGCGCAGAATTCCAGAAATCACTGATATGCGATCGATAAATCGTTGGCTCTGCAGATAATGCATAGAAAACCCTTGATCTTCTCAAATATCTCATAATTTCTTGACATCCTTCTGACACAGGATCGTCAGGGTTCAAGAAAGCACACACATTATGCTCTTTTGCAAATCGTTGATCCATCTGTTCATAAGAAAAGACTTCATTAGAATCACGTTATTGATATAAGAATACGAACAGTTGTGAGATAAAACAGGAATCAACTTGTTCATTTTGATGATTACGACATGTTTTACCTTAATAAACGCTGATTAAGAACACAGATATATGTTTGCTTAAGGTTTGATTTGGTAAATTTTGAATGTTGAGAGAGTGGGAAAAATTTGTTGAACGAGATTTTCTAGGTCTGAAAAGTGAGCTGAAAAAGTGAATAATGCATTTGACAAGTCAAATCTCTTTATTTATACCCTCAGACATATTAATTTTCTCGGATTTATTCAGTGGGTCCCACATTGTACTCTTCCGTAGAAGTAATTTCATATTTATTGTGATCCACAATTTACTCTTCCGTAGTACATCTACGGATCAACAACTTCTACTGTTATTGATCTTTGTTTATCCGTAGTTTACCAATCTACGGATAAACATTAATATACTAATATTGATTTACACACAGTTGTATGTATGGCCCAACTCCATTGGTTGAACCAATTATTGCTATAGGACCTCGTTGGCTTTGTATACATGACAATTTAGTACAAGGAAATTTAAAATAAATTTCATGTAACCAACGGCTAATGTGATGCTCAGGTTTCAATTTCTTCAACTTGATATAGACATTGCTGCTGCTGATATAGATGCTTTTTCATGAATACTACTCCCCCTAAATTTGTGATTAATGATGAACTTAAGCATTTATCATAAATTTCTTTAAGAGGAATAACATAAACGCTAAATATATGATAATGATCAGATGCACTTAAGATGGGATCATACTATAATGCTAAGCCTCTTCCTGATTAGTTATGTTGTATAGTGGATGCTGGAACAAGTTCTGATTGCAAGTATATTGTCCTTATAAATCCATACAAGAGCTCATGTATCAACTAGGCTTGCTGTTTATCATGTTTTATTGATTTAGAAATAACTGTCATGGACTTCACAGTTGATTCACAAAGGTGTTGTCCTCCCTTTGTAAGTCAAATCATCATTCTTTCACTCTTGAGACTATGTACTTTAAATTATAATAGCTATCTTGAGATGTGTTTGGCATCTCATTGATGCGATGTTGATAAAGCTCAGGATAATATACAGTTGATCACTTAGGATTCTTTTGAGAGCTTTAGATATGATCATCATCAGGTCACCAGGTCTTTACTCACGTAAAACAGAGGTGCCTTTAACCCAGGTCTTTGTTCACACAAAACAGAGGGATGATGATGAACATGATCTTTTCACCATTGATACTGAGATTCAGTATGGTGATCATACACCCAGGTCTTTGTTCACACAAAACAGAGGGAGTATGATTTGCAAAGATAGATAGTATAAAGTGTTTTACATAGTGTGTGCAGATGAATGATTTGATCACATTAGGATAAGACTCACTTTGTTTTCTCAAAATGAAGTTTCCCACAGACAATTATGACAATATTATGTTATGCAAGCACTAAGGTTTGTTTCCACTCAAGTTGAACCTACTCACATATCAAGAAACTTGTTGAGATATATTGATATTTGTTTATGCAGAAATAGGCAAAGCTATAGTTTACTATCATTTCCCATGCATAAGGCATACTGATGCATTATTGCACACAGCATGTTGTTTGTTTGGACTTGATTTAATCTAAGTTAATCATACCTAGAGACTCAATCAGAAAATTAAATCTGACTGAATCAAAGGCTTTAGTGAATAAATCAGCAAGCTGATTTGATGTATCCACTTTGACTAACTTAATCAATCCCTTTTCTGAGCAATCTCTCAGAAAATGATACCTAATCTCTATATGTTTTGTTTTACTATGTTGCACAGGATTAGCAGTTATAAACATAGCAGCAGAATTGTCTATATAGATTGAAGTTTGAAGAAAGTTGTAACCATAGTCAAGCAATTGGTTTTGTAACAAAGCACTTGAGAACACCCGGCTGAAGCAGCAATGTACTCAGCCTCAGCTGTGGATACAGAAACATTTGTTTGTTTCTTGCACTGCCATGACACTAGCCTGGGTCCAATGAATTGACATCCACCGGTTGTTGATTTTCTATTGCTGTTACATCCACCATAGTCACTGTCTGAGTATGAGTAGAGTGTAAAGTCTCCATCCTTGGGATACCATAGACCAAGTCCTGGTTTTCCCTTGAGGTATCTGAAAATTCTTTTGACAGCATTGAGATGTGACTCCTTTGGATCAGATTGGTACCTAGCACATACACACACAGCAAACATAATATCAGGTCTACTGGCAGTTAAGTACATAAGTGAACCTATCATGGATCTAAATAATTTTTGATCAATAGATTTTCCAGAGGGATCAGGGACAATCTTATCAATTGTTGATGCTGGTGTTTTGCATGAGGATACTTCAGCAAGATTGTATTTCTTCAGAATTTGATGTATGTATTTTTCTTGATTGATGAATATTCCATCTGCTTTTTGATGAACTTGAAGGCCAAGGAAGAATGTTAATTCACCCATTGAGCTCATCTGAAATTCAGATTTCATCAGCTCTTCAAAATTCACACACAATCTCTTATTAGTTGATCCAAATATAATGTCATCAACATATACTTGAACTACTAAGAGATCTTGATGTTCTTGTTTGAGAAAGAGTGTCTGATCAATTGTTCCTCTTTTGTAGCCATGCTTGAGTAAGAAGGATGATAATGTTTCATACCATTTTCTTGGTGCTTGATGAAGACCATACAAGGCTTTATCTAGTTTGTATACCCTGTGAGGATAATGAGGATCTTCAAATCCGGGGGGTTGAGACACATAAACTTCCTCATCTATTTTTCCATATAAGAAAGCACACTTGACATCCATTTGATACACAGTGAATTTCTTGTATGATGCATATGCCAAGAACACTCTTATTGCCTCAATTCTTGCAACTGGTGCAAAAACTTCATCATAATCTATGCCTTCTTCTTGAGTGTAACCTTGTGCTATTAACCTTGCTTTGTTTCGGACAATAATACCTCTATCATCCAGTTTGTTTTTGTATAGCCATCTAGTTCCAATAGGATGTTGACCTTCAGGTAAATCAACAAGACACCATACTTTTTGCTTTCTGAACTGTTGAAGCTCTTCTTGCATAGCTTCAATCCAGCTATTGTCTTTTAAAGCAGCTGTAATGTTTGGAGGCACCACTTGAGAAAGAAAACAGTTGAATAGACAAAGGTTGGCTGTACCACTTTGGCTCCTTGTAGTTCTCTTTTCAGGATTTCCAATGATATTGTTAAGTGGATGAGACTTATGAATTCTCATTGAGGGAGTTGACTCAACTGGAATGGATGATTCCAGATTAGTCATTTCCATTGCCTCTGACTGATTCATCTCAATTTGAGAATTTAAGAAATAATCAAATTGAGTCTCTGTTGATTGTGCTACATAAGTATCCGCAGTTTGATTTTGCTCTTCCGCAGGAACTTCTGCGGAAGTATTTTGTTCTTCCGTAGGAGCTGCTCCGGATACATTTTGGTCTTCCGAAGGAAGTTCTCCGGATACATGTTGATCTTCCGAAGGAATTTCTTCTGATGCATGCTGTTCTTCCGAAGGAGCTTCTCCTGATGCATGCTGTTCTTCTGAAGGAGCTTCTCCTGATGCATGCTGTTCTTCTGAAGGAGCTTCTCCTGATGCATGCTGTTCTTCTGAAGCTTCTCCTGATGCATTTTGTTCTTCCGAAGGAGCTTCTCCTGATGCATTTTGGTCAGTTCCACATGTAGTATCTGCTTCTGTTGAAGTGTTGTCACTTGTAGATGGATGTATCCTTGGGGGATCAGCAGATAAAGGTACTTCAGTCATAATAGGTGGAACAAATGGATAGCATACTTCATCAGAACCTGTATTTGTCAAATAATCATAGTTAAAAGATTTAGACAAGGCATCTATGTCAAATAACCATGATGATCCTTTAACTGACTTAGTGAATACATTTTCATCAAAAGATACATTAGGGTCTCTTCCACAATGTTATGCTGTGGAATATACACTCTATATGATTTTGATGTTGAAGAATATCCAACAAAGAAACCATCATATGCTTTTTCTGAAAATTTTCCTAATGACTCTTTTATGTTTAAAACAGTTACTTGACACCCAAATACTCTTAGATATCCTATGTAAGGTTTTCTTTTAAATAGGAGCTCATAAGGAGTTTTGTTATGTTCTTTGACAATTAATGTTCTATTTTGAACATTGCATGCAGTATTCACAGCCTCAGCCCAAAAGGTAATAGGTAGTTGTGAATCAGCTAGCATTGTTCTTGCTGCTTCAATGAGAGTTCTGTTTCTTCGTTCAGCAACTCCATTTTGTTGTGGAGTCCTTGGTGCACTGAATTGTCTTGCAATTCCTTTGCTCCTGCAAAAAGAATCTAGTTCAAAGTTAACAAATTCAGTACCATTATCACTCCTGAAAATTTTGACTTTTGTATCAAGTTGATTCTCAATCTTGATGACAAAGTCCATTAATGTTTCTGATGTTTCACTCTTTTGTTTTAAGAAAAAGACCCATGTAAATCTAGTGAAATCATCAACTATCACCAAACAATATTGCCTTTTTCCAATGCTCATTACATTGGTTGGACCAAAAAGATCCATGTGAAGCAATTTGAGTGGTGTAGTATTAGTATTGATTGTTTTTGGTTTATGTGACACTCTGTGTTGTTTTCCTTTGTAACAAGAAGAGCAATGAGTTGAGCAATGGAACTCTTTATTTGGTAAGCCAATGACCAGGTCATGTTTCACCAATTTATTCATATTTTTCATGTTAGAATGAACAAGTCTTCTATGCCATAATTGTGACAAATCTTCTGAAAGTTTAGATATAAGACAAGTTTCATGTTTTGTGAGAGAAGTGTTGTTCATATCCAACACATAAGTGTTTCCTTTTCTTGCTGCTTTGAGGAGAATCCAATCTTCTGGGACAATAAATCCTGGCTTAAGAATGTAACAGTTAGTGTCATCAAACAATGTAGTGTAGTTTTGATCACAGATTTGAGATACACTAAGTAAATTATACTGTAAGTTTTTACAGTAATTTACTTTATCAAATTTAAGTACACCATTGGTTATCATTCCTTCACCAACAATTTTACCTCCCTTTTTATCCCCACCAAATGCCACATAAGAAGCATTTTTATGTTTGAAATCATGGAGAAGAGAACAGTTTCCTGTCATATGCCTGGAACAACCACTGTCAACATACCACATGTTGTCAGCTCTCCAATATTGTTCCTGCAATCAGAAAAGAAAATCAGTTAGAAGTGACAACCCAAGCCTTAGTGATCTTGGGTTTGTCAACAGGATCTAAAACAGTTACTCTTTCAAGAATATTTTTTGAAGTTTCTGTTTCAGATTTGATTGATTCATTCTGAATTAATTTGGATGAGGATGATTCTGCTGAATGGGATGTTGATGAAGTAGATTCATGATTCATATTGTCTGCTTTACTTAGATCAACTTCATTTGTTTGATTCTTTTGTTTTGATAGTGAACCTTTAAATGTTTCACTGTCTTTTGTTTTTGAAAGAGGGATATGAATGCCTTTTTCAAATTTATCAAAGAATGAATCATCATCCTTTGATTCCTTGTCTGACAAATCCACTCTTTTGTGTGGTGTTTTTGACTGCTGAAAGATGATCTTTTCTTCAGTATCTTAACACTTGATGATGATTTGTCCTTTGGTTTTGCCTTTGATTTTTGTTCATGCTTCTTCAGTTTTGAACCCTTTGCAGAATCCGTGGATTGGGAATCTGATTCAGATTTGTCTGATTCTTTCTTCTTTGATCCTTTTATCTTGTTCTTTTTGTTGAAATAACATTCCTGTGTGGAATGATTATTTTTGTTGCAAATAGAGCAATGTTTGTTGAAGTAACAATCAGCAGTCATATGATTGTTCATATTGCAAATAGAACAATAACTGCTGAAGTAACAATCTTCAGTGTTGTGATTTTTCATGTCACACCATTTGCAATACTTTTCTTCTGATTCTTTCTCAGAATCATTCCTTTTGTTTGCTGATTTTTGTTGTTGCTCTTTCTTCTTTAGCTTTGAATGTGCTTCACCTTTTTCATTTTTGTGCACATTTTGTTCGTTTGGAGCTGAATTTCTCTTCCGTAGATCAGCAGCTGAAGTTTTCTTGTTCAGTTGATGATCTGCTGATGCCTTTTTCTTTCCTTTGAATTTTCCTCTTTCCTCAGTGATGACAGATTCATCAGTCAATTTCTTGGAGGATTCTTGCATACTTAGTTCTTGAAGACCTTCATTCAATTGAGCTATCCTCTTGCAGATGGTCTTCAGCATGTTTCTTTGTTTAGGAGGATATGGCAACTTTGTTTCTTCAAGCACTTTTGGAATATGGGCTTTCAGTTGAAAATTTTTACCAGTGCTTGTTTGATCAACATCATGTTCATCAGAATCATCCAAGTCATCACACTTATCATAATCAAATTCTGAATCATTTTGATCTAATGATTCTGATTCAGATGATTCAGTTTCACTCACCTCAGCTTTATCATTAATTTTAGTTTTAGTTGAATCTTTTTCAAATTTAGTGCTAGGCACAAAATGATTTGACAGAGTGTTTGTCATTGTTGTAGGTAAGGATGTGTAATTATCATTTATAGGTGGTGCAACCGCATTATAACCCAACCCAGACCTTTTCTTTGATTCAATATGAGAAGTTAGTAATTTCTCATATTGCTGAGATGATAATTGAAACTTCTGAAGTTTCACTTCAGTTGATGCATGATCAGCCATGGATTTTGTTAAGGAAGTGGTCAAATGCTCACTTGGGCTTTTAGGCTATAATTTTCAGAAACAAATTTTTCTAAATCCTTTTGTAAAGAATTAATTTTTATTTGATATAATTTATGTTCTCTAACATGAGATTCATTCAAAATCATTGTTTCTTTTACTTTATCAGCCAACTGTTGAGCATGGACTCTATATCGTTCAACTTCCTCAACACAAGTTGATGAACACAATCTTTCTTTTACCTCTTTTGCCATTGGTGGAACTGTTTGATCCATATGGGCCATCAATGCTTGATTTTCTTCCAAAACTTCCTTCTCATACAAACTCCAGTCACACGTTCCATCTTGAAGTATGATCAGCCCTGACTCCTTTGAGTTACTTGGTCCTGCTGATTCTTTGGTGGCTGGTGGGGAAGCATTGATCAGTTGAGATTGCTTGTGCAGAGGTCTTTGAGAAGATTGTTGATTTGCTTGAATCTGATGTTGTTGATGCTGCTGATGTTGTCTCATCTCTGGATAAGACTGTTGATTGCATTCTCTTGAGAAATGTCCATAGAGATTGCATTTGTAGCATCTCACTTTTGATTTGTCAACACCAATCTTTGATGTTCTGCTTGCTGAAGCCAAGTTCTTATTTCTCCTGAGATATTGCTTAGCTCTATAAGCAATCATGGCCATCTGCCATTGTAGATCCATCTCTTCCACTACATCTGGGGGTAGTTCTTCTAAGTCTTGTTGACAGATATTGGCTGATGTTAGAGAGCTTCCCAGGTATGCTTGAAAACTTGAGCTAAAAGCTGCAAAGGCTGCTCTTTGTTCTTCAGAGTCCAATATCACAGTTATTGGTTCTGACTGATTTGCTGAAAAGGAAGACTTAGTTGTTGCTGCAGATGTATCTTGTCTATCAGTAGTTCTTCCTTTATTCTTCTGCTGCTTGTCTTGAGATGATTTCTTTGAGGGTTTTGAAGCATAGAAGCTAACTTCCTCCTCATCATCACTCCTAGCACAAGAGTTATCACTTTCATTGTTTGAAATAAATGCACTTCCTACATTATTTGTTTCTTTGAAGTGATAGGGTGAGACATGAGTTCTCACACTCTTGTTTCTTGATTTTCATCCATTTCAAGAGCTTCCACTTTTGCAACCAGAGTATCTAAACCAGTTGCTTTCAGATCTATAGTATTCTTGAACATGGACACAGTATGCTTCCAACTTTCTGGCAAAGTGTGGAGCATTTTCTTGTTTAATTCCTCACTAGTATACTTCAACTCTAGAATATTCATCTCAGTGACTAACTGCATGAATCTATGAAGTTGCTGAGGAATTGATTCACCCTCAATATGATGAAAGGTTTCATATTGTGATCTGAGGGTGTCTCTCCTTATACTTCTTATCTCATCACTCCCTTCGCAGAGAGTGTGAAGAATCTTCCATAAGGAGTGAGCTGTTTTATAGTTCTCACACCTGATTAATATCTCTTCAGGTAAAGCCATACTAAGCAGACTGTATGCTTTTATATCGACTTTAACCTTTTTGACATCATCAGGTGATAGATCTTTTGTGCTGATTGGTTGATTTTTGTCATTATAATCCGGCCCAAGAGTGGGTGGAATATAAGGACCTTCAGTGATGGAAATCCACAAGTCAGAATCAGTATAGTTTACATGATTCCTGAACTTGATTTTCCATGACTTGAAATCTGCTTTTGTTTCCAACTTCGGGGGTTGGTAAGATGAACCACTGAAGTTGCTCATGATGTTAACAAGATCTACTATTCAATTGATTTGAATATAGAAACAAGTTAATTAAAAAAATTGCTGTTAAACGAAAACAAACACAATTAAACACAACTAACACTGATAGATCAATTGATCTAAATCAATGAGCACTTGGCTCTGATACCACCTGTGAATCCAAGGATCGTCGACAGGAATTATCAGTGTGAATTGATGTCAAGTCAACGTTAGCGGAATTAACGTTGATTTGGTTTAATTGTATTTAAGCAACTTTCAATGTCAATGAAATATCAAGAACACACGACAAAACACAATTAAAGATTAATTAAGTTTTTATTATAATGTGTTGGAGATTACAAAAGAATGAAACAATGAATGCTATGATGTTGTATATGTTTTGATGATCGAAAGACTTTTGATGATTGTTGTAATGCTATTGCTGTTCTCAATCAATCAATCGTCTGTTTTCAATCGCCTTGAATCGAAACCTAGGATCCATATTATAGACAGAGATTTTTCAGTTATAGGAAACACCGGATCTCTTGGGATTTGATTTGTTTCTGATAAGGAATCATCGGATTTCTCGGGATTCGATAACCGCCTTGTTGACTTGTTGACTTGTTGACTTGTAACACTTGTATTTTGGAAGTGTTTGGACTCCGCAGAAATATTGTCTTCCGCAGATGTTTTGTTCTTCCCGCAGATGTTTGTTCTTCCGCAGCATTTCTTGAACACTTGGAACTCCAGTTGATTTTGTTCATCCGTAGATGATCTTCGGATGTTTTGTTACTTGTAAGATATATATATCTACGGAAGAACGATATGTTCATCCGTAGATGTTTCTTACACTTGGTCAGTTTCAATAATTGATCAAGTATTATGTTTGTACCTGCAGCCATACATATGTCAACACATATATAAATAGGTTAACCTATATATTTAATGCATACATAATAATGAAATACAAAGGTTCATTACAAATATTAATTCAAGTACTAAGCCTATACATAATGACTAGATCTACTGATTCTAGACCTAACAATATAGCCATGGGACACATTCTAGGGCTGAGTGAATAGGGCTACCTGGACCGAACCAGGTACAGCCTAAGGCCGGACCGAGATCGACTCTTATGGAGTCACAGTGCCGAAGACCGCACTGACGAGAACAGTCCAGGTATCGGTTAATTCGGTCCTTGGTGATCCGGGTAGTACGTAAGACCGAGACTGTTTAATTCTATCATTACTTCTTCTACTTCTGCAATTGAAAGGATGAATGACTGTCAACTTTCTTCAATCTTTTGAACATGTCAATTAAGGTAAATAAATTCTTTTGGATTTTGCATAGGAAAGTTGGCATTTCACAATGGTTTCTTGAGTTCTCACACACAGATATTCTTGTTTTAAAGTTGTGATTATGGGGCTGCATAGAATAACTGGGCCCATTCCGTATGGGCCGCCTAATGTTACATATATAGATTCCCATCATATAAAAATAACAAATACTCATAATTGTTTTGTGTTTAAAATAAAAACTTGTAATAATCTGGACCACGCGTTGTACGATAAATGTCCGATTTCAGTAGAGCGGGTGTTATATATTCGAGTGAGCTTCACAGTCTGTTTACATCATTACTACAAAAGGGTGGAACCAATGTAGAAACAATTATCATAACCCGATGAATGATAAATAAATTGTAAGAAGCCAGAGCTACCGTTGTTAAGCTTTAAGAGGTTGTGACAACCTGCGAAAACAAGCATATAGACTTGTTTTTTGTAACACCCGGTTACTTCTAAAAAAAAGAAAAAACAATACATGAAGAATAAATGAAAGAAAACAATAAAGTCCAAGTAGAAGGATTAAAAGTGTCCAAAAGGACAAATCTTTGAAAAAGTTGGTGTAAAGGTGGACATGGCCGCCCACCCTCACTTCACATCATCATCTTTCTTCGGTGTTAGAGAAAGAGAGCAGAGGAGTTCTTAGCTAAAGAAAAAGAAGAAGAAGAAAAGAAGTCGAATTCAAGGTAAGGATTCGTGGTTTTTATGTGTTTATGACGGGTTTTATCCCGGTTACATGCTTATGTGTTCATGTGTTGTGTATGTGCTCGTGTGTGTGTGTTTTGGTGGTGTTCTAGGTGTTTGAACTCATTTGCATTCGGGTTAGAACGAAGATACACCCAAAGTTACACCAGGTGAGTTCTAGACCTCGGTTTCTACTTGTGTTAAACATCTTTGGGGCTGAAAATGTATTAAAATGATTTTTACAAGTTTATGCATGATTACACGTATGTATTATGCATGTTAAATGTTGATTCTTGAATGCTTATAGGTTGTTCATGTTTAGAATAGCCATGTTAAGTTTAGAACAGATGGGTTTGATGATTGGGTTTGAAAACATACTAGGAACATGATATACAGAAGGTTCATACGCCTGAAAATGCCATAGAATGAATTAAGTGTATCCATGCGCCTAACAGTAGCCCATGCGCCTAAGATTACCTTAGAAATGTTCTAAGTATAGCCCATGCGTCCGACTGGCCCATGCGTCCGAATGGCCCATGCGTCCGAATGGCCCATGCGCCTGAGTGGCCCATGCGCCTGAGTGATCCATACGCCTAAGTGTCCATGCGACTGAATGGGTCATACACCCCATTAGTGCCCATGCGTCCGAATGGCCAAGCGACTAGGTGTCCATGCGCCTGATTTTTCATGCGTCTGAATTGTCCCATGCGCCTAAGTACCCATACGCCTAAGCAGGGCCCATGCGCCCAAATAGTGTCATGCGCCTAAACCCTTAGAATTTAATGCAGAATGTTTGGGAGTCTGTGCCTTTAGGGTTTTGACCGAGGGTTGACTAGGGCTTATTAATGATGGGTTTTCATGCATGATTATGATTGCCTATGATTGTCTTATGATTGTTCCTTATTATTATTATTATTGCTATTATTATTATTACCTATAGAAGTGACTTTACGTGGTATGTATATTATCGTAACGTAAAGTATATTGTAATAATAAAAAGAAAGAGCAATAAAGAAAAGAAGAGGAACATTAATAAAATGTTAACAAGTCTTGCAAGCTTATAGGAGGTACACGACCGTGTTGTCGTTAGCTCAACTGTGCTGCGGGTTAACTACCCTATTATGCACACAGGGCCAGTCTTGGAGATTGGCAGGACCCTTGTAGCGTACCCTGGGTGATTGGGTCGGCCTTGTATACAGTACACAACACCCTTTCGAGGGATACAGTTGACCCTTTCGAGGGATATAGTTGACCCTTTCGAGGGATATAGTTTACCCTTTCGAGGGATATAGATGGCCCATCACCCGTTTTCCATCGCGCATATAGTTGGGGTATTGCTCATTGGTCCATACAGACAGTGAAAATAAAGAATAAGAAGACTGAATAAACAAGGCATAGAGTAAAGAGATCGAACAGTAATTGTTCATATAGTTAATGCGTGCTCGCATATACAGTAAAGAGTTGTATTTTAAAAAGGAAAGAGTATTTTCATATACAACATACATAAAGTATTTTATTACTTATAAAACTAGAACTCACTCAGCAACGCTGACTTTTATACATTTTCAGTTGGCAGGTAAATATTGCTGAGGATGGCACGAGGGTGAAGCTACTCGGCAGGGAAAGACTGACATCCATTCATAACTATTATTTCTGTTGTTTTGTAATGCAATTAAACAGTCCTTTTGTACTCGATCAAACAATAGTGTATTGCTTAATAACATGGTTTAATGAAATGAAATGAATGGTTTTTGTTAAAATGATTCTGTTGCTTAAGTTTATAAATTTATAATGTTTAATGTATTTAATGCTGTGAATGACCAACTGTGAGGTCTCCGGGAACGAGGCCTTACATTTTTAGAAGACTGAAACAGGCATATTAATAGCACATACAATGGTTACTATATGTAACTGGGACTTTTTTGTTAGTTTCAAATGTTAGTTTATAATTCCAAGATTAAAAACCTAAGTGAAGCAGCCATTAAAGTGCCACCAAAATACGTTATCATGTATGACTTAATAAACAAATTAGGTAACAAACAAACACATACATTTTTGCATACAAATTAGGCTTATCAAGATCTGTAGTGAACACCAATTGAAGGTAAAGTGCACAGAGGTCAATTAAAAGATGATGTAGCTATTACAACATGCAAGTTTAGTTTATCTTTCATCTAGAATTTTTGGTAAACAACATAAGATATAAACCAAGCAATACACACTCTATGCATGTAGAACAGGATGGAAAGGCAATAAAAAAAATCAACAATAGTTATTTCTTGCTTATCTGTAATTTAATCATCTAATATGTTACTAAAATATAAGTCCTTAAAATTTAACAAGCTAATTATAAGTAACATGAAGTTGATATTCATTATACTAACACTTAAAAACAAAGGTCGGTGGGGAACCCACCGGCCGCCACGTGTCACATTTTAACTGGCTCTTTTTGGTTTTTTTTTTTTTTGCTTTTTCCAGATTTCTGCTTTCTATTTGTAAATATGCGTTTCATTACTTACCACTAGATTTGCTTTGTCAAGATGGTAGGATTCTTAGAACTTGAATAAGCAGTCGTGGGTTCAATTCCTGTGGCATATTTCTTTTACTCTCCCCCCTCAACTTTAAAATTTGACACTTTCACCTTCACCCCCAACTTTTTTATATATTTTCTAAAATGTCAATTTGACCCCCTCAAGTTTCTAAAGTTTCGAATTTACCCCCCCACAACATAAATTCAAGTCCGTCTACATTTGGACGTAATCAGAAATTACGGGTCAAATATAAAATGTTTACGTCATTAACTTTATATACGCTTTTACACTGTATATGTTCTGACATACGTTTACGTTTTGACATAATTTTGTTCAGAGATTAGTTGGGTCAAATATAAAATGTTTTCGCATTTATTTTTATGTACGCTTAGAGTTGGTATACGTTTCGACGTAAGTTTTGTTTGGAAACGAGTCGGGTCAAATATAATACGTTTACATATACTCTACATTTCAACGTAAATTTAATTTGGAAACAAGTCGGAGCGATTGTAAATCTATGTTTCAACATAAATTTTGTGTGGAAAAAAGTCAGATCAAATATAATATATTTTAATCAACGGTTTAAATTCGCGTCACTCTACGCATTGGCATAAATTTAGATTGGAAACTGGTCGGGTCTATTGTAATTAATGCATTATCATGACGCGTACGATGCCGCGGCAACGCGCGGCGGGTAAAATGACTAGTTTATTCTTAAAAACAAAAATCGGTGGATTATTCAATTATTTATTATTTAGTAAACTATGCAACATCTAGCTATTGTATAACATTTATTGATTTTTAATAACTAAATTCAGGATGGTAGGTTCAAAGCATAACATTCAATATTCACAGACCTCTTGTAATTTCATTTTCAATTACATGGAAAAAATGGGAAAGAATTTATGATACCTGTATCAAGAACACGTATTATTGTTCTAGACTACACAGGACTTAGTAACTTGTGATCATGCATTCAAACTTAGAGGCTTAGAACATAACTAAGCCTTTACTTCATCAGTGAGGTTGTCTTTATAAAATTTTATAAACTTTTGATCAAATAAAACGCATATTACTAAAATGGAGTGATTATTAACTTTTCTTCCACAGAGGTTCAACTCGTTTGAATAAAAATATGCAATTACCTTATGGTTTTTTATGTCACCTGAAACAATTGGTAGTGCACCAGATGGTTGTACATTAAGCATTAGAATTAGTAAAGCAGAATTATAACTGTTCATTTCTCCGTCAATTAATATTAAGGATAGCTAATGTTTCTTTTGGCAAAATTTATGCATAAGGAAATAAATAGAGATAACTCATACATATTACTAGAAGTCTAGAAGTTGAACCCATCTAAACCATTCGATGATCTCACGAATGACATAAAATCATACTAACATATGTGTAACTAATTAAATGATAAAAGATATATATTAAATAAAATACTAGGTATATTTTACCCTGTTTTTTCACAATAGTCTTTAACTTACCTCTTTTATTTTATTTTTTTGAACGAAACTCACACGCTAATCTATCATACTTTTAATTTTACACCACAATAAATTATCATCAGCAGAATTCTTAGCGGCCTTTATTATTTGTTAAATGTTTAGGGTTTTCTACATAATCACTTGATTATTGAGCTTCAAGTGCAAATCCGTTTTGCTTCTTAGCATTTTGTTTGCCTCTCCATTGTCATCTTGCTCTTTCATTTTCATCATTATGAAATGCGTGTGTGAATCCATTATTTTGGTTTTCTTAATTGTTTGTTTGGAATTTGGTTTTATTATAGTTTGGGATAATGTTGCTTCCTACTGATCTGAAGATAATTGTTTGTAATGTGAACATTTATATGTGCATTCACATATAAAAAACAAAACAAACCATTGTTGTTATAACAGCTATACTATGTTACATTATTTATAATTTATTTGATTTATGTATGTGTAAATCACTATAATTATTGGATCTACGCATATGTATATTGCTCGAATATTATTATCAGGGTGAGAAGAAAGATGAAGCATTAATTAATTAGTTGGACCAATAATCTTTAGTTTAAGGGGTGAGATGAGGTACCGTAAGACTTCATTAAAACATGAGAAAGTCTTGGGTTTGGGTATCACCTATTAAAAAAAAAAACTTTTAGGTTGGGCTAGAAGGTTTTTCTCACCTAAGGTGAGTTTTCTCCTGAAATGGTCTCGTGTTCTGTTAACGTTAATTATATGGTGTGATAGACAAATGAATGAAATGGATTATTATCATTTTATTGTTCTATGGAATGACTAGTTTACTTACATTTATGCATACCAAATAGCCCATTAGAGTTTGAATTGGACCCTCCTTAAATGGATACAAGGTTTAAACAGATTTAGTTTAACACGTTTAATTTTGCTTAACTTTTGCGACTCGCTCCGATCTGGTTAAAAAATTTTTGCTTAACTTTGACGACTCGGTCCAATCTGGTAAAAATTTTCGTTCACCCCACGATCAAAACATGTTGCACCAATAAAATAGTTTTCGAGGTCGACTAGTTCACGATTCATAAAGTGGTGACAAATAGACTCGCTATGCACATTGTTTTGATATTCTTGATTAGGTTTACTAAAAATATGCTTAAAAATCTTAAAAGATGGAAAACCACAAGGAGGTGAAAGCTATCTATTAACTGTTATCATCTTATTTTTATATTATAAAGATTGATCAAGTGCCTATACGCCTTATAGTGGCGACTGGACCGGTAGGACCAGTTAAACGGGAAACCGGTTAAAGAACAGGTGAACTGGACCGGCTGATCGGACCAGATTTCAAACTTTTTCAATTTGTTTTTTCTGTTTTCCTTTTTCAAAATCTCATTGTATAATTAAATAGTATTACATTATTCTTATATTAGTTATTTAAGTCTTTATATATCGTTAAAATGCATATTCATATCAAAATATATAATATTTTCATTTTTATTCTATATTAGATGTATAAAAGTACTTTTAATATTTTTATTATTTATTACGTAATTTGCTTCTTTTATCCTGTCCGACTAATCTGACCGTCCGACAAGTGAACCAGTAAGAAGGTCGGTTCGTTGTTTGTACGGTTCTAAAACCATTGAGTTTAAGTCATAATAAAGTATAAATGCATTTTATACAAAATTAAAGTCCATACAATTTGTCTATACGCTATCATATGAAAATGAAATGTATGAAACTCATTCGCTTTCTCTTGGAAAATCAGTTGGTTTCCTCATTCAAACGTTCACACAACAGAAAGACATGATGAGATAAGAATAAACTTATAGTCAACATTTAAGAAATATTTTAGCCTTTTGATTGAAGGCAAGACAATTTAATTAAGTTGAAACTTCCAAAAGTCAAAATCAATAGGCATACATTTGTTGACTCTTACGACCATTTTTCTTAACCTGCTTAGACACGCATGCAAACAATTGCATGTTGATGGTGAAGTGTAGTTGATAAGAATTAGGTATGAAGATTCATACATGTATAGTTAAAAAAAAATATTGATTTATATACGTATACATCATATATACATGTATTCATATAGAATAATAATATGCATGCGCATTTAAATTCTCCCATAAAGTGGACTTTTGTAAAACACAAATACAAAAATGTCAATAAAATAAGATGGAAAAGTTGTTAGATTTTAACTTTAGAGTTTTTATGATCAGTGATAGTTGATTTTGACAAAATTTGAATCGTGTATGTTAAATTTTTAAAAGTAATATTTCAATTACGTAGTTACATCGAGTTGCACAAAATATATCGTAAGATGACAATCTAGTGATCTGAGCCAAAATTTCAAAGTAACAACAAAAGAAAAGTGAAGGAGTTTGTATGTGCTTTTTCAACCTAGAGAACAAATATTTTGCATGCATATATAAATACAGAAATGTAATTGAATTATAAGAAAATGAGATAATATAAAGTTATCTATAACTTCGTAATATTCAAACCAAAAATAGAATAATTACTACTAAACTAAGGGTGTTTAACGATTCGAAATTCAAATATTCGAATTAAACAAATCGAATTATTCGAATATTAGTTTTTTAAACATGGATTACTAATTCGATATTAGACTTGAATTCAAATACGTGAATTTTTATTCGAATTGCATTTCAAGTTTTTCGAGTTTGATTCAATACTCAAACACTGTTAATATCGTCGATAATGGATGCGAGGGAAATAAGGATTTAGGGTTAATCTGAAAGTTAACAAAGTTTATCACTTGATTTTAGGGGAACTATGAAGAGATTTTCGAGGTTTTGTATGATTTTTTTTAAATAAATTGAACTGGAACTTAAAAGTCGATTACTAATTTACTAATCAGGAAATTTAAAATATATATTTCTTTTTAGTTTCTTATTTTTATTTAACAATTCTAAAGTATATAAAAAACTATATATAATATGTATAAAATAAATATATACATAAATTTGTGTAAAAATTTGAAATTCGATTCGGATTCGACTTTAGAGTTCGAATCAAATTTGAATTTATAAATTCGAATCAAATTTTGAATCAGTGATTTCCCAATCGAATGGAGTTTCGAGTTTTCAAGCTCGATTTGAATACTAAATACCCTTATATCAAACAAACTCAAAATCCAAATGCAATCAAACAATATATAAATATAATAGATAATAAACTCGACTAATACAATATCCCCTAAAGCTAGATGTTTCGACGCAAGTATAGCTTGAAAACGAAGTGTAACAAATTAAGCATATGAGTGAACTTAGCTAGAGTATCATCACCTTCATGGTTTATTCTTTTTGCATTCTTCCTTGGGATTATTCATCGTCTGCATTTATTATTTTTGTAGTCTTTAAATTCAGGGTCATTGTTGCAGATCGTTATTGCATTTTTCATTTTGGTTTTAAATATAAAGTCAATGCATAACTTGTAAAATGTAAAAAGAATTTAAATAGAAAGATAAATTGATTTGCCACTGGAGAGCATCAGAGCAATAATGCTCACCTCTTAAATATAAGATATAACCTAATTACAAGATAATAAGATAATGATAAAAACATTTATAACTATCCTGCTAGTCAAACTAGTGATATAATAACAACTTCCAAACCAATTATAAAATGAATAATAAATCATATGATATTTAACCAACAATTAAAGCTCTGCTAACAAAACCTTTTTAGTAGGATTAATGTCGTGATCAGAAATGGTGCCCTTTAATTTGACCCCATAAGGGGGCGCAACGTACCCCTTGAACTCATGTCATTCATTGGGTGTGATATTAGTTTAGCTTAATAAAGTTATTAGCTTAAAAAAGTGTACAGTTTTTCTTTAAAACCAATATTAATTCGTAGTTAACCTAAAGTATTTTGGTCTTTTGTAAAGCTCAATTACATAAAAGATTATAACACCAAAATTACTAAACATGTCGTTTGTTTTGTGTTGGAGTTTGTATTGATGTTTGTCATAAAAGTTATATTTCTTGCGCTTCTTTTTCTTAATTTGACTTTTATTTAGCCATGAAAATTTCTCGAAAGTTCTTGTTTTATGTATTTTCAATAAACCAGCTTAATAGGAACATGAAAATCACTACAAAGATTGAGAGCAACAGCAGCGACAAATATGGTTAATTATTTTTAAATTTTCTACATCATACTATTTCATCGAAACAAGTTAACTCGAGCTCGGACTTGGATAGTTTACTAACTACGCTGATTTTAAGCGAGTTATGTCCGAGCTATATTCGAATGAGATACGAGGCACAAACTTTTTGAAATATAATTAGTAACTTCAATAGTAGTAGTAACTAAAAAATATATATTATAAGCATAATAACAAACTTTTTTTTTGCAAATGTGTAAGAAAATTCTGAAGATGGTTTTGTGTACCAAATAATTTGCAACAAGAGTTTATGTTTCCCAAATCATACATGGCGATTGTGTCGGAAATATCTATTTTTTGTAGTTTATGTTTCCCAAATCTTACATGGCGATTGTATCGGAAATATCTATTTTTATGCATTTACGACGGATATGGGGTTTCAAATGACCTAGTTTTCTAGTACTTACTAGATTGTTGGTGTTGCTTGTGATGTTTGTGTAGAAGGGCTGGTGGGAGTCGTCCTGCGTTTCCCCGATTTTTCAGGTTGCCACATCATCGTCACATAAGATATTTTTATTTTCTCTTTTTTCCCTCACATTCTCCTAACGTATAAAAGTAAGCACAAAAACTTTTTATATTTGACCAAACTAATTTTTGAACAAAATTTAAGTGAAAACATAGATGTATGTCGAAACGTCAAATTTAAAGTGAATGTAAATTTAAGCACATAGGAACTTTATGTTCGACCCGATTAATTTCTTATTACGTTCAAATATAAATAGACGGACTTTAATTTATATTGTACAGAGTTAAATCTGGAACTTTAGAAACTTGAGGGGTCAAAGTGCTATTTTACAAACTTTATAGAAAGTTTCAGGGGGTGAAAGTGTAAAAGACTAAAGTTGAGGGGTAAAAATGCCTATGGAAAACCTTTATTTAATAAAAAAAACTATTTTTTTTACCTATCGCGCGGTGCAACGGCGACATATGTGGAGTGATAAATCATAATCGATTAGACTTGTATCTAAACTAAATTAACGTTGAAACGTATACTATTTCAAATTTATACCTTTGAATGGAAACATATTATATTCGACACGACTCCAAACAAAGTTTATGTCGACGCGTATAGCAACTCAAAACGTACATAAAAATAATCACATGGAATAACGTCGTATTGTGTCGTGAGAAAGTATAGACTACAATCTCTCTGACTCGTTTCCAAACTAAATTTATATCAACACGTGGATTAACTCAAATGTATATTGTCATATGAAAATGTATTATATTTGACGTGACTCGTTGTCATACGCATTATAATAGGTTCTATAAAATTATATTAGATGTTTTTTCTATATAGTAAGCAAAAAGTAAATTTAAATCAAGGTAAATATTGAATGTTTTAAGAGAAATATTTCTAAATAAAAGTTATATATAATTAGTTATAAGGAGGAGAAGGTAAACGTCATATTTATTTTACTAACTACTGATGCTTTAAAAATTAAAGCAAGTGTCAAGCCTTGAACCTGTTGGTACATGGCACAAACCACCAAGCGAAGACCCTAAATATGTTTTTCTTGTGCTTCAATGAATTTATATATAAATGTAACCAACACCACCCACCTTAGTTTAAGTATAATTAGCAATATCATTATTTGACCAACATTTTTTTTAAAGCAGGACGGACGTGTGATAACAACACTTGCTTTCGTGCTAGAATTCCCCTTGGCGAAGCTATTGATTGGAATATTTTTAAATATAGCTATTGTATCGTCACGTGACGATACCAATGCATGTGGGTATCACAAACATGACATTTTAAAAATACCCACTAATCAATGTTATGTGGTCGGTCAAAAATATTAATAAAAAAGTATCTAATCACCCTTAATATTAAAACTGTAAGAAGAGTATTAAATCCACAATCAATCATAGAAAAATGCTAGTAACATTTAAACTAAAAAAGAGGAATTACATATATCCCACTCTCCACCCTTGAAATTACCTATTTCCCTAAAATACAAGTTTTCAATGTATAAATACAATGCTCTTTAAGCATGATTTGGGTATATATGTAATTTTATAAGTTTAGAGGGGAATATATGCAATTGCTCCAAACATTAAACATAGAAAAAAACTTGCTTTATTGATTGAATTGAAGAATTATGACATTAATAAAAGTAAAGTTTAGGTTTTTAATAATCTTGAAAGGTCTTTAATGGTAGTATTATGCGTGATAAGATCTAAGTGATAATTATGAATCAAAGCTTACTGGAGTTCATTCCCACAATCATTAATTCAAGTTAGTAATCCTAATTCTAACAATCAAACACAAGATAATTAAAGGAAATCAAGAATATATGAAATTACAAATAGGTTTTAACACAATTGAATTGTTTAACTAATCAAATCATATATTGAATTTAATAAAACTTAAAACGTTCAAGATTCAATCCCAAAATTAGGTTACAAACAAAAAAAAAACAGAATACAAAAACTTCCTCAAACCCATCACCCCAAATGAATCAAGGATGGATTAGCCTTGCCTTGTTGTTGAATCTTCAAAGCAACTTGAATTAAGGATGCGAATTTGGATGATATTGATGTTGGAAGGCTTTGAAATCATGAAAAACGGTAGCTTTTCGTCCAAGATTATTGTAGTAGAGGGTTTGTTTTGTTCTAGGGTTAATGTCCTTAAAAACCCGCAAATCAGGTCAAAATCCTTCAAGACCTGGTGCTCGGCATCAGTCGCACGTCCAACGCCAACTGGGATGAATTCTACTAATCAACGGTGGCTTTGACGGTGTTTATGACGGCAACGGCGTCGGTGGTGCCTAGAATGGCGTTGGTCATGCCTCGTCCTACAACATCTTCATTTTCACTTGTAACTTTTGAAGACCTTTCCATTGATAGGTTGTGGGTCCTGTAATTTTTTTTCTAGCTCAAGTTATGCCAATTTTAAGTTACCATGGTTTCACAACTTCTCTTTTGCATTTCTTCACTTCCCGGACTTTGATTTTCATCATGTTTCTTCCATCAACCCAGGAAACTAGTATGAAGAGTTGTTTTATCTTCTTTGTGTTCCTTATGCTTCACCTACAAAGACAAAAACCTTTCAAAAATAACTATATTCCTTATGGATTAATATGTAAAACACAGAAATAAAACACTTGAAAAATTGACTTTTCACTATCCGATCACCCACTTTTTATACCAGACATGCACTGATGATATAGTTCCCACGTAGTATCGCTTAGACAATTATTTAATGTTTATTGTCGAAAATACGCCGGCGATACACCACTTATTTCGTATCCCCCAGCTTTTTTTTATAAAAATTAAAATATGAGTTTTAAATTTCTTTTAAAGTAATTTATTAAGCAAATAACAATTTTTTTAAATCATAAAAAACTTAATTTTTATAATCAAAACATATCTATAAATACTATAAAGTCCTTACCCCATTCTCTCATGATATATCATCCATGATCAAACTTCCTTTATTTTTCACTCATATATCATGGAAAAACAATAATATCATTCTCAATCGGTTACTAAACCATTAAGTTGGATTATGGAAAAATGGAGACGTTCAAATAATCAATCTGATTAAAATGTGTAGACAAATGACGTACCAAATATTTTTTTAAATTAATATACTTGTATTAGTAATTTTTTAATTTTTAAATATTTTTAAAATTGGGTGATTCACGAGAGAATGGTGATCACTAGTCGGAGATACATAAGTTTTATATATCATTTTTTTTGGGCGATACACGAGAGACGATGTATCTCTGGCTGGTGTTATAGGGCTCTTCACGAGTCGACCCGAACCGAGCGGACTTTTGCTCATGCTTGGCTCGTTTCCAAACCGAACCGAGCCGATCGGCTATAAAATACTTTGAATAAATGACTATTATGGTAAACTTGATGGGTCAAATGTGTAATTTGAAAATTTTCAATTCCCTTGTTTTTAATTAAGAGTATGATATAATGTGCTCAAATGCTGACTTACATGTAACCTATTTATTACGTCTGCAACATGGTTTAAAACACAAAACAACATAAGAAAAAAACATATATCATATTCAATTCAAAGAGTTTATTGTTAGAAATTAAATATCTAGAAAAACACACACAAACACACGCATGGCCACGGCGGCTAATCACACGTACATACACATCTCTTAGTCTTCATTCTCATTGCTGCCGGAGTAATCCACCATCTCCGATCACCACCACCACCGCCACCGCCACCGCCACCCACCGGAATCCATGGCCTCCACCGGACACAATACATCATCGTCTTCACATTCACCACCACCTACCACCACTAGTTTCCAAAACAACAGCCCCTACTATCAACCACAAACATCTCATGATCATAAACAGATTATTAAAGAATTGGATTTGTTCACCGATAAAGAACACGATCCCTCGAATATATTCATCGAATCTTTTAACAGTTTTCATGAGTATCAGAAGGAGTCTACTGCACCTACTATCGATTTAGATTTCAACATCAACGTAAGCGGATATGATATATTACATTTTTACTTTAAATTTCTTCAGTTGTTAATTGAATTCGATCACTTATTATCAGACTCGTTTGCATCTTCACAACGGAGACACAAGCACTGATCGATCCGTAATCGACGATCTTATACCTCTCAATTCTGATGATAAACTAACAAAACACGAGGTGCATATAAAGCATTACTGTATAAAAGTTTTGTATCTTTGATGATCTAATTGATGAATTCTTTATACAGTTAACAACTGCAAAAGCTGAATATGAGAGGATAACTGGAGAGAATCAACGGTTAAAAGACGAGTTGAATCACATGTTGATCGATTACAACAGGCTCCAGATGCGTATCGCCACCATGAGACAACAAGAAGAACACCGGAGGGTGAATCTCAATGGATATTATTATGGATCTACAATGGCAGCTGGTCAAACAGATGAGAATGATAAGTCAACGTCACCGAGAAGAAGCCAAAATGATCATTCAACGATCGATGAAAACTGTGGGAATATCGGAGATTTAGGTTATTCTGCCGGAGCAACGGTTCGGAGAGCTAGGGTTTGTGTTCGAGCTCGATCAGAGGCTTCAGTGGTATGTATGTTGGTTCATGTTTAAAGTTTGTTTATTGGTTTGATGGTTTGTTTAGCGATTGATTTGTGTTGTTTGTTAGATCATAGATGGATGTCAATGGAGGAAGTACGGCCAAAAAATTGCTAAAGGAAACCCTTGTCCACGGGCGTATTATCGGTGCACCATGGGGGCCGGTTGCCCCGTTAGGAAACAAGTAAGTTGCGTCCACTATTTTCTGTTAGTTCGTTTGAACTCGTTGGTTACCGGGAACAATGGGTCAGACAGGATAACAACTTTTTTCTTACCGGTTATTATTTATCGATCGTCTAGGGAAAACTTCACCTAATAATAAGTGAATTTTTGAGTTGTTTTATTAAAATTGCTTAGTGTTTCTGTCTCTCTACTTTCACTAATTGTTTCAATACTATAATATAGTTTTTAATATATTCGATTTCTATAAAATTAAGGGATAAATTAAGGGAGTCCAATCAAGATACATATATGAATCTTGATTGTATGTGAAAATTTTCTTGCAATTATAACTTGAAGTAGGAGGTAACTATAAACAAATTTTCTTTCCCCAAATAATGACAAAGTTTTATAAATGTTAAATCTAAGTTAAAGTGAAAAAAGAAAACAATAAAACCTAGATTAATAATCTATGTATTATTTGTCTTACTAAAGTATAAAAAGTTTAAACATAAATATTACATAGAACTGAAAATGGAATGATTTATAGTGACAAATAGTTTTAAAGTAATTTCTGTAAAACATTAATATGTATCAAATCCACACACAAAATAGTGTGTAGTTCTTTTGTAATTAAAATATTCATATATTATATGTTTTATTGTATTTATGGTGTAAGTGGTTTTATAAATCAAGTCTGACCACTGAATCAATAAGACGACAGATTCAATGTTCGATCCTGCCCCGTAAACATTTTTCCGCAAATTATAACCGTGATAAAATTCTCTTTTCTATTAAATGAAACTAATTGAATGCAAGTGTTGCATGTTCATGCAGGTGCAAAGATGTGCAGAAGATAAAACCATCCTCATCACCACCTACGAAGGCCACCACAACCACCCTCTCCCGCCGGCCGCCACAGCCATGGCCTCCACCACCTCTTCCGCCGCCCAGATGCTCCTCTCCGGCTCCACCCCGAGTCCCGACGGCCTCACGAACTCAAACCATACAGCAACAACTCTCAACCCTTTTTCATCAACCATGACTACCATATCTACATCAGGCCCCTTTCCAACAATCACACTAGACCTCACTCAAACCCCAACCCCGTTACACTTTCACCGGGCCTCGGGTCAGTTCCAACTGCCCGTTTTCGAGCAGTCTTTATCCAACCATTCTAAATTCTCAGGGCTGCAAATGTCACAAAATTACATGGAGGCCACTGTGGGAAATGGGTGCAAACCATCATTGCAGTTAAACCATCAATGGTCGCCACTTGCGGATTTGAAGCACACTGTTACTGCCTTCACAGCGGATCCAAATTTTACGACGGTTCTAGCAAGGGCGATATCGAAGATAATGGGTGGTTGTAATGGGAACAACAATGATGAAGATGTGAATGCCACCGGCTGTGACAACAATGAAGTGATCAACTGATGATCAGCAATGAGGTTTTTAAGGAAATTAGAAATTCATGAGGTGGTGGTATTACATATTTTGATAAAAGTTCCTTGTATTAGTAATAGTACACACATGTTTTGGGTTAGAATGTTTTTTTCCGAATGCAGATGGTTTTGTGTTAAAGTGTTTTTAGGTGTTTTTGAAAACCATTTTTGTTTCTACTACTATCTTTAACTTTTTTGAAAGAGAAAATGTACGAGTATTTCTGATGATATATTTTATTTTAATCAAAACTATTTATCTATTTTTCAGCTGTAATTACACCCTCAATCTTCGACTAGAAAACTCGGAATTAAAAAAACCCTCATTTCAACCGAGAGCATTCTAGTACCTTCACTACTTTGGATAGTGGAGATGGCTGATCTGACAAAGAATACAAGAGTTTTTGTTAAAAGCATTCAGAATTTATTTTTTATTTTTATCTATATAATTAAATTAAAAATTACTATTTTTTTATTTTTATTTTTAATTAAATAATATTTTTTTATAATTTTATCATTATATTTTCTCTCCTTCACTCGCAACCACTTAATATATATTAAAAATATTATTGGATTTTGAACAATGTTTATCAAAAATACAGATTGAACAGTAAATTTCTTTTATCCTTCACTTCAACCACTTATAACATATCATATAATATAAGAAATACACGTACATCAATTTAAAGAATGAGATGTGAATGCTATAAGATAAAAAAAACTTGCACGGACTCCTATTATCTCAATTAGTAGAAGCCAACAAAAAAAATCACCTCTGCTACTCTGAATACAGATGTCATGCACAAAAACTTTATTGTTATTTCATCATTTTATATTAGAGTATTCATATCTCAAAAACATCTACGGGACGTGTTTGCTTAGCAAGAAAACACTAACTTTTAAAAGCACAAAAACCCCTAAGAAGGAGGGTTACAAACATTAAAACATCATAATTTTTTTCTTTTAAACAACCATTCCAGACTATTACCTATTGACCGATAATAATTCATACTATTAATTTGGCCGGTAACACTCCCAACATTCAATTTTGTTACCAACAACAGTTCCCACGACATAATTTTCATATTTTTACGCTCGTTTGTATTTATTTTATGCTCAAATTAACTTGTATGTTTATTCATTTCGTTCATAATCATTATTGTGACTAGAATTGAATTCAAATCAAACATAAAAATTGAAAATTATATCATTGGGACTGTTGTTGGTAATAAAAGTGAAAGTTGGAGTGTTACCGGCCAAATTAATATTATGGATTATTATCGGCCAATCGGTAATAATTTATATTATTAAAATCCGATTTGCCATATTTATATAAATAAAACGCAAAGGTGCCTCCTCAAAAACAATGGTAGCTCAATGGTGAGAAACGTCTAAAAATGATCTCATTGGTCTAAAATAACCTCCAAAAACAATCATTGGAGATGGTCTTAACGAGTTGTTACAGGATAGACTAAAAGCTTCTACAACGGTATTTTTAGAAGGTTTTAGATGAGAGAGATGGGGAGGCGGAGGAGAGAATGTGAGAGAAAGTTTACGGGTATGAAATTATGAACTTGAATAAACGAATATGTGAGAGGAAATGGAAGAGAACTGAGAAAGTGTGTAGTTTTCGAGATTGTGAGAAGCAGATGTCACATGACCGATGGTTTTACACCTTCTATTTGTGATGCTCTTACATATATACACGAATGTTAGTAATTATAATATGACTTTCCCTAAGTTTAATTAGTTGGATAGGGTTATAGTAAAAATAATATTTAAACTAAAAAGTCTAAGAAGGATTGTGTGTTTAACACTTGTCATATTTATTGTTTTAAAAGGAGTGACATTTTAGTCATTGTATCAACTATCTCAGTTCATTGTGTTATATGTTTTTTCATCAATTATTATATGTATTCATCATTTTATTTTACATTTTATATAATTTTATGTTATTTTTGTTATTATTTTTATATACTATATAAACTTGTTATCAATCATTATGTTTTACAATTAGAAGTACATAATGATATTATTTCACTAACGTACATTTCCAAACTCATAGTATTCAAAATAATATAATATATTATTTTTGTCAAAGTTTTAATAAATTATATAAATTTATTGTTATTTATCATTGTATTTTACAATTAAAAGTACACAATAATGTTATTTCATCAATTTTTTTTAAAACTCATAGTTTTCTAGATAATATAATGTGTTATTTTTGTTATTGTTTGTATATATTATATAAACTTATTGTTATTTATCATTATGATTTACAACTAAAAGTACACAATCATTTTATTTCATTAATGTATTTTCCAATTCATAGCATCTAAGATATAACACATCATTTTTAATGTATTAGATTAATTATTTATTAATTTATTAATATGTTATACATGCTAGAAATACACAACATTATTTTACAATTATCTTTTTTTATAATTAATCACTTTTGAAAAACACAATAAGTAACAAAAATACACAATCAACTGCACTAAAGACATAATAATGAGTCGAAATCATATGAGCTTAATAACATAAAAAAACTATTTTTTTATATAACAGTATTGTACTCGTTTTAAAGATAAAAAAATATTCGTTTTTATGGTGTAATTTTTATAAAAAAATAATGTCATACATAAAAGTTATGAACTTTCAAAAAAAATGGCGGAACTTGCGAAAAAATAACAAAGATGGTTATTTTTAAAATACATCTTTAACAAAAATTTTCCTACAATTTGATCTCAAACATTATATATCAAAGAACCTGAATTGTTATTGAAAATTAAAAAAATTAAATTTATTATGTTTGACATGGGTTTCAAATAAAATTTATATTAAAAATAGATAAAAATTAGCATGTTACAAATGAATTTTGTAGATGTTTATGTTTAAAATCTACAAGATAAAAACACACAAATATATTCTAAACTAAATATAATAATAAAGTAACCAATTTTAAAGTGTTATAAATAAAAAATTATGTAATTTGTATAATCATGCAAATACAATAATCGATATGCTTACTTAGCTTGTATTTTCATAATTTCTAACTTTTAGGTAAATTTGATGTCAATATTTAAATTAATTATAACTCGCCGGCTAGATTCACATTGACAAATTTTCCTAATGTAACTCTGAACTTTTCCTTTTGTTGTCAATAGCAATTCCGCATGTCGATTGATTTCTACTTGAGGTCACTTATAAGGAAGGCACGTTAAGAACATATAAATATGATAAATCTTCATTACGTCCAAATATATGATGGGTATTCATGGTTTGTAAGATCAATCATGTCAACGATTCCGTGGTCATGCCATATATATTATTTGGCTCTAGGGACTTGAATATCGGATCGTTATCGTCAGTGTCATCGTCACCATCTCGAGGCAAAAAGATATTAGTGTTTAGAGTTGTATATACCATTAGAATGAATGAAACCAATATTGAGAGTATAGACAAAACTATCATGAGCAAATGAGCAACACCAGTCTTCATTTCCTGTGCATATTCAGTAGAAGCCAATGCCAATACTGTTAATGGATATGAATATGACCACCATACTACATTGAATTTTTCCATTGATTTCTTGAATAAATTTGGCCTTGATACCTGAGATTCGACACCAAACAAAAAGAGTTTAGCACATTTGGTAATCTTGATTCGTCAAAACAATTAATGACCTTTACTCCACCTCGTAATGTGAGTGCTTATTTTTGTATTTTGATAGTTTATGATGAGCTCATCCAAAACTTGAAACTAGTTGTGTAAACAAACCGGTCATTTACCCTTTCTTATTTATTATTTTTATTTCAAAATATGTGATTATGTACATGTAGTATATTTATAAACCATCTTTATCGTTTTAAAACTTATAACAAAAACTAATAGTTCTGAAAATAGTAAAAAATTCAAGACTAAATTACTATTTTCGTCCCTGAGGTTTGACGAAAATCACGGTTTCAGTCCAATAGTTTATTTATTACACTAACAGTCCAATAGTTTTAGGATTTGTTTCGATCACATCATTAACTCCATTAAAATTTTCTGTTAAGTTAATATTAAATGACAAATTTACCCCTGTAATTTAAAAAATACAAAATAAATTACAATACCCACCCAACCATATTCTGCTCTCTCTTTCTCTTATATTCTCTCTCTCTCTCTCTCTCTCTCTCTCTCTCTCTCTCTCTCTCTCTCTCTCTCTCTCTCTCTCTCTCTCTCTCCACCCTAGACTCACCCCCAACCCAAATCCACTGCCACCAAACCTCCACCACCCTACAACTCTCTTTTCTTGAACACCGCCACAGCATCTTCATTGCCATATTTGCCGGCAACCGAAAACCACCACAACGTCATTGTCGGCGACCGAACACCACCAGAACGACATCATCAGCCACCAAATACCACCACAAGTCATCACTGGCCACCAAACACCATGACAGCTTCATCGCCGACCACCAAACACCCCAATCTTTATCTTCGGTCACCAAACACCACTAGATCTACATCGTCGGCCACCAACGCCTTGAATAGATCTGAAAAACGATGGTGAAGGCAAAGTATCTTTTGATCTGAAGTGGAGGGAAGACGCTGCTTGATGGTGGTGGTTGAAGTCGACGGTGATGATGATGGTTGTTCTTCTGGTGTAGCAGATGATGATGGTGGTTGAAGTCGACAGGATTGGGTATGGGTTGAGTAGTTTGATCTAACAATGGCACCCTAATTTGTTTTCAAAAACCCCAAATTATACAGCACCTAGCTTCTGACCTGGGTGGTTACGATGGTGAATGACGTGGGTAGTTACGGCGGTGAGTGACGTTGGTGGTTGTGGTCATAGGATGTGGTGGTGGTGGTGGCAGATGGTGATGATGTAATACAGAAAGAAAGAGAGAGAGAGAGAGAGAGAGAGAGAGAGAGAGAGAGAGAGAGAGAGAGAGTTGAAAAAAAGAGGCGGGGGAGAGGGACAAAGAGAGGGAGGGTTTTACTCAAATACCGCCATCCCCAACCACCTTTAGCCACCACTGTTGGAATCACGATGGTGGTGGTGGGTGGCAATGAGGGATGGTGGCAGTGGCGGTGGGGGGGGGGGGGTGGTGGTGGCGGTGGTGGTGGTGATTTGGGTTAGGGTTAAAGATAATGGTAGATGATTATAAGAGTTTTAGTTTTATTTTTATTTATTAAGGGTAATATAGTCAATTCACATTAACTTAACAGAATTAAACTAACAGAGTTAATGGTTTGGGTGAAATTGAAACAAAACTTGAAACTATTGGAACGTTAGTGTAATAAATGAACTATTGGACTGAAACCGTGATTTTCGTCAAACCCCAGGAACGAAAATAGTAATTTACTCAAAATTCAATTTAGATCGTTAAAACAGGACCATAAAACTACCAAACCGTTGAACCACACCACTCCCTAGACCCAATCAACCCATCTAGTTTGGTTTGATATTTTGTGAAATTGTAGTTATTGGCCTGTTTGACTTAAAATTTTGTCTAAGGCCGGTCGAATAGACAAAGTAGACTGAATTTTAACACTTTACATTGATCATACTTCATTGGAATTCTTTAATCCAAAGTATATATTACGCATTGATCGAAAATAAACCATACTGATAATCTATTGTATACTAACTGAGAAGTAACAATTTACGCCTAATGACGTGACATATGCCAAACATATTTTCCAAATATAGATGAAATGTTGTTGACTCATCATGTCACATCATGAGTGTAGAAAATGATCACTTCTCCATTAGAGCGAAATTGCCCTCGAAAAGAACATGTTAGGAGTGACAACAGTAAAATTTTCACTAAGAATTATTATCGGACAGATAGTTAATTTGGCTTTATTAAACTTATTTGGTATAATCTTTTATTAAAGTCATCCA
Organism: Flaveria ramosissima; assembly: GCA_025215565.1. NCBI lineage: Eukaryota > Viridiplantae > Streptophyta > Magnoliopsida > Asterales > Asteraceae > Flaveria > Flaveria ramosissima. The sequence goes on from CM046042.1 coordinate 32,741,674, forward strand.
ACTACAAACACTATTTTATGGTGTGCAGATTTATACAAAGTTATATCCAACAACAAGAAAGTTGGAGAATATACAACTTTAAATAGCAAATACGCTTATGGTTATTTTCAGTTTCTTAGAAATTGACTTATCAAACCATAAAAAAACTGAAAAAACAAAATTTGATATACGCTTAATTATCTTAGGATGGGAGGCGTCCATGCCGGAGCCCCACGGCAGTGGGCGGCGGCGCGCGACAACACCGCCGTCGGTCCCCACGCCGCGCCGTTCAGCCGTTTCAACACGCCGATGTTTTCTCCCCCATTTTGAAGCTATGTTTCTTTCGTATCCAACGGTGTGAGCACCCACCTCACATGGCATGGTATGGTGTGACATGACAAATCATAATTGGTGGGTATGTGGTGTAGTGTGGTGTGTATGGTGCGATTGACCCCGGCCACCACCGTTAGTTTAAAAACTTAATTAATACTAACATATAAATAAATAAGTTTAAAAATAAAACAAAATCAATCTAAAAGAAAGCACATTAATTTAAACAAAAATCAAATTGCAATTTTAGTAAAGAAAAACAAGATTATTAATTATTTGCAAATAGCCACATACCAGAGATATAAAGAGAAAAACAGCAAGATAAAACATCATCTTCGACGAACAATCAAATCTCCCACAAATCGAATCCCAAGCTAAGCTCCCCATGCTCGGAGCTGCAACAAACAACATCATCACCGGCCGGAGCATCTCCGGCGAGCATCTCTTCCCCGATAACCTCTCATACAACGTCACAAACACCACCACATAATGCACAAACCCTAAAGCAAACATCACCACAGCCCCCTCCCTCCACCCCATTTCCGCCGCCCCCGATGCCCCCACGAAGTTCCCGATCACCGACAGCTGACTCGCAGGCGTCGCCGCAGTTGAAAGGAACCTCTTCCCCTTTGTAAACCACTGTCCGTACAGTTTTACGTCCAGTATTATTATGGGAATGACAAAGACACAATAAAGTAACAGATAATAAGCGGTTTTCGGGGCGAAAAGGGGACATGATTGGAGAAGAAGGAGCCATGAGATCCATGGTGCGAAGAGGTAGTTGACTGTTGTATGATTCATGTATTCTTGTTTGACCATGTGGGATAGTAATAAGCAACGTAGGATGTATGAGAGTGAAAGTGATGTGAGGGTGATGAGGGATAGTGACCACATGAGGAGGAATGCGGCAGCGAGGGTTCGATGGTGCGCGTGCGCGTGGGCGTTTTCGCCTTCGGGTGGTTCGCCAAGGGTTTTCCAGAGTAGGGTTTGCCAGCAGAGGGAGAGGGTTATGCGGAAGTAGCCTGCATGGAGCCTTGCAATGAGTGGGAGAATGATGGGTTTGATTGGTGGGAGAGTGGGGCCGTTGGCGGCGCCACGGTGGTGGGTGGGTGGTGGAGTGATGGTTATGTGGACTTGTGGTGGTGGGGTGGTGGTGGTGGTGATGGTGGTGGTTTGTGTGTGTGTTTGAGACATTGTTAGTAGGTGAATAAGGTGGTGGTATGCAAGTTTGCTTGCTTATTGTTTTTGTTGTTGTTTGGACTATGTGAGCACGTGTGTGGACTGTGGTGTTTATATAGAGCAGAAAATGAACAAATTAAATTAATTAATGAAAGAAATAATACTTTTTTCTGGTTAATTAATCCTTTTTATTGGTGGTTTAAACAAGCTATGCTGAACCCGAGCTAGTATAGGCTCGAGCTTGACTCGTTTTAACTTAATAAGCATTGAGCTCGGCTCGTTTTGTTAGCACGTCAGATTTTTCACTCGTCTTTTATAAAGAGTTATTATCTCTCCGATCAAACAAATATCCTTACATGTTTTTACAATATTTTCACATCATTACCAATGCTTGCAATTAAATTTCTTAAACAAATATGTCTATACAAAGTTTATTTTTTTTCCGTTCGTATTGTTTAAAACAATAAAATATAATTAAAATTTAATATTAAAATTAAATATTACATAAACTTCAAATCACAAACATATATTGAACATCAAAATTTAAACAGTATATATAATTAAAAATATATTAATACAACATGACATAAATCTAACTATTACTAAGTATAAATATAACTAATCTTTTAAGATACCACACATGTTTCACAAAAATATTTACAAATATATATATAAACTTTTTTGTAATGGATAATATATAAACGATGATAAATTTATCAATAAAATTAATTTATTTAAATCTTTTGAACAGACACACAACACAAAGCAGTCATGTATGCATAAAATCTTTATATAACGATTTTGTAAAGGAGAATCATTTCAAACCAGTTTGATTTGATATTCTTTAAACCCTCGTTAACAGTAAGACCCACAAATTTCATTAAAACTGATCAAACCAGAAATATAACTCCACTCCTTTGATACTTTCTTTTTACTTTCTATGATCTTATATATTTTTACAAATAATTATTTTAGATAAGAAAGTTCAACTTATCTTTAATTAAAACAATTCAATTTTGATACCATTTTTATCAACACGAGTCTTGTCAACAAAGTAGAATTTTAGCTGAAAATGAGACAACCACTTGGTCGGTCATATAAAGTGGTACTTAGTACGTACAATCTTTTACAAACCTACATTTAGAGCAAAAAAACATACTTTTTTTAATACTATTTTATGATTAAATTATTTAAAAGATTATAAAAACAAATAAGAAAAAGTTGAGGGGTCAACCAATCACATAATTTAATTTAAAAGAAAAATTCTCAAAATGTTCGTTTGACTAAGATATTCCCTCAAAATATACCTTTGATAAGTCATCCCGAAAAATGTTACCACCTAACAGAGTTGTCTCAGTCGCTTAAATAGAGTCGCACGAGCTTTCATTTAACGGACATTATTTGTCCTCATGTCCAAATACGGTGGATAGAACCTATTTAAAGTTTGATCGAAGTTGTATTAAGTTTAACCGAACCCATTTACATGCAAATAAGTTCAATAGAACTTAAACACAGTCGAATAACCCTGTTTAAAGTTCGAACGGCTCTATTTAAGGTTCGGACGACCCTATCTGAGGTTCCAACATTTTAGTGTTTGAAAGACTCTACTTAAGGTTCAGACGACCCTATTTAATGTGTGGACATTTTTGAGAATATATTAGTCAAATAAACATTTTGTGAGATAAAAATGGTTAAAAAGACATTTTTAGAATGTTTTCTAACTTAAAATCTATTGATTAAATTTTATAATAAAATTGGTTTGGTCTCTTCCTTTCGTTATATTTAAGTGAATTATATTGCATTAAAGGAAATAAAATAATGTGAAATTGAATGAGGGACATTTTTTGAAAGTTTACATGGGGCTCAAGGCGGCTGACCAACTCGGCTAACCCTTTTGGACCGAACCGGCTAGCTGTCTGGTTTGAGCTCTTTTCTTTACAGCTAGATGTCATGATGGTGGGGCCGTATGTTTAGTGCTCGATCGGCTTAACGGCTTGACTAATGAGTCAAGTCGGCACACGATTATAATGAAAGCCTTTAGTTCACATACCACTTTTTAGTTTTTATTTCTCATCTTATGATAAATAGGTAAATTATAATGAACTGGTATAAAGACAATCGTGTTGCAACATGGATTAAAATCATGCAAAAAGTTAATGTTTAAATGTTGTTGTGAAGCCGTATATTGAAGTTAGAAAACAAAACTAGGGAAACTTTATATAAAAACAAAACCGTCATAGAATCATGAGTTAAGGTGAGAACGTTGATAGTATTTGAAACTTAATTAATATAAAAAGAAAACTGTTAAAATATTAACATAAGAACATTGATCAGGGGTTGTTGTATGTGTATATACATAAACTACTAGACCAGAAGCATTATTTATTTCTTTGTTCAAAAGAAATTGCATTTAACCAAAAAAATTCTAGTGTCCGTACGCAACACATTGGGGTAAGTATATTTGAACATGGCTGTTGAACGATTTAAACAATCGCTTAGAACCACCGGCCGGTTTAAAAATGATGTTATGAAAAGTCACGGCAATGTAAATCTTGAAATTTTATAAAATATTGTATGTTAAAAGTTGTAAGAGAAAAAAACTATGAAAAAGTCGAAACCTTAAACATTTTTGAGAACTTGTACTTTTATGTTTTGATAACTTATACATACATTATTACACGCAAAGCCGTTTCGAGTGATATTTACATCAAAAAATAGATAAAAATAAGCATGTCACAATATTATATTCGAAATTTTATAAAATGTCATATTTTAGAAGCAACCGAGAAAAAAATAAATTCAAAACTAATTATAATAAATTAATAATAAAACAACCAAGTACAAAAGAAAAAATTAATAAAATAAAAAAGACAAAAAATGAAAAATGAGACATATGTGCATTATATAATTGTATCTTAAGCTTAAAAGCTTTTCATTACGGCTTTTAAAATAATAAAAAATATAGTTATATTATTTGTCTAACCATGCTACATTATATCATACAGAAAATTCTCAAATCGTCTCTTTTGTTTTGAATTTCCCTCAAAATGTCCTTTCCTCCTCCTCCAAAAATTTTTTCTCCATATGTTTCCTCCAGACAAGACGTTGATGTCTCTTTGGATAAGTGTGGACGCCTGTATAGTCATCCAATTAAAACTAGACATGTGCTTTTACAAAATGTTTTTTGTTTCAAATACGTAACGTGGGCGTCCACCTTCACAATGGAGGCTCCCATCTTTACCGTAAACACATGTACGACTTTTAGTGGCCCGATGCCCACACCTGTCTATGGAAGCGTCAACGCCTTGTCCGGGGGGGGGGGGGGGGGGGGGATTTTGAGAAGAAATCTATGAGGATGGCATTTTGAAAATGAAGGGAAAAAACATTTTGGGAATTTTCTGTATATCATATGCTATATGAAAACAAAATGATCATATTTTGTTTTTGAAGCAAGTCGTACGCCTCCTAAGTGCCTGAGATCATTGACCAATCAAAGGTTATCATGTTTCACTATCTTTTGTCCATAATGCGTCATCGCTTCATCTGTTGCAGATTTACCTTATCACTTTTTCTAATCTATATTCTTACATCACTCAACCAATTTCTTACCCATCATTTTTCTTAATTCCCAATAGTATTCAATAATTAAGCTCTTGAAATTGAGGAGGAATCCTAAATTTGATAATGTTTTTACATGATTTCGGAGATTGTTTTTGATTTGGGTGTTGTTGCTTTAGACATGAATCTATTTGTACCTAAGTTTTCTTTTGTTCTTATTTTGCATCTTTTGTTCTTTCATTCGATCAAGGAGTACTTCAGCATGGGCTACGAAATGGGAAGTGTGCAGTTATGGTGATGTTACTAGTTGCTCGCTTCGGGGGGGGGGGGGGGGGGGGGGGGGGGCATGTACATGTTTTTATATGATTCTCGTAGTTTTCTACGTAAATTGATTTTATATTAAACAATATTTATCTCACTCTTACACATACACATATGCATATATTAGCTTGTTAACTTTCTTATGCATACACAATCATGTCTCAACTTTTTGTCATCAAACTAAAGTGTTGAGTTGTGATGTGTGGTGATTTTTGAAAGCATAAAGATAGTGGAAGCGAGTACGGGGCATAACTTCCATTTGAATTTTTAAGCTTATATTTGTGAGTCGGTCTAAGGAAGAATGTAATCATGGCTATTAATATATACCAAAGTCAACATTAATTACAAAGTTTTTTAGCTCAACTGTGAATATGAAAATATGTATGTTTTATTTTCTTTAACTTTTGTTTATGTAGTTTTATTATGATCTGACGGATAAACCCAACCCTAAACATTAGATGCATCTAGTGACTAACGGGGCGGGATAATTTGTATGAGATTAGTTCTAAAAATCTCACGAGTATGGGACGTGTATGGTATTATGTGATATCCGACCATATCACCTAAACATATTGTTAGGTCTAGAAACAGTAGATCTAGTCATTATGTATAGGCTTAGTACTTGAATTAATATCTGTAATGAACTTTTGTATTTCATTATTGTGTATGCATTAAATATATAGGTTAACCCATTTATATATGTGTTGATTTATGTATGGCTGTAGGTACAACCATAATACTTGGTCAATTACTGAAATTGACCAAGTGTAAGAAACATCTACGGATGAACATTTCGTTCTTCCGTAGATATATATTTTACAAGTAACAAAACATCCGAAGATCATCTACGGATGAACAAATCAACTGGAGTTCCAAGTGAATTTCAAGAAATGCTGCGGAAGAACAAGAATGCTGCGGAAGAACAAGAATACTGCGGAAGAACAAAACATCTGCGGAAGAACAAAACATCTGCGGAAGAACAAAACATCTACGGAAGACAATATTTCTGCGGAGTCCAAATACTTGTATAATACAAGTGTTACAAGTCAACAAGTCAACAAGGCGGTTATACGAATCCCGAGAAATCCGATGATTCCTTATAATAAACAAATCAAATCCCAAGAGATCCGGTGTTTCCTATAACTGAAACATCTTTGTCTATAAATATGGATCCTAGGTTTCGATTCAAGGATGATTGAGTCAGACGATTGATTGATTGAGAACAGCAATAGCAATACAACAATCATCAAAAGTCTTTCGATCATCAAAAACATATACAACATCATAGCATTCATTGATATCGTACATTCATTCTTTTGTAATCTCCAACACATTATAATAAAATATTGATTAATCATTAATTGTGTTTTGTTTCGTGTGTTCTTGATATTTCATTGATATTTAACGTTGCTTAAATACAATTAAACCAAATCAACGTTAATTCCGCTAACGTTGACTTGACATCGATTCACACTGATAATTCCTGTTGACGATCCTTGGATTCACAGGTGGTATCAGAGCCAAGTGCTCATTGATTTAGATCAATTGATCTATCAGTGTTAGTTGTGTTTTAATTGTGTTTGATTTCGCTTAACAGCAATCGTTTTTAATTAACTTGTTTCTATATTCAAATCAATTGAATAATAGATCATGTTAACATCATGAGCAACTTCAGTGGTTCATCTTACCAACCCCGAAGTTGGAAACAAAAGCAGATTTCAAGTCGTGGAAAATCAAGTTCAGGAATCATGTAAACTATACTGATTCTGACTTGTGGATTTCCATCACTGAAGGTCCTTATATTCCACCCACTCTTGGGCCGGATTATAATGACAAAAATCAACCAATCAGTACAAAAGATCTATCACCTGATGATGTCAAAAAGATTAAAGTCGATATAAAAGCATACAGTCTGCTTAGTATGGCTTTACCTGAAGAGATATTAATCAGGTGTGAGAACTATAAAACAGCTCACTCCTTATGGAAGATTCTTCACACTCTCTGCGAAGGGAGTGATGAGATAAGAAGTATAAGGAGAGACACCCTCAGATCACAATATGAAACTTTTCATCATATTGAGGGTGAATCAATTCCTCAGCAACTTCATAGATTCATGCAGTTAGTCACTGAGATGAATATTCTAGAGTTGAAGTATACTAGTGAGGAATTAAACAAGAAAATGCTCCACACTTTGCCAGAAAGTTGGAAGCATACTGTGTCCATGTTCAAGAACACTATAGATCTGAAAGCTACTGGATTAGATACTCTGGTTGCAAAAGTGGAAGCTCTTGAAATGGACGAAAAATCAAGAAACAAGAGTGTGAGAACTCATGTCTCACCCTATCACTTCAAAGAAACAAATAATGTAGGAAGTGCTTTTATTTCAAACAATGAAAGTGATAACTCTTGTGCTAGGAGTGATGATGAGGAGGAAGTTAGCTTCTATGTTTCAAAACCTTCAAAGAAATCATCTCAAGACAAGCAGCAGAAGAATAAAGGAAGAACTGCTGATAGACAAGATACAACTGCAGCAACAACTAAGTCTTCCTTTTCAGCAAATCAGTCAGAACCAATAACTGTGATATTGGACTCTGAAGAACAAAGAGCAGCCTTTGCAGCTTTTAGCTTAAGTTTTCAAGCATATATGGGAAGCTCTTTAACATCAGCCAATATCTGCCAACAAGACTTAGAAGAACTACCTCCAGATGTAGTGGAAGAGATGGATCTACAATGGCAGATGGCCATGATTGCTTATAGAGCTAAGCAATATCTCAGGAGAAATAAGAACTTGGCTTCAGCAAGCAAAACATCAAAGATTGGTGTTGACAAATCAAAAGTGAGATGCTACAAGTGCAATCTCTATGGACATTTCTCAAGAGAATGCAATCAACAGTCTTATCCAGAGATGAGACAACATCAGCAGCATCAACAACATCAGATTCAAGCAAATCAACAATCTTCTCAAAGACCTCTGCACAAGCAATCTCAACTGATCAATGCTTCCCCACCAGCCACTAAAGAATCAGCAGGACTAAGTAACTCAAAGGAGTCAGGGCTGATCATACTTCAAGATGGAACGTGTGACTGGAGTTTGTATGAGAAGGAAGTTTTGGAAGAAAATCAAGCATTGATGGCCCATATGGATCAAACAGTTCCACCAATGGCAAAAGAGGTAAAAGAAAGATTGTGTTCATCAACTTGTGTTGAGGAAGTTGAACGATATAGAGTCCATGCTCAACAGTTGGCTGATAAAGTAAAAGAAACAATGATTTTGAATGAATCTCATGTTAGAGAACATAAATTATATCAAATAAAAATTAATTCTTTGCAAAAGGATTTAGAAAAATTTGTTTCTGAAAATTATAGCCTAAAAGCCCAAGTTGAGCATTTGACCACTTCCTTAACAAAATCCATGGGTGATCATGCATCAACTGAAGTGAAACTTCAGAAGTTTCAATTATCATCTCAGCAATATGAGAAATTACTAAATTCTCATATTGAATCAAAGAAAAGGTCTGGGTTGGGTTATAATGCGGTTGCACCACCTATAAATGATAATTACACATCCTTACCTACAACAATGACAAACACTTTGTCAAATCATTTTGTGCCTAGCACTAAGTTTGAAAAAGATTCAACTAAAACTAAAATTAATGATAAAGCTGAGGTGAGTGAAACTGAATCATCTGAATCAGAATCATTAGATCAAAATGATTCAGAATTTGATTATGATAAGTGTGATGACTTGGATGATTCTGATGAACATGATGTTGATCAAACAAGCACTGGTAAAAATTTTCAACTGAAAGCCCATATTCCAAAAGTGCTTGAAGAAACAAAGTTGCCATACCCTCCTAAACAAAGAAACATGTTGAAGACCATCTGCAAGAGGATAGCTCAATTGAATGAAGGTCTTCAAGAACTAAGTATGCAAGAATCCTCCAAGAAATTGACTGATGAATCTGTCGTCACTGAGGAAAGAGGAAAATTCAAAGGAAAGAAAAAGGCATCAGCAGATCATCAACTGAACAAGAAAACTTCAGCTGCTGATCTACGGAAGAGAAATTCAGCCCCAAACGATCAAAATGTGCACAAAATTGAAAAAGGTGAAGCACATTCAAAGCTAAAGAAGAAAGAGCCACAACAAAGATCAGCAAACAAAAGGAATGATTCTGAGAAAGAATCAGAAGAAAAGTATTGCAAATGGTGTGACATGCAAAATCACAACACTGAAGATTGTTACTTCAGCAGCTACTGTTCTATTTGCAATATGAACAATCATATGACTGCTGATTGTTATTTCAACAAACATTGTTCTATCTGCAACAAAAATAATCATTCCACACAGGAATGTTATTTCAACAAAAAGAACAAGACAAAAGGCTCAAAGAAGAAAGAATCAGACAAATCTGAATCAGATTCCCAATCTACGGATTCTGCAAAGGGTTCAAAACTGAAGAAGCATGAACAAAAATCAAAGGCAAAACCAAAGGACAAATCATCATCAAGTGTTCATATACTGAGGAAAAGACCATCTTTCCAGCAGTCAAAAACACCACAAAAAAGAGTGGATTTGTCAGACAAGGAATCAAAGGATGATGATTCATTCTTTGATAAATTTGAAAAAGGCATTCATATACCTCTTTCAAAAACAAAAGATAGTGAGACATTTAAAGGTTCATTATCAAAACAAAAGACTCAAGCAAATGAAGTTGATCTAAGTAAAGCAGAAAATATGAATCATGATTCTACTTCATCAACATCCCATTCAGCAGAATCATCCTCATCTAAATCAAATCAGAATGAATCAATCAAATCTGAAACTGAAACTTCAAAAAATATTCATGAAAGAGTAACTGTTTTAGATCATGTTGACAAACCCAAGATCACTAAGACTTGGGTTGTCACTTCTAACTGATTTTCTTTTCTGATTGCAGGAACAATATTGGAGAGCTGACAACATGTGGTATGTTGACAGTGGTTGTTCCAGGCATATGACAGGAAACTGTTCTCTTCTCCATGATTTCAAACATAAAAATGCTTCTTATGTGGCATTTGGTGGGGATAAAAAGGGAGGTAAAATTGTTGGTGAAGGAATGATAACCAATGGTGTACTTAAATTTGATAAAGTAAATTACTGTAAAAACTTACAGTATAATTTACTTAGTGTATCTCAAATCTGTGATCAAAACTACACTACATTGTTTGATGACACTAACTGTTACATTCTTAAGCCAGGATTTATTGTCCCAGAAGATTGGATTCTCCTCAAAGCAGCAAGAAAAGGAAACACTTATGTCTTGGATATGAACAACACTTCTCTCACAAAACATGAAACTTGTCTTATAACTAAACTTTCAGAAGATTTGTCACAATTATGGCATAGAAGGCTTGTTCATTCTAACATGAAAAACATGAATAAATTGGTGAAACATGACCTGGTCATTGGATTACCAAATAAAGAGTTCCATTGCTCAACTCATTGCTCTTCTTGTTACAAAGGAAAACAACACAGAGTGTCACATAAACCAAAAACAATCAATACTAATACTACACCACTCAAATTGCTTCACATGGATCTTTTTGGTCCAACCAATGTCATGAGCATTGGAAAAAGACAATATTGTTTGATGATAGTTGATGATTTCACTAGATTTACATGGGTCTTTTTCTTAAAACAAAAAAGTGAAACATCAGAAACATTAATGGACTTTGTCATCAAGATTGAGAATCAACTTGATACAAAAGTCAAAATTTTCAGGAGTGATAATGGTACTGAATTTGTTAACTTTGAACTAGATTCTTTTTGCAGGAGCAAAGGTATTGCAAGACAATTCAGTGCACCAAGGACTCCACAACAAAATGGAGTTGCTGAACGAAGAAACAGAACTCTCATTGAAGCAGCAAGAACAATGCTAGCTGATTCACAACTACCTATTACCTTTTGGGCTGAGGCTGTGAATACTGCATGCAATGTTCAAAATAGAACAATTAATTGTCAAAGAACATAACAAAACTCCTTATGAGCTCCTATTTAAAAGAAAACCTTACATAGGATATCTAAGAGTATTTGGATGTCAAGTAACTGTTTTGAACATAAAAGAGTCATTAGGAAAATTTTCAGAAAAAGCATATGATGGTTTCTTTGTTGGATATTCTTCAACATCAAAATCATACAGAGTGTATATTCCACAGCATAACATTGTGGAAGAGGCCCCTAATGTATCTTTTGATGAAAATGTGTTCACTAAGTCAGTTAAAGGTTCATCATGGTTATTTGACATAGATGCTTTGTCTAAATCTTTTAACTATGATCATTTGACAAATGCAGGATCTGATGAAGTATGCTATCCATTTGTTCCACCTGTTATGACTGAAGTAACTTTATCTGCTGATCCCCCAAGGATACATCCATCTTCAAGTGATAATACTTCAGCAGAAGCAGATATTACATGTGGAACTGACCAAAATATATCCGGAGAAATTCCTTCGGAAGAACAAAATGCATTAGGAGAAATTCCTTCTGAAGAACAAAATGCATCCGGAGTTCCTTCGGAAGATCAGCATGTATCCGGAGAACTTCCTTCGGAAGACCAAAATGTATCCGGAGCAGCTCCTACGGAAGAACAAACTACTTCCGCAGAAGTTCCTGCGGAAGAGCAAAATCCAACTGCAGACACTACTATAGCTCAATTTGATTATTTCTTGAATTCTCAAATTGAGATGAATCAGTCAGAGGCAATGGAAATGACTAATCTGGAATCATCCATTCCAGTTGAGTCAACTCCATCTATGAGAATTCATAAGACTCATCCACTTAACAATATCATTGGAAATCCTGACAAGAGAACTACAAGGAGCCAAAGTGGTACAGCCAACCTTTGTCTTTTCAACTGTTTTCTTTCTCAAGTGGTGCCTCCAAACATTACAGCTGCTTTAAAAGACAATAGCTGGATTGAAGCTATGCAAGAAGAGCTTCAACAGTTCAGAAAGCAAAAAGTATGGTGTCTTGTTGATTTACCTGAAGGTCAACATCCTATTGGAACTAGATGGCTATACAAAAACAAACTGGATGATAGAGGGATTATTGTCCGAAACAAAGCAAGGTTGATAGCACAAGGATACACTCAAGAAGAAGGCATAGATTATGATGAAGTTTTTGCACCAGTTGCAAGAATTGAGGCAATAAGAGCGTTCTTGGCATATGCATCATACAAGAAATTCACTGTGTATCAAATGGATGTCAAGTGTGCATTCTTATATGGGAAAATTGATGAGGAAGTTTATGTGTCTCAACCCCCCGGATTTGAAGATCCTCATTATCCTCACAGGGTATACAAACTAGATAAAGCCTTATATGGTCTTCATCAAGCACCAAGAAAATGGTATGAAACACTATCATCTTTCTTACTTAAGCATGACTACAAAAGAAGAACTATTGATCAGACACTCTTCCTCAAACAAGAACATCAAGATCTCTTAGTAGTTCAAGTATATGTTGATGACATTATATTTGGATCAACAAATAAGAGATTGTGTGTGAATTTTGAAGAACTGATGAAATCTGAATTTCAGATGAGCTCAATGGGTGAATTAACATTCTTCCTTGGCCTTCAAGTTCATCAAAGAGCAGACGGAATATTCATCAATCAAGAAAAATACATACATCAAATACTGAAGAAATACAATCTTGCTGATGTATCCTCATGCAAAAACGAGTCAACCCAGTCAGATTCCAATGAGCAAACTCAAAACACAGACACCAACAATGGATCAAATTCAGCACAAAATGAGTCAACCCAGGCAGAGTCCAATGGGCAAACTCAGAACACAGACACCAGCAACAATGGAGCAAGTTCAGAATCAAATTCTGCACAAAATGAGTCAACCCATACAGATTCCAATGAGCAAACTGCAAAACACCAGCATCAACAATTGATAAAATTGCTCCTGATCCCACTGGAAAATCTATTGATCAAAAATTATTTAGATCCATGATAGGTTCACTTATGTACTTAACTGCCAGTAGACCTGATATTATGTTTGCTATGTGTGTTTGTGCTAGGTACCAATCTGATCCAAAGGAGTCTCATCTCAATGCTGTCAAAAGAATTTTCAGATACCTCAAGGGAAAACCAGGACTTGGTCTATGGTATCCCAAGGATGGAGACTTTACACTCTACTCATACTCAGATAGTGACTATGGTGGATGTAACAGCAATAGAAAATCAACAACCGGTGGATGTCAATTCATTGGACCCAGGCTAGTGTCATGGCAGTGCAAGAAACAAACAAATGTTTCTGTATCCACAGCTGAGGCTGAGTACATTGCTGCTTCAGCTGGGTGTTCTCAAGTACTTTGGTTACAAAACCAATTGCTTGACTATGGTTACAACTTTCTTCAAACTTCAATCTATATAGACAATACTGCTGCTATGTTTATCACTGCTAATCCTGTGCAACATAGTAAAACAAAACATATAGAGATTAGGTATCATTTTCTGAGAGATTGCTCAGAAAAGGGATTGATTAAGTTAGTCAAAGTGGATACATCAAATCAGCTTGCTAATTTATTCACTAAAGCCTTTGATTCAGTCAGATTTAATTTCCTGATTGAGTCTCTAGGTATGATTAACTTAGATTAAATTAAGTCCAAACAAACAACATGCTGTGTGCAATAATGCATCAGTATGACTTATGCATGGGAAATGATAGTAAACTATAGCTTTGCCTATTCCTGCATAAACAAATAACAATATATCTCAACAAGTTTCTTGATATGTGAGTAGGTTCATCTTGAGTGGAAACAAAACTTAGTGCTTGCAACACATAATATTGTCATAATTGTCTGTGGGAAACTTTATCTTGAGAAAACAAAGTGAGTCTTATCCTAATGTGATCAAATCATTCATCTGAACACACTATGTAAAACACTTTATACTATCTATCTTTGCAAATCATACTCCCTCTGTTTTGTGTGAACAAAGACCTGGGTGTATGATCACCATACTGAATATCAGTATCAAAGGTGAAAAGATCATGCTCATCATCATCCCTCTGTTTTGTGTGAACAAAGACCTGGGTTAAAGGCACCTCTGTTTTACGTGAGTAAAGACCTGGTGACCTGATGATGATCATATCTAAAGCTCTCAAAAGAATCATAAGTGATCAACTGTATATTATCTTGAGCATTATCAACATCGCATTAATGAGATGCCAAATACATCTCAAGATAGCTATTATAATTTAAAGTACATAGTCTTAAGTGTGAAAAATTAATGATTTGACTTGCAAAGGGAGGACAACACCTTTGTGAATCAAATGTGAAGCCCATGACTGTTATTTCTAAAACAATAAAACATGATAAACAGCATGCCAAGTTGATACATGAGCTCTTGTATGGATTTATAAGGACAATATACTTGCAATCAGAACTTGTTCTAGTATCAACTGTACAACATAACTAATCAGGAAGAGGCTTAGCATTATAGTATGATCCCATCTTATGTGTATCTGATCATTATTATATATTTAAAGTTTATGTTATTCCTCTTAAAGAAATTTATGATAAATGCTTAAGTTCATCATTAATCACAAATTTAGGGGGAGTAGAATTCATGAAAAAGCATCTAAATCAGCAGCAGCAATGTCTATATCTTTATCAATTTGAAGAAATTGAAACCTGAGCATCACCTTAGCCGTTGGTTACATGAAATTTATTTTAAATTTTCTTGTACTAAATTGTCATGTATACAAAGCCAACGAGGTCCTGTAGCAATAATTGGTTCAACCAATGGAGTTGGGCCATACATACAACTGTGTGTAAATCAATATTAGTATATTAATGTTTATCCGTAGATTGGTAAACTACGGATGAATAAAGATCAATAATTTAATGATTAAAATTTCACCAGTAGAAGTTGTTGATCCGTAGATGTACTACGGAAGAGTAAATTGTGGATCACACAATTAATGAGAAATTACTTCTACGGAAGAGTACAATGTGGGACCCACTGAATAAATCCGAGAAAATTAATATGTCTGAGGGTATAATAAAGAGATTTGACTTGTCAAATGCATTATTCATTTTTTCAGCTCACTTTTTCAGACCTAGAAAATCTCACTCAACAAATTTTTCCCACTTTCTCAACATTCAAAATTTACCAAAACAAACCTTAATCAAACATATATCTGTGTTCTTAATCAGCGTTTATTAAGGTAAAACATGTCGTAATCATCAAGAATGAACAAGTTGATTCTTGTTTTATCTCACAACTGTTCGTATTCTTATATCAATAATGTGATTCTAACGAAGTCTTCTCTTATGAACAGATGGATCAACGATTTGCAAAAGAGCATAATGTGTGTGCTTTCTTGAACCCTGACGATCCTGTGTCAGAAGGATGTCAAGAAATTATGAGATATTTGAGAAGATCAAGGATATTCTATGCACTATCTGCAGAGCCAACGATTTATCGCTCGCATATCAGTGATTTCTGGAATTCTGCACATATAGAAGAAGATGATGAAGGAATTATTGCAGAAGTAAAGAATCGAAGGCTGAGAATAGACGAACAAACAATAAGAAGGGTACTAGAACTGGGAGATGTTGAAGTTGGACACCCTGATGTATTTGATAATGAATACATAGAAAAGGTTTTTCTCCTAATGGGGTATGATGGAGACTTTGAAAAGGGAGAAATCAAGAAGGGAAGACTCTGTAAGCCATACAGATTTTCGTTCACACTTATCTGAAGTGTATGTTGATCGATGTCGAAGTACCAATCAAATAAGATGTTAAAATGTGTGTTCCTATTCACCTAAACTAGTTAGGGTAAGTAGGGTTGTCGAACATCGTGGAATTAGTGGTCGGTGTATTGTAACTTGATTTATACGAAACGATTAACTAAATTATCAAATTACTTAACTATTGCCTCTTGGCTGTAAAAATTGGATTTTGGAATGATTAAGGAATTAACTAAGAAAACAAATTGCAAAGGAACAAACTTGATTAAGAAGACAATTATAAGAAAGAGTAATCCACTTCAGGGTTAAGGTTTGGTTTTCAGTAATCGTTTAGTTCAACTTGGTGGAAAATCCTTAACGGGGATTCTATACGTGTAATGATTAAGTGATAATAATAATCAAGACTTAATAGGTCTTAATACACAATACCAATTCAATTAGTAACCAAAACTCTACAACCATACGATTTGCGCAAGATCATGCGACATTCAAATAAAGGTCAACCAACATAATTGTTTAAATAATCAAAACACAAGTTAAACTTATAAAATAACTTAAAGGGTTCTAAAGTTCAATCCCAACGCAAGTCTAACAAATACGAAAACCTAATCACACAAAACCCGTTACCCGAAGTAGATCACGAGAAGTTTAGCCGCTCATTGTTCTTGAATGATCTTCAAAATCGTTGTTGAATTGCATCCCGGATGATCGAATGGTGTTAGAACGATGTAGAATGGTGAATCACAGGTCTAGAAACACCCAAAATTCGTCTCAAATCGTCCTAGATCGAATGGGGGGCAAGTGGTGGATGAAACCTAACAAAAACGCGATTTTATAGGTGTTTCCCGAAGGCTCTGGCGTAGGCTACGCCAACCAGCGTAGCCTACGCTGGAGGGTATTCTGCTGTTTTTTGGCTGATGCTGGCGTAGCCTACGGTGGCTGTAGTAGGCTACGGTGGAAACTTTTCTGCTGCATCTTGAATCTTTGTTTCTTGACCCCTCCAACGCCTTGTATCACCATGGAAGCTTCCAACTTGGTTATTTTACCTACAAAATCACTTCAAACTCCTAGTTAACCTATTCAACATGATCAAATGCATAAATACAAGTAATCGGACTTAATATTTAACATTTAAACACTTAAAATAGCATTTCAACACACTCACATCACATCCCCACACTTAACCTTTGCTTGCCCTCAAGCAAATCCGTTTGAAACACTAAACAACAATATATAAACCAAGGTCCCTTACTATGTCTTAGCTACGATCTAAAGTCATACCCCATTCCAGAATTACAACAATCATGTTTGGTTAGCAAGTAAAGCGTGTTACATTTATTTCAAAATAGAATCATCCTAATTAAACCTAACAGACTTTTGGTTTTATTTTCATGCAACACACCCCTCACTATTTTCGTTCCACTCGGTTTATTTCTGGATTGGTGAAAATTGCACCAATAAATCACTCAAAAGGTCCAAGTATGAAACTTTGTTATCATATGCTTGAATGATGATCAAACTTCCACAGTAATACATTAATAATGCACATATCACAAGGACTTATCGGTTTTGGGCTTAGGTTCGGGTAGGAATGTATGGTTGTAAAAGTGGTTAAAATAATCAAGGTAAATATCACTGTTGACATTCTTATTAAAATAACTACTACTAAAGATAAACGAACCATGGGCACACACTTATCCCATACTTGGTATTTTTGCATTTTTCTTTGTTTTTCTCTTTTTTTTTTTCTTTTTTTTTCTCTCTCTTTTTTTTTCTAATTATTACCAAAAATCAAATACTGATATACTTGGAATGTCATCATTAGTGGTGAATGGGTTGATTCCGGTTCTAATTATGTGGTTGTAACAAAGAAAATGGTTTAAGGCTCAAAACGGTTACTAGGGGAAATTTAGGAACTGGTAAGGCATAACAGTAGTTTGAAAGGAGATGGGGGTCCTAGATTGCCTCTATCATCTATGTGCATTTATCAAGTCACCGTCTTAGTATGCATCAAATCACACAAGTTCTAAAACAAAGAGTCATACGGCCTACACTCAACACATAAAATAAGTTTTATGAACTAACAATCTAGTAGGCTTCAACATCTCACCAAGTTAGGAAATATGGGATGCCGATGTGTGCATGAATTTATTACACCAATAGCTTGTTAACCACACTTAGGTAATTCTTAACATTTTCTAAAAGCCTTGCTAAACACAATTCCTTATGCTATCATGGAATTAGACTATGACTAAGAACCCTTACTTCAAACAAGGTAGGAATCAATTGGTATGCTTGTTGTTTTCATGTCCAATTGGATTGCTCAAAACAAAAAATTTAAAAGTTTTCACATTTTCCTCATCCCCACACTTGGGATACATTGTCCCCAATGTATGATATTTAGGTTAAATGCAAGGATTTTTTTTTCAATTTATCCGATCAATCAACATAAACGACTTTTCAACCCAATCTACCCAAGCACACGTAACCATTCCCAACACATAATACTAATAACACCACCAATTTGACACACACAATACTTAAACAAACACATCAAACATAAAAGCATAAAAATTTAATTTCGGGTTGCCTCCCGAATAGCGCTAAGTTTTAGGTCTTCAGCCAGACCATACCTGCGACCACTCATGGTGGTCGAGTAGGATGCTTGACTCCGGTATTCTTCAAATGATCTGGTGGGTCTTCAACTAGATCGCATTGTGGCCCAAACATTAATGCCTCAACTCTGTCTTTTATATGATCAAGTGGATCACCAACTTTTTTCTTCATTTTAGGCTTCTCATCTTTTGTTTCCATCATCATAATTGGCTCTTTTTCTTCTTTTAAATTCATCAATTCCTTCAAGTCCACATGCTTAACCCTATCATACTCAAAATTATTCTCAAAATTGGTGTTCGTGCTTACATATGGAGTATAAGTAGGAACACACACGTTAGTCATATCTGCCATAAAAACTTCATCATTAACAAAATAATTAACCGACTTGGAAAATACATCAAAACGTAACTTACGAGTTTCGTAAGTCATTTCAATCGTTCCATCCCGACAATTGATTTGAGCATTGGCAGTTGCTAAAAATGGTCGACCCAATATGACCTTCGGTTGCTCATTTGTCCTCACCGGTGCATAATCAAGCACCATAAAGTCCACCGGGTAGTAAAATTCTCCCAACTTGATTATAACATTCCTTACCATCCCTCGAGGACATTTCTGAGTCAAGTCAGCTAACACCACAGTGGTGTTAACTTCCTCTAGAGAACCGAAGTCATACTGATCATATAACATACCTGGCAAGATACTAATAGTTGCTCCATAATCCAAGAGTGCTCTTTTTATCTTCAACTTCCCCACTTTTATTGGAATGATGGGTGCTCCTGGGTCACTATCTTCCACTGCATCAACTTTCTCTTCCTTAACTGCAACTTGTGGAAAAGAAGTAAAGTTATTATCAATAATTTTAGAGTCAGGAAGGATACTAACCGAATTGATGTGAACATTTCTCATGTTTTCCGTTTTGGTTCCTTGATGTTGAGGATTTATCATGGTATCACTTGGTAACTTTCCGGGGTTCCGCTTAATTTGAGCCACGTCCTCAGCTAATTGTCCCACTTGCTTGTTTAAGGCTTCATAAGCTTTATCTCTGATTTCATTTTCCCTCTTATTCTCTTGCATATTCTCTTTCATCATGTTCATTAAAGCATCTAACTTTGCATTTGTAGAGTCTTCGCTACATACTTGTCCCGATGGAGGATTTCCTTGATAACTTTGTGATGAACTCCCTTGTTGACCTCCATGACTGTAGTTCCCTTGATTGTTTCCTTGAGAATATGAAGTTCTTTGATAACCACTTGGATTGTAATTCCCTTGTGTTTGATTTTGATAAGTTTGACCGCCTTGATTATTGCCTTGAAAGTTAGGGTTCATCTGGTTTGAAGCATTACCATATTTGAAATTAGGATGATTCCTCAATCCAGGATGATAAGTATTGGAACTCATATCGAATTGCTTCCTGTCTCCATAAATTTGATTGACCTCCTCACTCCTTCCTATTACCAAAGGACAAGACTCACCATTATGACCTATTTCACCACAGTCTTCACATACATCATAGCCCACATTTGCAACCTCCTTCATGCCTGTTCTTCCTAGCTTTGCTAATTGTTTCTCCAAAGATGCAATTCTCTCTTTGGTTTCATAATCAATTGTGGTTGATCTTGTTGAATTTGATTTGGATCGCCTACTAGCAGAAGCTTGTGCTTTGGAGTTCCTACACATCCTCTCTAAAAATTCCCAATCGGCGTCCTCATGATTAGAAAGGAATGTGCCATTGCTTGTAGAATATAAATACTTCCTCTCTTCATTGGTCAATCCATCTGAAAAAGCCTTAATCAACTCCCAACGTGCAATTCCATGATGTGGGCACATACGGATCAGTTCCTTAAACCTTGTGAATGCTTCATGAAACTGTTCTCCTGCTTGTTGTTGAAAGGATCGAATAGCATCTCTTGCGTCACTGGTTTTACCCATAGAATAATATTCATCCAAAAAGGTTTGTTGCATTTCTTGCCATGTGTGGATACTGTTGTCGGGTAAGGTGAGAAACCATTGCTTAGCTCTATCCTTCAAGGTGAATTGGAACAGTCGCAATCTCACCTCATCTTGTGTGAAGTGATTTCCACCAATGGTACTACATATGGCATCAAATTCAGCAAGATGCACATATGGTTCTTCTGTTGCAGTGCCTCTAAATGCAGGAAGAATGGTGAGGTAATGAGGGCGTACATCAAAAGCTCTTCCTCTACGATTTGGAGGTGCAATAGGATTTGGATTTTCAGAAATAGCAGGTCTGAAATGGCTATCCACACCTCGTACTTGAGCTCTTTGAGGTCATCTTGGTTGATTGGCATTATTGTTAACCCTACCCCGTTGTTGATTGATAGGTGGTGCATTCCACCCATGCTGATCATTCCCCCAGTTGTTATTTCCATTATATCTATCACCTCCACCGAAGTTTCCATCCCAAGCATCATAATTTGCACCATTATTGGGATCTTCATTGTTATTCCATTCATCTTCATAATCTTCATCACCCGTATGGACACTATGCATGCTCACATGATCAAAGTCATCTCCTTGATTGAGGTTATTTTGATTCATATTATCATTGGATGGTGGTTGATTCAGGTTATTGTTGCGGTTGTTATTTGGTGGTGGGGGTGGATTTGGGTTTTGGTTATTAGGAGGAGGGTTTGGATTTTGAGGTGGTTGATTATTTGGATTTTCCATTTGGGTTGAATCAGATGAACTGTTAGCTGCTTGATCAATATCTTGTGAAATTGATGTAATTGGTAACCCTGATCGATGTAAAACACGATTGTACCTCGCTGATTTCTTTATCTCTGGATCGAACACTAATGGTGATTTCCTACCCGAATAACGAGTATGCATGCAATCTGTCACCTACACACTGAAAAACACCAAGCGTAACAAGGAAATAAAGAAATAAAGCAAAACAAATAATAAAAACTAAACACAAATCAAATAGCAAAACACCAAGCGCACCGATTCCCCGGCAACGGCGCCGAAATTTGATCGATGTCGAAGTACCAATCAAATAAGATGTTAAAATGTGTGTTCCTATTCACCTAAACTAGTTAGGGTAAGTAGGGTTGTCGAACCTCGTGGAATTAGTGGTCGGTGTATTGTAACTTGATTTATACGAAACGATTAACTAAATTATCAAATTACTTAACTATTGCCTCTTGGCTGTAAAAATTGGATTTTGGAATGATTAAGGAATTAACTAAGAAAACAAATTGCAAAGGAACAAACTTGATTAAGAAGACAATTATAAGAAAGAGTAATCCACTTCAGGGTTAAGGTTTGGTTTTCAGTAATCGTTTAGTTCAACTTGGTGGAAAATCCTTAACGGGGATTCTATACGTGTAATGATTAAGTGATAATGATAATCAAGACTTAATAGGTCTTAATACACAATACCAATTCAATTAGTAACCAAAACTCTACAACCATACGATTTGCGCAAGATCATACGACATTCAAATAAAGGTCAACCAACATAATTGTTTAAATAATCAAAACACAAGTTAAACTTATAAAAGAACTTAAAGGGTTCTAAAGTTCAATCCCAACGCAAGTCTAACAAATACG
The DNA here is from genome assembly GCA_025215565.1 of Flaveria ramosissima. Taxonomy (NCBI): domain Eukaryota; kingdom Viridiplantae; phylum Streptophyta; class Magnoliopsida; order Asterales; family Asteraceae; genus Flaveria; species Flaveria ramosissima. The sequence goes on from CM046042.1 coordinate 32,763,976, forward strand.
AAAACCTAATCACACAAAACCCGTTACCCGAAGTAGATCACGAGAAGTTTAGCCGCTCATTGTTCTTGAATGATCTTCAAAATCGTTGTTGAATTGCATCCCGGATGATCGAATGGTGTTAGAATGATGTAGAATGGTGAATCACAGGTCTAGAAACACCCAAAATTCGTCTCAAATCGTCCTAGATCGAATGGGGGGCAAGTGGTGGATGAAACCTAACAAAAACGCGATTTTATAGGTGTTTCCCGAAGGCTCTGGCGTAGGCTACGCCAACCAGCGTAGCCTACGCTGGCGGGTATTCTGCTGTTTTTTGGCTGATGCTGGCGTAGCCTACGGTGGCTGTAGTAGGCTACGGTGGAAACTTTTCTGCTGCATCTTGAATCTTTGTTTCTTGACCCCTCCAACGCCTTGTATCACCATGGAAGCTTCCAACTTGGTTATTTTACCTACAAAATCACTTCAAACTCCTAGTTAACCTATTCAACATGATCAAATGCATAAATACAAGTAATCGGACTTAATATTTAACATTTAAACACTTAAAATAGCATTTCAACACACTCACATCATATGTCAAACAGAAAATCTGGGCTTGACAGATTTTCAAGACATATATCTTCTGGTATCATTGGCATCTTTGAGGGAAGGACCTACAACTATTCAAAGTACATCTTTAATTGTTTGTGTGATCACATTCGAGTACAGAAGGCTGATAAGATGTATATGTTTCCAAGGTTCATTCAGCTCATCATTAATGCAGACCTGCCTGGAACATCTGTGGATGGTGGTGTGTTTATCCAAGCACACCTTGGCAGATCTGTGCTGAACAAAATATCAGGGAAATATGAAGGAGGTGACATAGACATGTTTGCTCATGTGAGTGATGCTAATGCAGACATACCTCAAGAGCTTGTTTGGGAAATTGATGAAGAGAGCTCTGCTACCAGCTCTGCTCAAGACATTCCATCACCAGAAGCATCACCTCAACAACAACAACCACCTCAACCACCATCCCCCCACAGCCAAAATACAGAACCTATCTCTCCAATCCTTCATCTATCACCACAACAACAACAAACACCCCAAACACAATCACCAGCCAGCCAAAATACAGAACCTATCTCTCCAATCCTCCACCTATCACCACAACAACAACAAACACCCCAAACACAATCACCTGCCAGTCAAAATACTGAACCAATATCTCCCATTCAACCCCAATCACCAATTCAGCTTCAGATGCAACTTTACCAACAACTTCCAAATTCAGATACTGAGAGCATCTACACTGGAGAGACAGAATTAGCCTCAGAAGCAAGTACAGTTAAACTGTCATTATCCAAGACTGAATCCCCTGTGCATTCAAATGAAACTGAACAAGTTTCTCCAGTGACTGACCAGCAACAACAACAAACTCTTCAAGAGCATGAAGATCAAGCCACTGAACCAAAGTCAAGCTCAGCAAGTGTTGATCATGAGGAAGTAAAAGAAGATGAGATTGAGTCTCAGCATCAGGAAATAGACACAGAAGCAGATCAGGTTGATGTGATTGCTTATAATGAAGATGATCTGAGTGATGATGACATTCCTGTGAGCAAAAGTTATCTGGTGGCTGAGTACAACAAGCTGGTGCTCAAATCAAATAAAAGAAAGGCAAGAATACAAGAGCTGAAGGGCATAATAAAAGAAAAGGATGAAGAATTGATAACACAGCAAGCAAGAATAAAGAGACTGAGAGAAGATGCTCAAAGTGATAAAGAAGTCATTGATGCTCTGCTAGACAAGGAAGCTGAGCTTAAAGAGTCAGCAGAGTCTGAGAAGAAAGAAAAAGAAAAGATCATGAAGAGACTTGAACAAGCATCTGGCACTATGACTGCTCAGTCAAACATTATAAAGAGCAAAGAAGAAGAAATTGAGCAACTTAAACTGAAGATCAGTTCATTGGAATCTCATGCTAAGGCTTCAACTGCTCAAACAAAACAAAGTCCTGAGGCATCAAAAGAAATGATCTTGTACTCAAGGAAAAGAAAGTACCTTGGTACTGCTGAGAAGAAGCCAACTACTTATGAAAGTATTTCAAAGAAACAAAAGCTGACTTCTCCTGAACACACCCCCTCAATAGACTTATCTACTGAGAAGCCTATCTCTGAAAAGAAAGATGAAAGTGATAAAGAGTGGGAAGAATTAATCAAAGAAGACTCTCCTCCAAAACAAGAAGTCTCAAAGGCTGATGATCTTCTGACTACAAGTGACATATTTGAAGAGAGGCCTGAATCAACCATGTTCATGACACTTATAAACCATGGTTTCCCTTATGACATGGTTGAAAGACTAAACATGACAGAGATGAAGAACCTATTTAAAGAATTTGAGCTTTCATGCTTTATGATTCCAAATTGTGATTATGAAGCCTTCAGCACTTTTCAATCAATTCAAAACACAAAGAAGGAGTTGGGACATTGTGACACAGCCAAGCTGAGCAAATACAACATGACTTGCTGGTTACAAGGACATAACTACAAACCTCATGAGCTTAAAGGAAGATCAGTAGGGGAACTCAGAAGGATGATGGAGCATGTAATGAAAGTTGAGCTAGATACTGGAGTAAAATTCAGAACTGAAGCTCCACATCCATCTTATGAACAACAAAGCAAACTTCCTGCTGAACCTATAACAGTTGAACCTAAAGATCAGCACAAAAGAAAAGAGAAATTGATTAGAGAGCCAAGAGAAGTTATCTCCGGAAAAGTATGGCCACTTGGGACTGCAGTTAGAGAGATAACTGAGCAAAAGTCCACTCTAATACAACTGATAGATCATCTCACAACTCCCAGCTCTGCGGAAGAAAACAAGATCATGGCCTGGAAATATGATCCAGACTGGGATTGTGCTGTTATTAAAAGAACATCTGGAAGAGTTGAATACTTCCATGATGTACTCTCAGTGTTGAGTCTGCCAGAAAATGACATCAAAGATCTTCAAAGTTTAATCATCAGCAACTATCCAATTCACCCTAGAGGAAGAGATTTCTCAACTCTAGTGGGAAAGTTGAAAACAAAATTTAAAGATGATGTGCTTATAGAAGCCAAAAGAGAAGATGTAGAACATCAAAAGAGAATCAAAGGGCTCAAAAGATTCAAGACCAATGCCTCAGAACATGTAGATGATGAATTCTTGAAGAGGATTGGCTACAACAACAGAAACAAAGCAGCAGTTAAATGCATTGAAGGGACTCAATTCACATACCCAATCACTGAATGGGGATATGTTGAGAAGACAAAAGAGTTGGTCCTACTGAGAAATGCTGAGAACAAGAAAGCTGAAAAGATCAGAATCTTTGATCCTGTGGAAATCAAACTGCTCCATCCCAGCTACACCTCATACCTAAATGACAAATTCTTTCCCAAGCTGTCTGATGAAAAAGCACAAAATGATCTGTTCCTACATGTCCATGTGATTCAAGTAGTAGACAAACTACATGCCAAAGCATATAAAAGAAGAAGATTTAATGCTGGACTACTGAAGGGAACAACCTTTGATGAAGTAACAGAACTAAGAATAACAGAACAAGATGAGCTAGAAGTGGTGAATAACAACAAGGTGTTAGACACACTCACTACAGAGGAAGATGTTCTGGGAATTAGTTATGAGACTCTGAAGAAGATCAGCAAGATGAAGATCAACTATAAGTATGATGATCAGAAGACTGCTGTCTCCTACTTCTACAACAAGATGATTGCAAGAATCAAAGATCTTGCAGTTTTGAAGGACTGATTGCAAGTAGCTAAGCCTAAGGGGGAGTATTGTTAGGTCTAGAAACAGTAGATCTAGTCATTATGTATAGGCTTAGTACTTGAATTAATATCTATAATGAACTTTTGTATTTCATTATTGTGTATGCATTAAATATATAGGTTAACCCATTTATATATGTGTTGATTTATGTATGGCTGCAGGTACAACCATAATACTTGGTCAATTACTGAAATTGACCAAGTGTAAGAAACATCTACGGATGAACATTTCGTTCTTCCGTAGATATATATTTTACAAGTAACAAAACATCCGAAGATCATCTACGGATGAACAAATCAACTGGAGTTCCAAGTGAATTTCAAGAAATGTTGCGGAAGAACAAGAATGCTGCGGAAGAACAAGAATACTGCGGAAGAACAAAACATCTGCGGAAGAACAAAACATCTACGGAAGATAATATTTCTGCGGAGTCCAAACACTTGTATAATACAAGTGTTACAAGTCAACAAGTCAACAAGGCGGTTATACGAATCCCGAGAAATCCGATGATTCCTTATCAGAAACAAATCAAATCCCAAGAGATCCGGTGTTTCCTATAACTGAAACATCTTTGTCTATAAATATGGATCCTAGGTTTCGATTCAAGGACGATTGAGTCAGACGATTGATTGATTGAGAACAGCAATAGCAATACAACAATCATCAAAAGTCTTTCGATCATCAAAAACATATACAACATCATAGCATTCATTGATATCGTACATTCATTCTTTTGTAATCTCCAACACATTATAATAAAATATTGATTAATCATTAATTGTGTTTTGTTTCGTGTGTTCTTGATATTTCATTGATATTTAACGTTGCTTAAATACAATTAAACCAAATCAACGTTAATTCCGCTAACGTTGACTTGACATCGATTCACACTGATAATTCCTGTTGATGATCCTTGGATTCACACATATATACTTGTTTACCTGAGCTAAACATCTAAGTATTTTGTATTCTTTTTTGACCTTTTAATAACAGAACAACAAATTAATCGATCGAATTTTAGTTTTTATATATCTAACTCCTTTGACAATAAAAATGCTTAGGTTTGAAAACAGTAAGAAACGTATCAGGTTATATTCGTCATGCAATAAGTATGAGACATGGTTTTAATATTGGATATAAGACTAGAACAACTAATAACCATTCTAGTCATGTATGATCACCCCTCAATTGGTGATAAACTAATCTATATCTATAGTATATAATAAAATAAAGTTTTTAGAGGACACAAGTCATCATTTAAACACACCAAAAAAATTATTTTTCTACCTCTCCATCTTAATACATACGAAAATCACAAAACAACTAATTTGACTTTTCTTTTTTACCCTAAAATATTCTAAATCAAACATATTATTAATATATATCTATCTTTAGTTTTTAATATATTCATTGTTTTTAGTTCTTTTTAAGATTTTATAATTTTACGTATTTATTTTTATAATAAATTTACAAGATATTTAGTACTTAAATATTAGTAAAGAGTATAAGTACCAACCATCTTATTTGAATGATTTAATTTTATTTTTTTGTATTATAACACTCAATTTATTTATATTTTTATTAAAAGTGTAACGAGTCAAGTTGACATGTTCACCAGACACAAACCCTTACTAGGTGTCTAAAAAAAAGGTTGAATAAACTGAATTATATGTCTATTAAAAACGCTCAAACATATGCATAAAACTTTTGCCGTAACACACGAATATCTATCCTTAATTTAATAAAACTTGACAAATAGTTTTTTGCAAGTTAAAAAGTTAAATTAACTCAAAAGATATATATATATATATATATATATATATAGAGTAAATGTCAAATGAAAACCAATATTTATTAGAAAACCAAGAAAATCACTTTCCACCATCACATTTTTTTATTATTCTTTTATATTTATTTAACTAACAGGGCATTCTAGTAAATAGCCACGCACCACTATTCTAGTTAATTGAATCTTAATTAATGTTAAATCCCTTAATATTAGGTAACCATTACTTTCTTTTTAACAGTTCAAAGAACCATGAAACTTTGTATGAACGAGAAATCCAAGAAACTAAAAAAGGTTTGTTAATAGGTGAATTATCTAAGACCAAATTAAGATATGTGCAATTGTTAACTATCTTTTATGTAATCGAGAAGTGTCCATCTCGTTTATCGGTTTTTCAACGACAAATCTTACCTGTAGTTGAGGATGAATGGGAATTGCATGTTGGTGAATACAACATATTGACTTCCTAAACATCCGTAATCGCAACATTATTATTTATTTTTTTTATTTTTATTACTATCCGAAGGTGTCATCTTTTTTTAACTAAATTTTCAGAAATTAATTTCATATTTTCATTACATTTGGTGTGATTGTTGATAATATGATTACTGGTCCCTTAAATTTAAATTATTTTGTAGATGTTCGTTAGAAACAAAAGTGGGTTTGGCTACGTTAAAAGAAAATTGTTAGTTTAACAATAATCATCTACTAAATTTTGTTTTTTTTCAGAAAACGAGAAACTTTTAACATAATTATTTATTATTTTCCTTCTTATGGCTTTTTATAATAACAAAGATGATTATTTGAAAACTATAACAAGTTATATATGTACCTTAGTATTTTCTTTACCAAATGTTAATTTCTCAGGTTATATAGATGATGGATTAAGTTTTGGTGATGGCTTGAAGAAAATGATGCATTAGAGATGAAGATGGGTCAAAGATGATGCATCGAAGATGATGAAGAGTCAAATAATAATCAAAGCTTATGGTTTTGAATACGAAGAACATAAACAACAAGACAAACAGTAGTGTTACATATATGTAACACTGTAGTTAAATATATGTAATAGTGTTATTACATATACGTAAAATGTTTGTTTATTTAATGACTTTCACTTGTATTTTGTTAATCGTTACTTGATTTTACTTATATTTGTTTATTTAAATGCAACCACGTCTACATATGTGTACAATTATGAGTTCAATAATTTTTTTATGTTCTTGTTATGTGTGTTATACTTACATATACTTGAACGACAACAGTTGCATATATACATACCTTAAATGATAAACGTCAATATTTATTTATAAGTTTTAAATATCTATGTTAAGTTTGTTAAAGCAAACAATTCAACGTGCAATAGATAATTTAACTAAATGAAGTCTTATGCATGTAACAAGAAAACATATGATAGTAAATATAATTTTCTTTAATAGTATTAGAAGATAATTTATAATATACACGAGTATTTAAGTTTAACTTTTAATAGTGATGATTAAACAAAGGCATTGGTTATGTAGACACTCATTGTGTTATTGGTACACCTTTTACTATCTATCTATCTCTATATGTATTTCTATATGTATAGAAAGAGATATAGAGAAAGAGTGTATCTTAATAATAATTGGATGTATTTATAATAAACCCTATAAATAAATTATGACTATCATGTTATTAAATTTATGTTGGGTTATACAAACACTCATTTTTATTATTGAGACATCTTATTTGTCTATATCTCTTTCCATATATCTATATGTAGAATTGAGTATACTAATAACATACCACTTAAATTTTTAGTCCCAAAAGTCATATTATTTTATTGTATTTGTTTTAATTTTGTTATTTTTTTTCTTTTTTAAACATGTTTGTATTATTATTTAAAATACTTAATTATATGCGATTTTAATCATTATATTATTTTAAAGAATTATTATTTACAATCATAATTCTTAATTCTTAATTATTTAATTTTTTTATAACTAATTTAGGTAATATACTAATAATCTTTAATTCAAGTTGTTAAGATAATACGCCAATGAACGTTTTCAGTTGTAGGTTTTCTTTTAAAAAGATTGAAAGTACGGTCACGACTAGAAAACAAATAAGTAATTCCGAGTAAAATCTATAACATCTAATAAATCAATGTTTTTTTTGCCAATTGTCATTCTCTTAAGTTATGTTTTTGACACTTGTCATTTTTCTAGATATCCATATATCAATTTTCCCTCCAAAAGAGTATTATAATAATTTAAATACTTATATAAATTTATCTCTCTTATTAAATATAAATTTTATTAATTGCTATGTTTCTCTCTCTTATCTATTTTTTTAAAAACCAAACTATCTTTTTTTAAATAGATTTTATGAAGGAAATTAGAAATCACATATTTTAATTAAAATCTAAATAACAAAAAACTAAAGTTTTATATAATATAAAATTTTCTAAAACACTAAACTTTTCTTATACAAAATATTTTAAAATGTGTTGTTTTTTTAAATAATTATAAACATGTGAAATATTTTATAACAGTCTTATTAAAACAACCAGAATAATTACAAACCAGGTTTTTTTAAATATAATATTTTTATAAAAAAAATCTTAAAACGAATGTTTAAAAATGAAACTATTTACATAAGAGAGTTAAAAAATGGTATAATTGTTTTATTTCTTGAACTGTTACGCATATATAATTTTAATTATATATAATTTTAAAAATCACAATTTTTTTATAAAAACAAAAGTTTAAGAAAAATACATTATTGTTTATTTACTTAAAATAGTTATTTATATGTAATTATAATCATATTTTATCTTTAAGCATTGATTTATAATGCATAAATTTTAATTAATAATTATTTAATATTTTATTTATTAAATTCGTATATTACACGAGTACTAACCTAATAAAATATATGTTAAAAATGGAGTCATATATTTATCATTAAATTAATAATAATCATTATTATAACCGATATTGTATGTTGGGTTTAAACTTGAAAGCGAATTGTGATAGATTCGTGTTTCAAGCAGGAGAGGCTATCTGCACCCTTGCTGCTGTTTGGTTGATGTTCACCCTCGAACTGAATAATAATAATATTATTATTATCATCTCCAATCTCCATCAAATCAATCATCAATGGCTACTGCTCTGCTTTCATCTTCATCATCATCATCGCACCTCCTGTGCTCCAATTTTTCCTCATCATCCACTTTGGTACCTTCTCTCGCTTAATACCCACATCGTTCTTCCATAATTTTTGGTGCAATTGATCCTTCTTATGATATGTTTTCTCTTGTTTTTCTGTTTACAGTCTTCATCTACTCCAAAATGGCGAATTTGGATCTCCAACAACAACACATTTCCTGTGACTACTCGAATGGATACAAAGAGAAGGTATTGACTCCTATGAGCTTCTGTATATTTCTGTAATTTTAGGGTTTATTTGTTTGAGAATTTGGGTTTAAGAGTTGGCATGGTAGCATGATGTTATACACATAGATATACAATTTGTTGAAGTTTATAAATAATTTTCTAGGGTTACAGTGGATCTTTTACAAATATGCTGTTAGCTATGGTATGTGGCTAAGGCAGAAATTCAAAACCATTTCAATTGTTCCAAAATTATCTACCTAAGAGAACATGAACACCTGACACCTTTAAACGAATCTAGGATTTGATGTTGTTTGTGCTGGAAGCTAAATGAAGAGAAGTAATAAAAATCTTGAAAATTTGGAGAAATGTGTTATTGTTCCTAAAGTGAATTCGGAGGAAGGTTGCAGCCCCATAAGACCATTCTGTTTAGAAGTTATGGTCGTTTGAAGTTGACTTGATTGATTGCCAGTTGAATTATGCATGTTAGTTGTTCCGTATGTAAGTCAGCCGATTATTCTAGTTGTTTTATTTATATGCAAATATAAAGACAGTGGTTCATTATTGTGATATGCAATCAACATAACTCACCTTAGGAAGTGTTAACTACACGTAGTAATCATATATATGGTTGGAGAGTTAAGAGCCAAAAATAGGATTTATCAGTTTGTTTAGTCCTTAAAATCTGGGCTTCTTCCTATTATTATGAGCTCTATTGGACCCAAAAATGATACATTGGAAGATGAGTTCTTTCTTTTTATCACTTATGAGGCTAGGGAGATGAAAGTCTCATGCACATTTTTGAATGAGAGAAAGAAGTGACGTGGATTATTCAAAATTTAAAGTCATATGTTTTATAAAAAGAAGCTACGTCGCTGTGATTGAATGAGAATGGATAAGAGGCGCCCAATATGGTAATGCGCTAGGAATATTAAGTTATAATCTATTATCTGAAGGAATATATAGGAGGGTTCTATGGAGAATGCGGTCAGCTGGTACTTGTGAAGTATGGAAGGAGACCAAATTTGAGTTCCAGACTAGAGTTTTACATATATCTACTTTTATAACTGATCCATACAAACACTTTCAGAAATGTAGGTTTTTGGCAATCAATATACCAAAACATGGATTAGCATGTTAACCCAATATTTCTTACCAAAGTATTCTTTTTGTCTGTTGATAAATAAATCACTTATTTTTGGATATAATGAACAGGAGAAATTTGGTATGTGCAGTCAAACAAGATGCCGAGGATGCATTTAAAAAGACGGTGGAAGTTGATAGGCTTATAGACATGTTGAAAAATGCAAGTGATCAGGAAGTAAGCACATGCTTCTTCACATATTCTTTAGGATTTTGGATGTCGCTACTATATGTTTTATATTGTTTATATTCCTTGAAAACAGATTCAACAACTTGTTGTAGAAAATATTCTTGCTTTCAATGAGGGTTTTTGGATACGACTTGCAGCTAGAACAGACACCTGCAAATCAGATGATGATAAAGTACATTTTTTTACTTGATTGAATCTTGTATTTCTTTTCATCCCATTTGATTCTTGCATTCTAATAAGTTGAATTATTGACATTTATGTTTTTGCAGCAAGACTTAGAAGAATTGGCTTCATCTATCATGACCATAGTTGACCGTGTTGTACACAAGACCAATGTACTATTCTTTAACCAATTTTACACAAAACACACACACACACACACACATACTCACTTGTGAGTTTTTTACTTGTAGATTTACATTAGAAAGCTAACTATTAATTGTTCATTCTAATTGAATTTATATTACAGTGATTTGTTTTTTTCTCCTGTTACATCTTTTCACACGTATCGCAGTTTTCTTCTTTTTGCAGGAAAAAATAGAGTCAGCTACAGATATTCTCAAGGGAATTTTAAGACCCGTTGTCAATGAAGTAGAAGAGATTTGTTGGCCTCCTCGGGACCCAAGTGCCCTCAATCTCATGGAAAAGGTAAAGTTTTCTATAGATAATATTAAGTGTGTCAAATTTCAGTATAACATTTATGTTAGTTTTTTGATAGATTCATAGTGTTCAGTAAAAATTATGCATTAAAAATACACTTTGAGCCAGTTTCACCCATTTGACCCCTTTGTTTACAAGCTCTTTTGATTGTAACCATTTGACCCTTTGGAGATAAAGCATACCCAAATTGACTGATTCAGAAATAATTGGGTTATGGGACAAATTGACATCTCTACTCTTGTATTTTTTTTTATCATAAGAGTATTCTGAATTATGGTCATACTTTTGCAGGAAGTAAAGCAAAGGGAGCAGGAAGGTCAACTGGATGAGGGATTCTTAGCAGAAGTCAATGCACAATTACGACAGGTGAAACCGTTCATTCTTGTATTTTCTTTTGTTCTAACCTTTTAACAAGTAAATTATATTTTATGTTTCTCTATAAACCTTCTTCAACTGAAGCGATTATTATTTGGCAAATAAATTTCAGGCAAAGGAAGATGGAGACAAACCAGGTCTCGAGGCAATGCTGCAAAAAGTTTTGCAACTATATGCATCAAGAGTCCTCTCAAAACGTAGTTATGCCATGAAAGGTGATAGATTTATATTTATCTGATAATGTTGTAAGCCAACGCATAAATTAGAATGTATAAAGATACATATTTTGACCTTTTGCTAATCTAAGGTTCGATTCATTTGGTGCAGGGAATGAAGTTTTAAAAGCCGAACAGTGTCTTGAAGAAATTATCAAAGGTGCTAATTATCTCATCCCTTCCCAATGTTGTAAAATTATAGTTACATAACATAATTCCGGTCAATTTTTGAACAAATGTGCATCAAAATAGTGAATGGCTTTATTTTATAAATATGGTTTTGAGCATATTAAAATTTTTTGAACCCTGTTTGATTTCAGCTCCAGAATCAGAATGGAATAAGGTGTTGATAGATCATCTGAGTTGTGGCAAAGGGGATGTCTCACCGGATGAACTGTATGCTGCTATAAAGAAACGAATAGAAAGGACACTCATTCGAACGGTTTGCACATTCCCTCTATTATAATCGTCTTGTTTTGTTCATGATTAAAGTTCAAAGTATTATGCTTTTGTAAAATGTACACAGGAAGGAGGTTCTTATCAGCAGCGGATCATTGTCGAGTTCTTGAAAGGCATTCAATCAAGAACAGAGGAGATAGCCCAGGTGCTACAAGGGAAGCCATGAAAAGTTCACACTTATTTAAAAAAAATTTAAACATCATGAGTTTGAATATAATACAAGGATGACAAATTCAACTTTTTGGGCATATTTTCTCTTGATCTTTTTTTATAAAATATAATTTATTAAGTGGAAAAAGACATGATCCTTCTTAAATATTTTGTAGGGCCTTAATGAAGATAGACAAACTGGCATATTCATATTTCATTATTATATGCAGTTTAAATTCAAAAATCAGAGATATATGAATATCAAAAATCTAAATGGGACATATATTTCTCCTTTATTTGGTCCTACATTTTTTCAAAGGGGTAGCTTGATTGAATGGAAGTAGTTGGAGGGACAATTAAGCTTTCACATGCAATGTTCATAGATTTAAAGAAACTTAACCTACTTCTTTGGATCCACATCACCCTCACACCGTTCTATTATTTATTTCTAATAAAGTAGATCAATAAATTATATATATATATCAACTAAAATATCCATGAAGGGTTATAGCTAAGTGATGTCAATGTATGTAGTAAAGATGTCTTTTTCAAGTGATTGTTGAGTGTTTTAGTTCCATGAGACAGTGGTTATTGAAGTAGAGATCCAAGAGAGAGTGAGTTACACACTCAAAAAAACCTAAAATTTCTATAGATTCTTTTATGGTGATTTATGCTAACAACTAATAGATATTTCTAATTAAATATAGAAAATTTAGAAATATTAGAAATAATTAGAAAGTTTTAGTGTTTAACCCTTCAGCAATGTCAATGGTTCAATGGTTTAGTGACGTTGGTAATTGTTCTCACAAAATAATATGGGTTTAATTGTGAAAAATACATGTTGATAAATGGTATTTAAAAGTAAAAGAAATGTTTAAAAAATTTACTCGAGTCATTTAACGGAATTAATAAAAATTGAGTGAATTATAAGCATGTGATGTAATGCGTTAATTACCTGGATTTTGGTCATCCGGGCATGAGTCAATGTGGACAATTAGTTACAATTATTAATATTAAAATTTTATTATGAGATTAGCTCACATGTATTTTTGTCTTCCAAATTTTATGGTTTCTAATCATATCTCATAATAAAATAATAGGCTTTCTTTATTTTTATTTTTTAGAATGGGACAAGAAAACTTACAAACGGACATAAGACCCTGACTAACATTATTGTTTCTCAAATTCTACTTTTCAATTTCACTATTGATGTACATATTAAATAATACTTTAAAAATATATCTCAGATTGGTATAAAATTTTAATTTAGTCATTATTATTTTTATTACCTTCTTAAAAAAAATTATTTAAGAGCAAATGTGGGACGCTACTTCAGAGAATGTGTTATCTTAGTCGGGTCCACCTATTCTTTTCCTAGTTGAGACGACACCCCAATCCCCTCGGAAGGAAACTCATTGCTGAGAAAACCAACTGGCTCAATTCTGAGCATTTTGCTCAGAGTGAGACTTGAACCCATGAAATCCCAATATTTACATGTCATGGGCATCTTCACTTTAAGCAGTTGGGCTAAAAATCATTGGTTGTTACCTCCTTAATCAATGGTTGAGATAAATTTATAGCAAAAAGTTTGTTAGAGTAATATTTTAGTAATAGCTATATTTGTTGACTTTTTGTAAGTTTCTTTATTTTTTTAAATGTTCATAACTTTTATGTATGATATTATTTTTTTATAAATGTTAGGGTTTAGGGTTTATCTTTAAAACGACTACAATATTGTTATATAAAATTTTAATAATTTTTTCCCTTTTTTATCTCATATATCATCATTGTTTCTTTTAGTTTAGTTCATTGTGTCTTTTTGCTAGTTATTGTGTTTTTCTAAATATTATTATGTTTTTTTTAAATGATGAATTTTAAAAAAATATAATGATGAAATAATATTATTTTGTATCTCTAATATGTAAAACACAATGATAAATTAACAACTAATTAATCTAATAAATAAAAACAATAACAACATAACATAATGTCTCATTGTGTTTTTGGATCTTCATTGTATAATCTTGAACACTATAAGTTTTGAAAAATACATTGGTGAAATATAATAATTGTGTACTTCTAACTGTAAAACACAATGATTGATAATAATAAGTTTATATATATAATATATAAAAAATAATGACAAAAATAACACATTATGTTATTTATAACATTGTGAGTTTTGATAAATACATTAGTGAAGGTATATTATTATGCACTTATAATTGTAAAATATAATGATAGATACTAAGTTTGTATAATCTATTGAAACAATAACAATAATAACACAAAATGATCTAAACTATAAAATACAATGATGAATACATATAACAAATTATATAAAAAATATATGATATAATTAACGTATATGATACAATGAGCTGATATATTTATCACAATGACTAAAATACTCTCCTCTTTAAAACAATAAAAGGACATGTGTTAAGTCCACAATCATTTTTAGAATTTTTAGATTGAATATTGTTTTTTTACTATTATAACCCTGCATTTGAAAATTAATAAAGTGTAAAAGTAATAACCTGTGTAAAGAGTAGTGTAAGGACTCTTGGGAGAAAATGAACTTTGATGAAAAGAAGTTTATAATAAAAAGTTTTAGATTTTAACCTTTTTGTTTATAAAATATTAAAACGAAGTAAATTTAATTAAATGGGTAACGACTAATGAGTACCTTGTAAATATATCTCAGCCTTGAACTTTGGAGTTTGTCTTATATCTTTAATAAAAAAGGTTCATGTCAATTCTTTATTTTAATGGACATCAGTTTCCAAATTTAAGGGTTAAAAAATGACATTTCATCAACTACAATATCAAAACGTTATGAAAATTAAGTTGATTTTCCTTTAAGAATCGTGTCATTGAAAAATAAAAGTTTATGTCATTAAAAATTTAATTAAAACAAAATAATATTTAAAGAACTTTCAAATAAAAGATCTCTAAAACTTCAATTATTATGATTAACAGGCTTTCGGTTCAATAATGATGTAATATATGTTTCCGTAGTTGATATCAAGAGTTTAAATCCTTTAGTAAAAATTAGTAGATTTAGAGATTTAATTATAAGGGGTTAAAAAGTACAATATTTTTTTTCTTAATAACGTTTGAAACTACCCTCAATACCCGAAAAAATAATGCATAAAAGAATCTCATTATTTACCAATTATACTTAGCTCAAGTGGTTAAAATGAGTCACCCCACGATCTCATAAAAATAGATATATATCTTGGGTTCAAGTCTCATCTGTAATAAAAATAAAAGAGTGTTTTAGGTGGAACAATTTTTTCTCACCTAATGTGAGTTTTCTGATGGTAGTTTCAGGTTTCGACGTTTCGTACGTAAGTAGTGAAAATGATCAAATATGTCAATTACCTGTAAGTGATTCAATTAGTCGTTAAAAAAATAAAAAAAAAACTTGTTTAAGCTAAAACTATTACGAACCCATGACGTTTCACAAGAATGTCAAATGCAATTATTAGTCTATTACACATTTTGATTGAGCGCATGGGAGTGTAAGGGGTCCCCCATAGGCCACAGCCCCACACCCAACTCTTGATGTAAAAAAACTTTTCTCCTCCAAATCTTATATCAACTTTTAACTAATTTGTATTTCTTTTATTAAATATCAAAGACTATAAGTTGATATTTTTTTTTGGCTTTTTAAGATAAAATAAAATAGAGACAACAATAGTTTATTATTTAATAAAAACTTCGATAATTTGGTCTTTTATAAAACCTTTAATTATCTTTTTTATGGCATTTTGAATATGATGTTCAATTAATGTAAGATTCAAATTTATATTCAAAAAGGCCGTTGATAATTGTTCTGTTTTTTCTCGAATGACACATTAGCGTCATGACAGCTTTTTTATTTTCTTAAGTTTTCCTTCGTTTTACGCAGAGTTGTCCCATTTTTTCTTGGTTTCGCAGTTTAACCTAGAAAAAAAGGAAAAGTGGATGGTGATGCCCGAGAAATTTTCACCGGGTCGGGCTTTGATTTTGTCACCGAGACTAGAAGTGGTGTTCTCACCCGAGGCCGGAAATTCCCCAGACTCTCCCGTACATAAGCCGGTGCCCACTCCGTGTATTAAACAAAATATCTAAAAGCCACATATCATTTATCTACACTGTCTACCTACGTTTCAACTAAGATTTGAACACGTGTAGTCACTAAAATTAAAGTTAACTCGTTAATGATACATTAAATATTAATGGTTATTTATATATTTTTTCAAATTATGAAACATATTTTTTGATAAATTAAAAATATGTTTCTTTTTATTAAAAATCATAATTTTCTAAGAAACAAAAAATTTATGAAATACGAAGTTTATTAAGACAAAGAACCTATATAAAATGATGTTGTTTAAACAAAAATATTTAAAAATTTGGAGTCTTTAAAAAATATTGTAATAGTTTTATCATCTAAAGTAGATAATTATACCTAATGTCACTTATATTTTATCTAAAAAACTATTATCTAATTTCTAATTATTAATAAATAATTATTAAGTTGATATTTTCTTTCAGCCCGTGTAATACACAGGTTTCCTACTATAATAAAAGAATAACTGGAAGGTACACCTTACAATATCACATTCATTTTCATCAAAATTTTCTAATTCTTTCTTCTATTAAATAATTACATTAATTACTAATATTATTATTTTTTTAAAATTACAAATAGTTTTTCATAGATTAAGAAAGATATTTTTTTTGTTAATGTTATTTCTAAGAAAATAAATTTTTATAAAGTAATATTTTTTATAAAACATCAAACTTTTTAATATATATGAAATATTTTAAAAAATTTATTTTCAAAAATAAATTTTTATAAACGAAAATTAATTAAAATTAAGAGTTATAACAAAAAAAATTTAAAAATAAAACTTTTTGTTACACAAAATTTATATTTTTTATTTGGAAAAAACTAAAAAAAGCTTAAAAGTTGTTGATATCATTGTTTAATTATTTATAGTACTCAAACGTAATTTTGATTATATTTTATCTTAAAATATCGTATTATAAATAGTAAATTTTTATTATATATAATATTTTACTTATTCAACACCTGTAATACACAAGTTAGTAAAACTAGTTATATATAAAGACAATAACTAGATTATGAAAAATATAAACAAATAGTTAGTATAATATTCATTTATCCTAATAAAACAAAATGTTTATATGTCACATGTCATTTTCTCACAATCATTTTGTCACATGTTATTAGCATAGCAATTTAACCAATTAATAATCATATTAAATGCATATAAATGATATGATTTTAGTGATATCATTTCCAAAATATAAGTTAGATTTTAAAAATTAAAAACTTATTTTTTTTTCAAAAACATAATTATCGATAAAAAAACAAAATTTTATGAAAATGAAGTTTTAGTACAAATAATTTTTTATTAAAAAAGAAATTGTTTAAATACAGCTTTAAAAAATTAGAAAGTTTAAAAAATATTTTTTATAAATCAAGAGTTTTTTAAATACGCAAGTTTGAAAAAACGTTGTTACTGTTTTATTACCTAAAGTAGTTAATTATTCGTAATTTCAATCGTATATTATCTAAAAAATTTATTTTATAATTTTTAAATATTGATTAACAACTGTTAATTTAGTATTTCCATCAACCCGTGTAGTAAATAGGTTGCTAAACTAGTTTTATATCTACTATAATAAAGCAAAAGAAACTATTAGTCACATGGCTACTTTTTAACATATGCACGTCATTTTCACTTAGGCTTCACCTAAGATTGTCCATGCATCACCACCACAATAAATTTATAATTTTGGTAAAAATCTTAACTTCAAACAAGTTTTCTTAATAACTTTCATTTAATACTGTAATAATCAATATATTTTCTTTCTAGAAATGTATAACATTTTATTAAAAATATTTTAATAAGACTTAATTTTGTTAAAATATAATTTAATATGTAGTTAATCATTGTTAAAACTAAAATGTTTTAAAAGACTAGTAACTACACCCGCGCTATGCGACGGGTTAACGTTTTTTCTAACTCTGTAGATAGTTGTCTTTAAATAATTTTATAATTAAATCACAATTGGTGTAAGAGAATTGTTGATGTCCTTCAAGTTCTTAAATGTCGGCGTACAAACATTGTCTATCTTGTAGATCTAAATTTATTAGGATTTAAAGTTGACGATAAACACTAACTGATTATTCTAGTATAATATCAATACTTTTATAAACCAAATAATATAATTTTATAAATTTCAAGAAACGTTTCAAACTTGAACATGACGTATCTACCATGTTAACTGGGACTCAGAGATAACCTAGTTCAAACCCAGCCATATAAACCGAAAAAAAATCAAAATTGAAAAAAAATAACACTTTAAATTTTTAACTGTAATTGATCTTTTTTATGGTTTTGCTCAATAAAGAATGCACAAATAATGAGTTTGTTTCCCCTCAAATCCATGTATTCTATTTTATAGGTGCTGAACTCTTATTTTATTTTCTTGTTTAGCCAATGTGGGACAACAAACATATCTATATTACTATATGGAGAGACAAAGTTAACTAAATTGTTTATGCATAATCACTTGTACCAAATGAAATAACATTATGTTGTCTCTTTTGTAAATCTAAACTTTTTAGGATTTGAAGATGAAGATAAACACTAATTGATTGGACTGGCAAAATATCAATAGATTTTTATAAACTTAATAACATAAATTTATATATTTCAAAAAATGCTTCAAACTTAAACATGACATATCTACCATGTTAACATGGACTCAAGGAGAACCGAGTTCAAACCCAATCATATAAACCGAATATGAATCAGAAAAAAAATCAAAAAAAACAAAAAAAGAACACTTCAAAATTAATCTTTTTCATGTACTTACACAATAAATGATGCGCAAATCATGAGTTTGTTTTTTTGTCAAGTCTATGTTTGTATAGGTGTTGAACTTTCATTTTGTTTTTCTTATTTGGTCAATGTGGTATAGCAAACATATCTATATTACTATATGGAGGGACAAAGTTATAAATAATAAGTTGTTTATGCATAATCACTTTTACCAAATGCAACAACATTGTTCCTAAGTGTTTTAAAAATATATTAAAATTACATTATTGTCCAAAGAGTTGTATTATATATTAGTATAGATATAGATATAGATGTATAAAAAGGTTTATGTATTTTATAAATAATAAAATCTTTTTTATGCTATTGTTTATACTATAAATATGTTATTTATAACAGATATTAGATTACATATATATATAATCTATTATATAAGTTTTTGTTTCAACACGCGTAACATACGTGTATCTAACCTAGTAAAGTAATAGAAGAAACTTAAGTGAAACTCAAGAGAACTTAACATAACTGGAAAGGTTTCAATTTCAATTTTTATTTCTTACAGTTTTACGATTTTATTCAGCAAAAACTATCTTAGAAGTAAAAGATCCTTAAAAAGGTAATTTATTATTTATTCATGTTTAAACTTTAAACATTTCATGATTTTGATATCCGGTTAAGTTTTTGACATGACTTCAAAAAGACTAGGATTTAGCTTGAAAATGATCCTATTTAGATCTTGATGTTACTAATATTAGATTGAACAGAGGAGAGCCGAGTCAAGATCGATTGATCTTGAGTTTGGCTCGTTTAACTTAAGAGGACCGGAGATCAAACTCTTGAATCTGATGTTTAAAGCACAAGGTTGGTTCGGCTATTACTTATTTATAATTAAAAAAAATATGTATGCATATTGTTATTTAGTTCCATTAATCATAAATATATGTTCATAATAACATTTATTGTGTAACTATATATTACACTACACAAATATGATATATTTATAAAAATAATATACTTGTTTAAGTCTACGATTCTGATCAACCTTATTCTATGAAGTTGAAGCTTGAGCTCATTATTAATTAAGCTTCAATTTAAGTTTAAGTTCAAAGCGTACTCGTTTAAACTTCGATTGATTCAACCTTTTAACAAACTCATATGGGTTGTCTCGTTTATATCACAACAAACTTATATATAAAGAAAAGGTTTGATCCTTATAGATATATGAAAGTTCAACAGTCACTTAACAAATGCCTTTACCAAAAGGCAGATTTAGCATTAGGTTGGGTGTTGTGGAGGGACTTTATCCACGTGTATTAGTGAAGAGCTCTATCCACATCGCGTCTCCCATCATGCCACCCCTATCGCGCCCCTGTTAACGGTGTGTGCAATTCCAACAACCATGACAACAAAGCTTATCCCATAACACAAGCACAAGTAATGTGCCACAAACAAAGAAGACACAAACTATAGAAAAATGATGACCCGATTTCTAGTTCATAATGATAGTCCCCACAAAGAGCATGAAGCTAAGTTGAGAACCAAAAGGCTGCAATCCAAAACATTAAAAGTACATGGAATAATTGCAATCTCATTAATTGATATATAAATGTATCGTTTGTTAAGGCTATGTTAAAGGATATCTTGACAAATAAAACGGATCTTAAAAAGCTTTTTAGTGTTACTTTAAATGACGAATGCTCAATAGTTTTACCGGAAAAATTTGCTAAAAAAGATGCAGGACCTAAAGAATTTCACAATTCTCTGTCTTATAGGTTCTCAG
The DNA here is from genome assembly GCA_025215565.1 of Flaveria ramosissima. NCBI lineage: Eukaryota > Viridiplantae > Streptophyta > Magnoliopsida > Asterales > Asteraceae > Flaveria > Flaveria ramosissima. Next base: position 32,784,772 of record CM046042.1, read on the forward strand.
CACTAGCTGATTTGGGCGCTAGTATAAATTTAATACAAACATGTTTTAACAATAACAAAATAAAGAAGCTCAGATTCGGAGAAGTTGAAGTAAAACATGACTAATTTGATCATCCATGATTTATGAATGTGGTTTTATAACAAGGAATTGATCTTAAATTATTCTGAGTTTTTATGACATTTTAAACTAAGCTTCATAAAAATAAAGGCACATATTTTTGGAAACAATCTTCTACAATGAAATGAAAAACAAGTCAAACAAAGGAGTTCCATCGAGGTGTAGTGGGTCTAACTAGTTTAGAATAAAACATAAAGATTCTTTTTTTCTTTTTTTAAAGAAAAATAGCTTTTAACTATCCTCTTTCTTAGTTAGAATTTAACTTACTATAACAAACTAGAGAGAAATCTCCCATGGACGGTCACAGTAGATGCATCGTTCGATTGTGGGATGATCTAAAAGTCATGGCTGATTTATATGTTCTCTTTTATATCTGATAAAAAAAGGTTATCTATTAAACACTTTAAACGCCTCTTGCTATGTAAACGCATGTAATATTTTTATAACAATTTTGAATGATAATGCACGATCAAATTTACATCTCAAGATTACCTAGCAAGTAGCTAGAACCTGATAACACCAATATTATATACTAGGAATGTTAATGTTAATCTTGAGTTCACATGTTAAGTTTTAAGATGCGAGTTTTGGATTCATTTTAGGTCGTTATATGTCTTGATTTTGTTTACTATTTGAGTTAGTTTAGTTTATGGTATTATCTACATGTGGCTGATTGTTTGGTAAAGAAATAGAGATTTTTATGAAAAGGACAAGTCTTGTTATAATATTAAAATGTCTGAAAAGATGGAGAGTGCAGACTGCAGAGCACACGCACTGCTACCCCAAAAGCAAGAAAAAGATAATGCAAGGAACAAGAAAGTTGTTCTAAATATTGCACCTACAATAACACAACTTAACTTCTTAAAAAAATTAATAATAATAATAAGCAAAACTATCTTGCTATTATATTACACTAAATCAAACTAAATTATATTACACTCAATACCTCTTATTGAAAAGTCTCTATCAAATAGGCAGTCTTCGTATTAACATAACACAACTTAACTCCTCATGCCAACTCCATTTTTTTGTTGTTTTCTTTTTATAAATAACTAGTCTTAAGCCCCCTGCGTTGCAGCGGGTGACGTAAAACCGTATCAAGTAGCACCAATGATACATCACCGCCAGTGACCACTAACATCCAAAAAGCTTGTAGTAAAAAAACGAACGAAAAGTATATGTAAACATGTTAAACCACGTAGGCGGAACGTAAAACATATAAAACAATAAGTAAGTCGATCTAGAACCAGCGCGTTGCGACGAGGTCGTTAAACGGGAAAAATATAAGGGTAAAAACGTTGAACCACATAGTGAGTTAACTCGCAAAATTTAAACTGAACCGTAAAACAAAATTTTTATAAACTATGAAAAGTATAGGAGACCAAAGTTGAAAGTAAAAAAAAATATTGGGGCCAAATTATGAAAATATAAAAGTATTTGATTAAGATAAGAAAAAAATTAAGGATTAATAAAAGAGACAAAAGTGAGTACAACATTTTAAACATATTATACAATTCATCAAACATAACAGAGTTAATAATTAGTAATATATAAATGATTTTTAAATTCTAAATATGGTTTTCGGTTATTTGTTTCATAGTTTGTTATAAAAAGTACAAATTAAATTTGTAAATGATAAATTACATGCAAAATATAGATGTTCTCCCTCAATCTTATTATTTAGGGGCTGTTTGACAGCCTCTTAATCAGCCTCTTAATGGTTCAGATGTCTGAATGGTTCAGCACTTAATGGTTCAGACTGTTTGTTTCGCAAGCAGATGTCTGAATGGTTCAGACATTTGCCTCTGAATGGTTAAGCATTATACTAGTGCTGAATGGTTAAGAGGTATAATGCTGAATGGTTAAGACCTCTTATCTGAATTGGTCAGACATTCGCATTTGAATAGTTAAACGATATACTACCTCTTAATGGTTCAGACCTCTTAATAGTTCAGCACTTAATGGTTCAGACCTCTTATTGGTTCAGCACTTAATCATTCAGAAGTTGCCAAACAGCCCCTTAGTATACTAACATTTTGAACTCAATGTTTTTTAAAACATACCTAAACAAGAAAAAGTTAGTAAGAAATCACATAACTAAACCATTTTACCACAAGGTTATGATTTCCGAGTCATCAACGTGGGCAGTAAGGTCATGGTGGCACAAACAAAAATAATAAAGAGGATTATGGACCTACGGTAAATCGCCATAAGCTTACATTGTAAAAGAATGATGTCTTGCCTAACTCTAATTTAACTTTAACTATTGTTCCAAACATTTTTATATTCTCTTGCAATACCTTAACCCTCATAGGGAACAATAAATTGATGTGATGAGCTCAAATCATACTTACAATTAACGCTTCTATTAATCAACCAGACTGAGTCTATGTGTTATGTTTTCGTGAGTGGGTAGACGTGGCGGTGATCTCAGCGACTCTGCCTCCCTAAATGTGAGAATGGTGTTGCCACGGGCGTGACCACTGTCAAGAGGTTAGGAGAAATCAAACCAAGTCCCCGTTTGGTTCACAGAATTATCAGGAATTAGAATTGGAATTGGAAAGTTTTCCCTCATTCATTGGAATTCACATTCCTTCCACTTATCCATGGAATGTTTAACAATCCAATGGAATGTTCAAAATTAAAATTCAAATTTCACTCAAGATTGACCAACCAAACACGTTATTATTTTTAACAAGATTCAAATTCAAATTCCAATTTCATTTCCAATTTCAATTTCTTTGCAAAACATTCTGCGAACCAAACGGTCCCTAAATGATTTGGCCAATGATATACAACCATTTCGCCATTCCTCTTTTTATTTTTTATTTTTTTAAATTTAAGCATTGTTTTGATTTTTCCCAAATAAGTTATGCTCGTTAATTAAAAAAATAAACAAATACGTAGTAATGTTTTATTTTTCTTCCTGAACATACTGGTGTAAATTTTCATAAAAGCAGATATGTATAAAAAGTAATTTGAAACTCTAAGTGGTTTTAGCATATGTTTGGATCGACATTTCACACCACCCACATACAACTTTTTATGATAAAATAATCACATCATACATTTTGTAAATTAATCACTGCTACCACCACCATCAATTTATTTTTGAATAGTAACACGTACAATTTTATGTGATCATATCATGCACTTTGTAAAACTAAACTTGCAATCTTTTAATCAGGGAGTATATTAGTTATTATCATGTCCTTTAGAGAGAGTAAAAAATAATAATAAGATAACTAAAATTCAAAATAGAAAGAAAAAGTTTTTTCTTAAAGATTTTATGATCTCAACGGAAGAACAACAACACGAGGGTTAAGTTTAGTAGTGTTTATAGTGGTCTAGCGGTTTTGTGTTTGTCTCTTATAAAATTAATGTTAGTTCAAATCTATATGAATAAAAGATTAGATGGAACTAGATAATTAAAAAATTGATTTAAAAACTTTTTACAAACGAATGTTTTGTACTTTTCTGAGAACAAAAATAAAAATAAAATTTGATAAATAAAACAATGTTTTAAATGAGTCAAACAATAATTAATTTAGTTAATAAAGAAAGGAGATTTCCAAGATGAATGGTTAATGCACCATTTCAAAAGTTACTCTCTTGTCATCTTCCCAATTCAGTTTCATCCCCCTCTCTCTCACACACACACAAACACATTCACACACACACACACACACTCACTTTAATTCAAACTTCAAACAGTTTCTCTCACATTCTTCAAGGCTTCTTGTTGGCAATGTTGTTTCACTGTTCTCTCAAGGTAAACACCACAAATCCATCATCTTTTTCATTCCAACATCTGCAACAAACAACATTTTCAAACAATCAAATTATCACACCCATCAAACAGATCTCTCACACTCCCTTAACTATCATCTTCATGGTAAGATCATCATCAAGATTTCATGCCCCCACCACTGTTTTATCATCTTTTTCTGTAAATCCAAACATGGGTCTTGTGTATATCCTTAAAAAGATTTGTGGGACTTGTTTTGCTTATAAAAAAGACCCAAAAAGCTCTCTTTTTTATGATCCTTTTTACATGTAATCAAATGGGTCAATCACATTGAATTTTAGGTTTTTTATTACTCTGTTTTGTGTGATTAACTCTGTTTTGACTAATGTTTCAGTATTAAAGAGTATAAGATCAAGATTCATCACAATTTCATCTTTTTCTAATGCCAAGAGGAAGGTTAGAAGCTACATTCATCGTTTTAACTTCTTCAAACTTTGATTCACTTAACAAAATCGATAATTTTGCTGTTAATTTGACCAATTTATGAACCAATTGATGAACACAGAGTATCAGAAATGGCCCCAAGGGTTGCAACCAGAGGCCCAAATTCTCTCCGATCATCAAGCTCCGATTCCGACCCATTACACCACCGTCCGGTGACTGACCGGAGCCCAAAACTCGGTGACCGTAGGTCACCAAGAAGTGCAAATTCCGATCCTTTGAACCAGAAGAAACTCGGTACTCGAATCGCGGGTTTGGAGACTCAACTCGAACAAGCTCAAGGTGAGCTCAAGATTCTTAAAGATCAGCTTGCATCAGCTGAGGCTGCAAAGAAAGAGGCTCAGAAGGAATTGGAGAAACGAATCACTAAACCGGTGGTATCCGAACATGGTTCACATGAGATCGGTGAAGATCACGAGAGCCCGAATGAGAATCAGAAGGAAACCGATGTTTTCGAGGTCCCAATTGAGATGGTGAGTGTAGAACATAAGGTTGAAGGTAGCAAAGATGGTGATCAGGTTGAAGGTAATGCTAATCCTTCACTGGAGTCAATGGAAAAGCTCGATTTTGATGAGGCGATCGCGATGAAGAACGATGAATTAAGCGAATTGAAGGTGAAGATTGAGGAGAAAGATAGGAAATTAGAGGCCTTTAGGGAAGAAAATGAGAGTTTAAAGGTTCAATTGAGTGAAGCTAATGTGCAGATATCAGCTGCTATGGTCAAAGAGCAGAAGATGAAGTTGACTTTGACTGAAATTGAGGAAGAGTTGAAGAAAAGTCAAAATGATGGGATGCAATTGAGGGAAAAAGTGAAGGAAGTTGAGGCTGCAAAAGATGCACTAGAGACAGAAATGAAGAAGCTGAGAGTGCAGACGGAGCAGTGGCGGAAGGCGGCGGATGCGGCGGCAGCGATATTATCCGGTGGGGCGGAGATGAGTGGCGGAAGAAGGGTGGCTGAGAGGTGTGGTTCGATGGATAAGCCGTATGGTGGTGTGTTTGATGGGTACGGTGGGTTCGTGGGTTCACCGGGGTTGGGTGATGACTCGGATGACGGGTTCGGGAAGAGGAAGGGGTCCGGGATGAGGATGTTCGGCGATTTGTGGAAAAAGAAGGGGCAGAAATAGCGAGTTCGTGTTCATGTTCGGGTGTGGGCGTAAGGTGGATTTGTTATGAAAATCTATGTTTTTTGCTCTTTGGAGTTTGGATTTTATATGTTTATGTAGATTGATGATCATCATGTTACAATGATCTAGTTAACTATGTTTATGTTGGATCTATGTTTGGTTGAGTTAATGTCATGATGTGGTTGTGAAAGATGGTTGTGAAACAGTTTATTCAAAGTGGCTTAATTATTACCAATCATAAAGACTATATTAGTGATCATAGGTGAAACAAACCTTTTTTTTTTGGCAAATTACACATTCACAATGTTACTTTTGGCAATGAAATAATGATCAATCTACTTTTGCTAGGGTTTCAAAGAGATTCCTAACAAGTTGCATTATCTAGTGTGACACCGCAAAATAGACATTTATGTTTGACCCGAATCAATAAATTTCAAACAGAAAAAGCAAGTTTGACGTATGGTAGTCGACTAGTCATTGAATATATATACGAGTGAAAGATGTAATTTCCTTGCTTCCTATTCCGTTGGTTTTGTTGAAATTTGTGGCTCTAACCACTTAATGTTTCAAGAAACGATAAATCAAACGGGGCAGGATGAGTAGCTTGGTCGAGCCGACTGGTTTTACTGATTTGACGGTTTAACGGTTTGTTTTGATGCTTTAAACCATTTATCTAGTTTGTCACTTGGCCCACTTTCATTATGTAAGAATGTATATTCTGGGCCGGCCCAAAATTTTAGGTCTATTTCTGATCATTTGTAGTGGAGACACAACATACTCTCAATCTAACATAACAACAACACTAGTTGTCTAGTTATATGAGGATATTCTTATTGTGGTGTAAGTTTAAATTCTTGTAGGATTAGATGTTATTTAAAAGTAAAAAAAAAATTGATGTTAAAAAACATGTATATATCTCTTGTTTGTTTTTTTTCTTCTTCAAACCTTATGAGTATTCTAGTTTAAGTGATGTTTTTTGCACTTATGCATGTAAAATCATTTCTTATGTCAAATGTATTTTTGTTAACATGTGCATGTGCATGTAAAAGCATCTTATGAGTCAACTATATGTTATAGATGTGCACATGTGCAATTAAATTTCATTTAGACCCAAGGTTTGTTAAAGTTATAATTCATGTGCATGTTTAATCATTTTCCACTAAACCATTTTTATTCGACATTCATATGTACGTTGAAGCCTTTTCTTGGTCATTTTCCACTGTCATTGTAAACATAAAACTAGTAAATTAATTATAAACTCTAAAAGTAATAATTAATAAAATTAATACAACACTACTACAAAAGGCAGTTTTTCCTAAGATTTATAGAAGTAGTGATGTTACAAATTTTCCAAAAAAAATTTTGTTGGAAATTACTATGATTTTAGTAGTGCAATAATATTTGTTACTGCTTACTAATGTAGAGTTTATAACATGGAATCAACCAATAGCATACACAATCATTTTAAGGTTTTAACATATAAACTACTAGGTTAGAACTCGTATATGAATAAAAATTTGTTAAATAATATTTTTTATGAAAATTTGTATGTTAGATGTTACCATGTATCGGTAAAATAAGGAATAACAAACAAATAAGATTAAGAATTACAAAGTTATATTTTAAGTTATGAGATAATTAAATCTTATAATTTAGTAAGTTTTAATAAATTGTTAAAATAAGAAGATTTATATTTTAGATATTTAGTTGTTTAATTTATTTAGTTAAAACCCCTGTTATTTAATATGAGAGAGAGAGAGACGGGAAAAAAGTTTAGATTTTAAAAAATTGCCACTTATCATATTTAAACTTTCATTTATTATATAGTATAGATGTATTTTTTTACGACCCCCAATGTACTATGGTCTTAAATCCACCAAACTTGCGTGTGATAAGATTTGAACTCTCGCCTCAAAGAATATGAAGCAAAAATTAATTATCCGGATACCATTAGGTTAAATACCCATTAGCACATATAGGTTATGTGATTTTAATAAATAAAGACCACTCATATGCGTTCATCTGTCATGGTCTTTCACCTGTTAGATTGTGATTTTTCATGCATTTAAAATATTATGATGGAAACCTGATCTACTTTTATTAATTACGTCTAAAACCATTTAATTTACACACTGTGATGTACATTTCTAACCATTATGAGTTGATGAGAAAAATATAGTATTAACATTATGATCGCCCTCAATTATATAAATTATTATAGTAATGTTATACACAACTTATTTATTATACTTCATGCACCTTCATACACACAAAAGCACATGCCTTTTCATTTTTCTGTCCATATGTATGAAAACAATATGTTTTCGGATCCTATGAACAAAGTAGTATTAAGTATTAATTTCAATTTTGGTGATCATACATTTTTTTTGCATTTCTGTTTATTTTTATGATTATATAGATAAGTTTTATTATTTGTAGTTATTAGCAAACGGACACCAATTATTTTGACAAATGTAACACTGATTTATTGACAATGCCTTTAATATCTTTAATTATCGATAATTTTATGTATAAATTCTTTTACATTCTGAGTTATTAAAAAAATCAAAATTAGTAAATTATAAAATGCCTCAGTTTTAATAAGATTAAAATATATTTGTAAAAAGCTTTTATAAAAAACTCAAAAAGTTTGATTCACCAAAGTAAATGAAACAGTAAACTTAAAAGAAGCTAAACGAGCGTTTAAACTTGGAAATCTTAATATCAAATACATAAAATCTAAAATGTCAAATAAAGTGAACTCGCTAACGGTGTTAAAATAATATACAAACTAAATAGAAAAGGTAAAGACAATTGGGCCCACATAGACATCCATTTTCTAGGCATAGAGGGACATCTGACGTGATTATGACCACGTTATTACAAATTCTACAATCGTTAGTCTTTTCTTCATTTTTAATGTCCTTCATATTCTGTAGCTTTGTTGAGTGAGGGCGACAATTTTTATCTCGTTTAAGACTTGAATTAGGAATTAGTTCTATAAGAGATGATGATTGTGGCCAATATGCTTTAAGTGTAAGTGGGGAAAACTCTGATTTTCGAGTAGCACGATAACCACCAAATGAGTAACATTTATCAACATATTGCCAAGTGCACAAAGAAAGTTTGGCACATATACTCACAACATGAGAACATGAATACATAATTAAATATTTCTTATTTAACACACGTACAATTTTTTTCTATATTAATTATTGTAATTTTCCCTCTTTTTAATTATTATCTTAAATATTTCTTTCTAACGGCTAAAAGATCCCAAATAAAATTGTGCATAGACTTTGGACATTGAAGCTACTTGTTTTTTTTTAATATTTGAAAGAAATTATTTCAAATTTACCAAGTAATTTTATCGAGCCTGAGACGACTTAAACTTCTTTAATGCCTAAAGAGAGATAATAAAGTTAAGGTATTTTTTCATAATTTTATTGTTATAAGGTGCCATAGGTATTAGCAATTGAGCAAACTTACCAAGATCACAACTTTTAGCAACTCAAACGATTGATGAACTAGTATCTTCAAGCCTTTAGCAATTGAGCAAAAATCACACACAAAAATTATTAGCTCAATATCAGCAACTAAGGGGTTGTTTGATTACACTAACTCAATAAAATTTGACTGAATCAGAAGTTGATTCAGTTAGAAGTTTTGACTGGGTATGCATCTAACTGAAACTTGACTGTTTGATTCAGTATCTGACTAGAACCAAATCGATTCAGTATTTAAGTAACAAAACCCACCGGGGTCACACCACCGGTTGGAACCACCACACCACCACCACTGTCACCGTACACATTCCGACCACCACCACAACCACCACTGTCACCGTGCAGGTCTGCGGGTCGCGAGGCCGAAGCCGAAGGTGGTGCCCGGTGAGTTGCGGGTCTGCGGGTCGCGAGGGGGCGGCGGCCTACGGGTCGCGAGGTACCGAAGGCGAAGGCGGTGCCCGGTCAGCTGCGGGTCTGCGGGTCGCGAGGGGGCGAAGGCGAAGGCGGTGCCCGGTCAGCCTGCGAGTCAGCCGGTCAGCTTCTTTTGTTTCTAGGTCTGGGTCAGCAAGGAGACCCGATCAGCTAGCCCCGAAGACGAAATCAAACAGGCTGACCCGCTGACCGAGTCAGCCGGTCAGTCGGGTCAGCCTGGTCAGCCGAAAACAAACAGCCCCTAACACATATTTAGCAACAGATGACTATTTAGCAATTAAGCAAAAATTACATAAAAATAGAGTCATAACAAGTATTTAGTTAAGATCAATACTTCAATTCTTTAAATAGGAGATGTCGTTGCCAAAAGTGAGAACCGTTGGCTGTATGAGATGAATGTAGTTTGACTATTCGATGAAGTATGAGGAGTATTATAGCATAATGCTTTGATTGTTCCCTATGGTTCGAATAATCACTTGTCATGTTAGGAGATGAATAAGTATGAGTGACTTTAGTTGTAATAATCAATTTCTCTCGTTTCCTTTCTTAGTTCTCAGTCTTTTGCCTTAATTTTATATGAGAGTCGGCTTCATCACATCACAACTAGGGAATTAATTTCATGTTTAAGTCACTTCACACTGTCATTTTCATTGATCCATTCAGTCTAATGTCAATTTAAAATAAATCAAAGAAACCTATAAAATGAGGCCTAAAATGTGACAATAGTGAATAGCGATAAGAAATCACAAAATAAGTAGTAGTTTGTTATAGTTTTTAGGGGCATTTACATATTTCTTCTTTCTAAAATTACTAATTATATATTTACCCTAGGCAAAAAATCAATTGCATATTTCTCCTTTCTAAAACATATATATTACATATTTACTCATTTTATTAAAATTACGTATTGAATGATTATTTTATTCAAATTTTTACTAAGTATTTTTACACATACCTTTTCTAAGACCACCATTTAAATATTTACTCAAGTTCGAGTATTCTATATAAATACAAATTAACAAATTTACATCTTCAAATACAAAAGCTAAAAACTCTATTTGAAAACAATAATAACCTATAATTAAAGTTATATATCCAAATACAAAACATAATTGTCAAAGTTAAATAATTATAATAACAAAACATCAATACGCAAAAATCCGTTGGTAAAAACAAGATAAATTAGTCATTTAATAGGTTATATTTAATGAAATGGATACATATATAATATACATGTTTTAGAAAGGGTAAATATATAATTGATTTTTTGTACTTGAAAAATATGTAATTAATTGTTTAAGAATGGGAAATATATAAAATTAAGACCATAATATTATGATATTGGGCCATTAAATATTTATAGCTGGGCTCGTAGCTGCAAAGTAACATGGGTAACGGATAATGCTGGCCCATTATGTATACGGCAAAACTAATATTGGGCTTTGAAATGGTATGCGTCATCATCAATTCATCATAGTGACCATTAGAGTTGCACAAACCGGGTATTGGGCCGGACCTGGAACCGGGTTCAAACCGGGTTCGGTCCGACCGGGTTTTTATGTACCCGGGTATTAGTGAACCCTGGTACGAACCCGACCCGGGTTGAATGAGAGGAAAACCCTACCCGGCCTACCCGGTTAGGGTCGGATCCGGACCGGGTCGGGTCCAGAACCGGGTACAACCGGGTTTTTTTTTTTTTTTTACTATTATTATTATTCTTATTATTATTATTATTACTATTATTATTATTATTATATTATTATTATTATTATTATTATTATTATTATTATTATTATTATTATTATATTATTATTATTATATTATTATTATTATTATTATTATTGTTCTTATTATTATTTCTTATTATTACTATTATATTATCATTATTATTATTATTATTATTATTATTATTATTATTATTATTATTATTATTATTATTATTATTATATTGTTATTATTATTATTGTTATTATTATTATTATTATTATTGTTAATATTATTATTATTATTATAACAACATTAAAAAACATGTATAACAACATTAAAAAACATATATAACTCATTAAAAGATTATTTATTATTAAAACAACTTAAAAAATACATTAACTCATTAATCGTCTATTTTCTTCGGGAGGCTTCATCAAATGCTAATTCTTCGTCGGATATACCAGAAGATACTCCTTCTTCTACCTCTTCATCGTGTACTTTAGATTCGATTGCAATTTCGTCTTCAAGATTTGTTTTGTCTTGTATACGATCCATCGCGTCTAAGTGGTCTTTTAAACAAATATACATCTCCACCGCTTCCGGAGTTAATCTTGTTCTCCGTAATGATATTACCCTGCCACTAAGAGAAAACGCAGACTCCGAAGCTACCGTAGAAGCTTGGACGCTTAGTAAATCACGGGCCATAGCGGAAAGAATTGGAAATTGGGATTCCTTTCCTTTCCACCAAGCCAAAATATCAAATTCATGATAATCTTGAGTACTCATAGTCGAAATAAAATTCGTCGTACTATAAATACCAAGTTCGCTTGTTGGGGCGTTACCCCTTTGACGTTTAGCCGTCACATCCCGAACAACATTCAACATAGTCATAACGGGGTCTTTAAACGAGGTACTAGCACTTGATGTTGATTCTCTTGGCGTAGGTATATTTACGTTAGGCCCATATTTATTTAAATAAAAATTATAAATAATTTTCAAACTTGCATTAAAATCTTCTTTTGCATTGGTTGAAAAATTGGGGTTATCGTCATGTATATCCAAATTGTCATTTATCTCGTCTATTAAACATTCTACCCCCGCTACATTTAAAAAAGGATTTAAAGCAGCGGCACACGTAAAAATGGGTGGTAACTCAAGAAAGTATTTTTTAAACTTGTCTTTCATTGGTTCTATCATTTCTCTAAACATACTATTTTTATTTTGAAAATTTTTAAAATTCAAAGCCATGAAATATAATTCTTGAAGCACCGAATAACTAGTGGGATAATAAACTCCCGATAATTTTGTAGTTGAGTTTTTAAACACCTCAAGAAATTCGGATAAATGTTCAATATTTTTCCAACCCATATCCGGAAACAGGTCGGCTTCGCAATTATCCGAAAGACTATTATGAAAAGTTTTTAAAGTGCCTTTTTGTTTTAAAGCACAATCAAACATATGACAAGTCGAATTCCATCTAGTAGGTACATCCCAATTAGGCCCTAAAAATCTAGATTCTGTATCTTTACAAAGTTGTTTATAATCTTGATATCTTTTTCTAATTTTTTTAAAAACGTCGTGTAACATAAATCGAAAAGCTTTTATAAAGCTATCAACAAAATGGTACGTTAAGACCATCTTGTACTACTAAATTAATAATATGTGCAACACAACGAGTATGAAAAAAATCACCGTTTGCAATCGGAAGATATTTTAATTTTAATTTTTCAACGGCGGTTGTGTTGTTGGAAGCGTTATCAAATGCCATTGAAAATATTCTATTTTGTAAATTAAATGTAGTTATTACATTATCCAAAAAGTAAAATAAAAACTCTCCGGTGTGTGGATACGGAAATAGATCAAATGCAATCGTACGTTTCATCAATTGCCATGAACTGGGATCTACCCAATGAGCAGTGACGCAAAGGTACGATTCGGGCAAACAGTGTGGCGCCGACCAAACGTCACTAGTTAAGTTTACACCGGTATTTAAATTTTCAAATAAAACAATTAAATCATTTTTTGCTTGCTTCCATAATTTTAAACAATAACGTCTAAGTGTAGTACGACTTACGTGAGTGTAACGAGGTTGAAGCGTCTCTCGAATTAAGTTGGTTAACCGAGGGTTGTCGAAGTGGTTGAAAGGCAAAGCTTCTTGAATCACGAACTTTGCCATTCGATCTCGAACCTCATTAACGTTGTAATTAAATATTCCACTGTCTCCACTCAATTGTGTTTGTTGCGAATCCGGATTATTTTTCAACGACTTGCAAAACTTCTTGTTAATGTGCTTGTTCAAAGTCGTGTTAGAATCTTTAGCAAGTAAAGCTCCACAAAACTTGCAACGAGCCTTTACAGATCCGTCACTCAACTCAACCATATCCCAATTGCACCAAACATCCATGTTACGATTGTGTGGAAGAACACGAACGACGGATGGAGAGTTGGATGAACCTTGACCAACGGAAGATTGAGAGTGAGCCATATTGAGATTTGAGAGTAAACGAGAGTAAATGAGAGTAAACGAGAGTAAACGAGAGTATTGTTTGCGTTTTTTGCGTATGTTTTTTTGTGTTTGAAGCTTGGGTACCTTACCATATCAACCCACACCTATTTATACTAATTTTAGAGCCAAAAACATCCAAAAAAACGGTCAAAAAACGTCCCCAACGGCTATATAGCCGTTAAAAACGGCTAGTTTTTAAAAAAAAAAAAACGGTAGGAACCGGGTCCAACCCGGGTACAACCGGCTCGGGTCCGGTTCGGGTCCGGTTTCTGGCAAAATTAAAATCACCAAACCGGTTCCAACCCGCCGGTTCCTGGGCGGGTACGAACCGAGTCCACTCCAAACGGGTACTACCCGGACCCGGGTCCGGGTCGGGTACGCCGGGTCGGGTACGTACCCGGTTTTTTTTGTGCTTGGTTGGTGACCATTTACTTTTCATATCTTCAAAAATACAACCCATATTCTTATCCTCAAATCCAACTTCTGTTAAGAGAAAACTAAGATTACATAACCTAACTAAACATTAGTGTCTTTTCTTAACACGAGAAACTGTTGGCGGAAGATTCACTAGACTTGTAGTATCCTACTAACCAAGAAGACCGGTTGAAATATAGCTTGATTAGACAGGTGACCTTCAAAAGATTATGACAGAAAACCAACAAAAATAAGATTCGAACATGAGATCATGATATAATTTGTTGATATATTGACCATTAAGTTTGTATATTTGTGAAGTACTTGTATTGAAATGTTTGATGAATTGATATTACAATTACAGGACTCACGTCATAATGAAAAATATAATTTGGTGACGAAATGGTGTTTACATTTTACGACCTAACTTAAAATACACACATATACTCATATGGTACAACTCATTACTGGAACATGTCAACCTGTATTTGGGGTCGACGAGTCAAAGACATATATAACTTGACATATTTTTTATTTTGCTTCGTCTCTAAAGGGTTAAATTAAAGGAGCCCAATATACAATTTAGCAAGCTATTTATTTATGAAATTTAAAAATAAATTAAACGGTTTTTGCATGTATTAAACATTATTTTATTTAGATCGGATCTCAAGTAGACCTCTTATCCGACTCTTTTTGAGTAACCCCTAATAATATATAATTGACAATGACATAAGGTTTAAGCACATGTCTCGTACTTTATGTTGATCATAGTATTGCTTCTTCTTTTTTTTTTTGGAAACCCTACCACAATCATTCTAAGGGGATGTTTGATCAAACTGACTCAGTAAGATCTGACTGAGTCAGAAGCTGACCTAGTAAGATGTTCTGACTGGGTATGCGTCTGACTGAAACTTGGTTGTTTGATTCGGTATCTGACTGACTCAAAAACCGTCTCTACAAATCACCGCCACCACCTCCAGCATCACCGCCACCACCTCCAGCATCACCGCCACCACCTCCGGCATCACCGCCACCACCTCCAGCATCACCGCGGTCTTGGTCAGACGAAAAGGACCGGTTAGCATGTTTAAAATTCAGGTCCGGGTCAGACCAAAAGGACCCGGTCAGCTCTGATTTCAAACGTATCAAACGGGCTAACCGGTTGACCGGCTGACCGAGTCAGCCGGGTCAGACCAAACAAACAGCCCCTAAATTTATTCAATTCATGCATTTGGGTGTTTATTGTGTGGTTCATAAAATCTTAATGAAAATTCAAATTAAATCAACAGCGTTGGATGTCCAACAGTCTTACCTGTATATATTACTCAAGTGAAAAAGAAAAAACATATAAAACTCACCCTAGCTCTAGACGTATCCATGAGAGGACAGAAAACCAGACAAGAAAAATCACGATAGCGTAACTAGCTAAATAATTTAGTTTAATGGTTTAGTTTTGGTGATTTAAACGGACTTCTTCATACTTTTTTAAAATTATTAGTTTGTATTAAAATGATAAAAATGGTTTATGAGTATAATATATAACTACATATAACAGACCCTGATCCTAATTAAAAACAACAATGATTTGGAATAAGCATGATTAATCAAATCAAATAAAGAATTACGATAAGATCCCATTCCTAGAGCTAAAATCATATAATCCAATTGAGACATTGTGGAATATGCTAAACCCTTCTTAATGTCTTTTTGAGCAAGAGTAAAAGTAGCTTCACAAAAACTATTATTATCCTCAAAGTAGCTTCGGTTTGAATTATTTGGCTGATTTTAAGTTTCAACGATTTATAAACACCCTTACTTAGTATCATAATAAATACATATAAAATAGAAAGTTGAAAACATAATAACAATAATTAGTAATTAAAAAATAATTTTTGGTAAGCGGAATATACATAATTGCATGATTCTTAATGCAGAGTAGGTGGTTTATTGGTTCTAATTATTTAATTACGATGTTTTATACTTTTATATATTCCAACTTTATTTATTCAATTATTCGGCTATTATGTATACCCGCGTGCGCAATGCCATATGCCATGATCCATGCCAAATTTTCCAAATTGTTTTAATAGTGTGTACGTTTTTTATTTAACTGCATGCTTCATTCTATAGCAATTTGAGATCCACCGAATATTAAATTTTTAAAACTAACTTTATAAATATTTGTAGGCCAATCAAATTATAACTATGTCTTTTCGTAGTAAAAGTTTTAGCCGACTATTTAGTTTATTTCTGTTGCCTTTTTCTATCATTCTACCAAACTATGATTCAGAGTTTAAGCAATATTTAAAACAATAGTAGTTTATAAAGCAAAACCACAGTATATTCATGTGATAGTTCAACAATTTCGTGACCTTTTTCATATGTTACTTTAAATTAGGATCAATATATATATATATATATATATATATATATATATATATATATATATATATATATATATATATATATATATATATATATATATATATGTATATGTAAATTTTTTAAATATGTTTTTGTTAATTACAGTTTTGCCATTGAAAACTAGTGGTTGAGATTGGTTCCTAGAGTTCTCACAAAAAAAACTAGTTCTCATTTGAACCCTCTCCTATATATATATATATATATATATATATATATATATATATATAGATATATATAGATATATAGATATATATATCTATAATCTATATATATATCTATATATCTATCTATATATATATATATTATATCTATATCTCTCTATATATATATATATCTATATCTCTCTCTATCTCTCTATATGTCTATATCTCTCTATATCTATATATATATATGTATGTATATCTATATATGTATATATCTCTACTTATTAATAAAACAATATCTTTAGTGCCACGTGTCGTTTTCTTAGGCCTTCATTTTTTTAATTTCCCGCCTAAAAATGTATCTATCCTTATTATTAGTCATAATTCATTTGAATAAAATTAACTATTACTATAATTATAAAGTGAGTTTTTTTCCTTAAATAGTGTATATAGAATATTCATATACCATAATAGGTGTTTAAGGAATTGTTTTTTTTTCACTATAATGTTATTAGTTAAATTTATTTCACTTTAAAATAATATTATTTAGAAATAGTCAAGTACAAAGGTTAATAAAATTATAAAAACATTTGGTTCATATGTCGTAATTAAAAATAGAAAGTTTTTCTATAACTTATTTTTTTATTCACTCCAACTTAATTTTAAATCATCTTTTTATATAGAAAAATTGAATTTTTTCACTATAATTTTGTTTCAATTTCACACAAAAGTAGATGCATTTGTTTTTTTCTTTTAAAAAATATGTATTTTTGAAAATATTTTTAAGTAGCTTAAAAGATATAATAAGAAAAACTATTTTTAACAAAAATACATTCTTTAAAAGTGTTTTATATAAGTATCATGAGGAAAGAAAAAAAGTTAATATTTTATTTTTATTTTAATTAACAAATTATAAATACCGATGGCATGTATGTTGTAAATAGACTTCCAGAAACAATTAGAGGAGAAACGAGACACAGCGTCTCGTGAGTCACTCGGGACGGACTCGCTAGAAACTCTAATTAAGCTTAGCTTAAACAAACTCGAACTCATTTTATGACTCATTTAATAAATGGTTTTGAGCCCGAGATTCATGTGTCAAGATCGAGCCGGCTTGCAAGACGAAACTAGCGTTGTTTGTATATGATGTTTATTATATCTTTTATGTATATGCTTATATAAATGATTATTACTATAGATAAAATTATATTTAATAAAGTTATATAATATATATCGTTATTTTTAAAAAAAAATTACATAAACCATTTACTTTCATAAAAATATCTATTTTATATAATAACACGTATTCTATACATAAATGTTAAAAAAATATTGATAAAAGAGTATTAATATTTTTGTATGAGAAAACGTTATTGAAAAGGTTTTAAGAAAACATTCATAGAAAGAACTATAAAACAATTTTAAATTACAAGAGATACTAAATTGGTTTTTATTTATTGAAACTTATCCTTTTAATTTTACTTAAATAACATTAGTAAAAGTAAATAAATAAGAAAAATTAACTTTTCAGTAAAAACCCATTTTGATAAATAGTTTTTTAAATATTCATATTGTTAGATTATTTTTCTACCAATACTACTTTGAAAAAAACTCATTACAAAGGGCATTGTGATGGTTTCAAAATAAAATACTGAAATAGATTGCAAGTTATAGTGGTTGTTTTTCACAACTAAGAACAAATTGATTCTATCTCAGCAAACATATAATATAATGAGTTTTTACATGTTGTATTACACTAAATTGTGAATTGAAACGTGTTGGATTCTTGATTATTCAGACAAGTAATTAAAGGTTTCCTAATTCACTCGTCTTATGCAAAGGAAAAGAAATACGCGTCTTCTATTTCGAAACGATTTTACATATTTTTTTTCAAATTAAGGGTCTCAAATAATTAATTCAAGGTTTTGATTTCACCAAATCATGATATCAATTTTCAAAATTTCATATCCTTTTTAATTTACAAGCATATCATGGTTTCAATTAACCCAAATCACGTTATGTTTCAAGTTCAACTCATCGATTATTTTACGCTTTTATTAATTTATTTAATATCATTCACACCCTAAATTTTAAATCATAATAGCTTTATGCAAAGTTTCAATTCTATGCTCATATATACAAATCTCGATTGCAACAGTAGTAGTGGTCCGTACGATTCAAGGATTTTGATTTTAATATGTAAACATTAAATTTTTGGTCTTTTTAAATCAATTTGACTAATTTATGTTTTTGTTTATGAAAGCATGGAATTTTGTTTTAGTTTTAATTGATTTAAGGATGGAATTGATTTATGTTTTTTATCAACATTTTTTTTTGCATAAATGGTCCATGTGGTTTAATCAAATTACATTTTTGGTCCCCAAACTTTAAAAATCACAAAGATAGTCCAAACTTTTGTGTAATGGCATGTTTGGTCCCTGACACCGATTCAAGCTATATGTTGCATTATATCAAGCTATAACTAGACATGAATTAAAAGGTTTAATATAGACAATTATAGTAAAATTACAAAAGAACTTCAAAATTTGTATATAAAGAAGTTTTTGTATGTTTATAGACTAGAAAGTGTCGTTTGAATTTAGCGTCATGTTCAATATAATTTAATTATTACTTAAAGTTCTTATTTATAAGTTAATTTCATTTCAATTATACATTACTCATAATTATAAACATTGATAAAGAAAAACTACTAATATTACATATTGATGATTTAAAAAAATTAAACATAAAAATCGATAGATAAAATATTAACAATAATATTATGACTTACGAACCTTTTTAATTAAAAACATTTTTTAATGATTGAACCCGTGTATTACACGGGACTTTAGTCTAGTATATATATATATATATATGTATATATGTATATATATATATATATATGTATATATATATAGATGTATATATATGTATATATATGTATATATATATATCTATATAGTATATCTATATATCATATATATATATATCTATATATAGATACATATATATATATATACAGATATATCTATACATATTATCCATAGATATATATATACATATATATATAGGTATATATATACACATATATATATATACATATATATATATACACACATATATATATATATATATATATATATATATATATATATATATATATATATATATATATATATATATATATATATATATATATATATATATATATATATATATATATATATATATATATATAGGGTCAGGATCATTTCAGGACTCGTAAAGATTGCGAGAACTGCGAGAACTAATCCTAGCCATTCATTAATATAATTATTATTTTGTATTTAATTTAGATGTAAAGGGTACTAATGTAATTTCATAAATATGCATTACTTGATTTCCTTTTCTCACTCCCTCTAATTATGGAAGTTATGTATTTAAATTGATATTCAATATTCCTTTCATATTATTTGATCTTCATCGTTGTATTTTTCCACCTGATTCAAATATCCCAAATCATTTTACATGTGAAATTAGTTTCAAAACATCATTCTAAATTGAAAGAATGGCATATTTCATTGAACGTCACTATTGTCTATTTCGCAATCCATCCGAACATCCTTTCAAAATCGATTGGAGGTTAGTTATTTTTAATTCTCGTATATCTCAATTCAGTTCCATATCACGATTTCTAATAAATTCTATTCTTTTTGCAGTTACATGTTGTCCAGTTACGGTTTGGATACGACAGTGAACCTGCTTGGTAATTATATTCAAAATCAAACGCAACAAATGGTTAATGATGTTGTTGTTGTTGATGATGGTAATTATGGGAAGGATCAAAAGAGTAGGAAACATTTTTGCAGCAAATGAAAATGATGTCGTACATATTTAGAAAATGAAAACGACGATGATGAAGATGAATCGAAGATAAAATGACGAAGACGATGAAGATGATGGCGTTGATCAAGATGATGATGACCGCGTAAAAGGTTTCAGTTTTGATGTCTGTATACATACAACATTGGAGCGCTTACATATATGTATACAGACTTACGTCTACGTAAACCTAGAGTAAACTTTTTACATAAACATTAACGTATATGTAAACTTGTCTACATATACGTAATGATACGTTTAATATTTGATCACATATATGTAAATCATAGCTATATCAATAAAATTATGGTTATTGTTTTACTTGGTTGTATAATTCTGATTACATACATATAAATTTGATACACTAACTTACATGTATGTGAACTCCATACCGTTAAGAAATGTCTTTCAAAGTACAATTGCTTGACTTCGTACAACATCTAACAACAAGATGTATATGTAACGTGTTATCATATATTTAAATTAAGATACACTGTTTGTTATGAATTTTTACAAACACCAATTTGATCTAGGTGTTATTTTACATATATGTGAATTATGTAAATTACACACTTTGATAATCTGGTGCATATAATTCTTACAATTTGATCCGATGCATATATGTTTAAATGGTTTTTTAGCTAATAAAATGTAGGAATGAATGTGAGTGGTGTAAATTACAAGATCTTTCCTATTTTGGGGGTTTCCAAAAAAAAACTAAATGGTTTCATTTTACTAATGTACCCTTAAAGCTTTAATTACAAAATTGATTTGAAATATTAATTTACATTATTACCCTTTTAATCTCAACCATAGATTAGTATGATCAATGGTTAAGTCCTATAGCAATAATTAAAGAGTTAAAAGTGTTTATTGTATTACAAAGCAATCAAAATCTTTTAATTAAGGAAAAGATAACTAAAATACATATATACAACAATCCCCTATAGTTTGAAAACGGGACTCGGGAGGAGGATGAACGCTCAAACTGGAACGAAAGTCTTGATATAATTGATGTGGCAAGCTTTTCGTGAATATATTGAAAATTGCGAAATGAGTGCAAGTGAAGAACCCTAATGTGTCCAAGATGAACCTCCTCGCGAGCATTATTATATCAATATTCATGTGTTTTGTTTGTTGATGTTGAACTGGATTATTAAATCAGTATACCGTTGAGAAGTTATTACAATATACAATAGTCTCCTTAAAAAATAAAACCCTATTTTATTTTGCATTGACTGTTTTTACAAAAACTACCCTTAATTTTATAAAATTAGTTTAAAGTTTATGTGATTCAACTTTTCTACCCCGAAAATTAAAGAACGATCACATATTTGTCCAATAAACCTTAAATACACCAACTATTATTTATTTCATTAATTTCAAACATTCTTTTCAAACCCTTTTTATAATGGTTAGACTTTAAAAGCCGAAAACGCGTGAAAATACGCGAATGTTAGAAAATTCATAATTTTCATAACTGAGCTAAACTTTTAGTCACATAACATATAACTTCACACTAATTTTAATTGTTTAAAAGTTATTTGATGAATCACTAACGTCCGGGGACAGACTCGTGCACGATTCTACGATTTAGCATTTCTTTGAATTACCATTACGTGAAAGTTCGTGAATGTTTGTGAACTATCCGACACATTTCAATACATAATATTAATGCATGCATATATGATAAAAAAAATAACGTTCGTGCTAGTTGGAAATGATTGGAAATTACCAGGTGTCAAGTCATCCTCTTGTTCCTGAAATTTAGCCAACTCCAGTAAAAGACGGATGAAAATTTCCAGTTGTCACAAGAGGGGTTAAGCTGAGGGTACTTGTAGGATGAAAGAACTAGGTGGGCTAGAAGGTTGTTAGGTTAGTTTCTACTGACGAATCACAACCCTATTAATGGGTCAGTTTCTACTAGCAGTGCTGCCAACCAACCACATTAACAGGATATCGACTTTTGACTATGTTAGTTGATTTTTAGCTCGCTCAGATTAATCTTTAATGCATGAGGACTCTACACCTTCTAAACTCATAATAATATTTATGTTAGCTTCTAAATGTCATTTACCTAAAATGACATGATAATTACCACCAAAGACTTTGAATGTGACCAACATATATTATTATTAAATAATAGATGGAAGATGTCATCTATACCTTAATGAGAGGTGATATAGTTTCCTAGAAAAGGAGATATAATCGACCGGTTGGTAATATAACTCCATAAGATAAGATTTCATATGACATCTTCATGAAAGCGATGTGTGATCAAAAGGCGACACATGCACGATTTATTTGTCAAAAAGATAATAATCATCATTAGCGGTTATTACATAACATATACGATGAAACTAGTAGCTTCTAATAAAATATTTAATATGATTTTTAAATCAATTAGTTAATTGCTCAAAATTGACTCCATATAATTGTCGTATATAACTAATTAAATGTCTTATACTGAACATAACTTAATAGAGAACAAGATGACGTTTTATTTTGTAAATGAAATTAAGAATTTATGAATATAAAATAAGAATGAAAGTGATAAATGTTTGTTTAATGATGATCGTTAAAGAAAACTTGTAATTCAGTTGGTTAAAAGTCGAGTAGTTCTTAAACTACTTGAAGTTGTTTCGTTAAAAGATTGAAACAAGTTTAAGTATAAGCTTTATAAATTGAACTTGATTAGGTTTGCAAGTCTAAAAAAAGTACTATTTATATAAATATGATAGTTGTGATTCAAAATAATGTAATATAACAAACATTATAATTATATATAATTATCGCAGTAATAACTATATAATATATATTTGTTTGAACATTGTTGCGAAAATTTTAGGATAAACACACCACGAAGTGCCTCCTACATGATTTAAACTTTTTGTTTGAGAGACACTAGTTAACCATCAAGATTCCCTTGGAGTCTATATAATATATGATATGTTATATGAAATTTACAATTATATAGAGCAAATTATATTTCTCATCATTTAAAAATACATGTAGAATTTAGTTTTTATTAGTTATATGGATCTAAAGTTTGTTAAGAGAATTTTAATTGTTAAAATTACAAATTTTTTCATAAAAGTAAAGGCAAAATAGTCATTCTAGGATAAGTTAAATGTGCGTTATTGAAAACGATGAAACCCGCTCAAAATCTAAGTCTCCAGCAGCTGCGGAGCGGGGGATAAAGGAACAACAGGATTACAACATTGCACAGGATCAATCAGAATGCGGGAACTAAGGATGATTTGAGCAACTATAAAAAGTTATAGACAAAAGATGTGCTTTTTTATATATTTTAAAAGATGAAAAAATAATTTACTCAGTAGCGCACAAATAAAAAATTTTAATTAATAATAACTAACTCGAACTGAAGTTTTTAAATTAGTCCAAGCCGCCACAAACTTTAAGTGCAAAGCTTGAAATAAGTCAGTTAAAGTCGAACTCAAATTAAACTTATACTTAGTCAAATTTAAATTTAACTCAATTTCATTATTACTCATATTCATATATCCCCCCTCCCCCTTTTAGTTATGACATATAATAATATTAATTAGGCAAAGGATGGGAATACATAAGTTTGGTGATTGTAATTTTGGCCACCAAAGTTTTTTGTTTTGAGGTTCTCAACTTATTTATGGTTCTTAAGAGTATAAAGGTCAACTGAGTACTTTATGTTATTCACTTCCTTTTTTTAACTTTTTGCTTTTAGCCTCTTGTCAACCTTTTGTCACTTCTAGAAGAGGCTATCGATGGCGCCCATGACGATAGTGCTTGCGAGTGCTTCAGCCAATGTGTTTCAGAGACGATGATGGATTTGGGCAACGGTGATGGGGGCTCCGGCTGCCATTACCGGCAGCCCTGACCTCTGCTGTTGTTTTCTGCTCGTTGCCATTTGATGTCGTCTTAACGGTTGTTCCCGCTCTCTGTCGACTGCCCTTAATTAGTGGTGTATGTGTGGCCGCGTGGTTGGGTGGTCATCATCATTTCAGATTTTGTTAAGCAGGAGATATATCGCTACGATACGTTAAGATTGTTTAAAACCCATCGAAGCGCGGGGATTACACCTAGTTTAGAATAATAATTAATTAATTCTAATTTACAAAACAAATATATCTCCTTATACAATCATTCATATCTTTCCTATTTCTCCTTCAAACTTATACCCATTTCGAAACTAAATCCCACCTAACAATAAAATCCATTCCTTAACTCAAAACCCTAAAATGTCGCATAAAAAGAAAATCTTGATTTTGGCATCAAAATCATCCCCCATAAGTCACATCCACATCATATTTCACAAGTATTTTATAAAAACTTGGTCCAATTATAAGAACATGATGCAGAAATTATTACAAAATTTGTAACCAATGTATTTGCATCACATACCCCACCACCATTTCAAGAAAATTATCCACTAGTTGTGTGCCAGCTCCGCAAAGCACCTAAATTTATCGAGCAAATGGGTGTTGCAAGAATACAAAAACCACCCGAATCTTGAAGACGAAAAGGAGGATACGAGAAGCAACAACATTTGTATGTATTCAAAAGAGAAAGACGAGTGACAGTGTGTGTGTGAGTGTAAATTATAGTAACAAAGTTTGTTTTTATTCACTCCAAACACACACAAGAGAGAGGGAGAGAGAGAGTTGATTATTGTTACAAAATTTGTATGTATTCACTCGAAAATTGACAGGAAAAACGAATCTTTTTATCATTGTTTGTGACATCTTGCAGAAGAAAGAGGGGGGTAAGAGTTCGTTTCTTCAGATTTTGTTGTTCTTCGGTTAAACAGGTATGGATTCAGCAAAACCCTCGTTTGATTTGAGTTGAATCTTGCTTTTGTTGCTTGATTTCATCTGGGTATTTCCGTTTATGAAATCTTGATGTTGGGTTTGTGTTTTTGTTCCAATTTTGATCGAATTTGTCAATTTCTGTAGGTTTTCCCCAAATTTGTAATCCCAGATGAGTGAAATCATATGTCATTGTTTCTAAAGAAAGAAAATCAGTATACTATTTGTTAATTTTAGTTAGTATTGTTTACAGGTTTCTTGGAAAGATTGTTGCTTGTTTCTTTAGGTTTCAATTTCCCCCAACTGAAGTTACCTATTTCTGTTCTTATTTACTAAAAAGGGCAACTCAAATAAAAAAAAGTAGGTCAAATAGATATGTATGCCATTTTTGTACTTCAAGAATCATGACTCTTTAACTTATGTTTGTTGTTTTTCACCAATTCAATTTAGGATTTGTGTGATGCATGCTCAAATTCAAGTATTCAATCATGTTTAGCATTTAGTTCTTGTAATTGATTTATATCGATTATGCTTATTTGCAGTGACTATATCATTATGGGAGTTTTGGGAAAGAATTGATTGGTGATTTGATGAAAATAGTTTGTGGTAGTGAAAGTTGGACATGAGTATGCTGGTGGTGACATGCTCCATCCAAAGGAAACCGATTTACTAGGTCTCTTTTTAGTGTTTGTTGTGGTACCGATTATTGCTTACATTTCGTTAGGAAAATGGAGTGAGGTTTCGAAAAAGAAAGACAAAATTAGGGTTCTTGCTCAGATTGCTGCTGAAGAATCTTTAAGAGCTGAGGCTATGGTTGCTGCCATTAATGTACCTCTTGTCTCTGTGTCAAAGGTCGTCAATGGATTCCATGAATGTGCTAGATGTTTTAGTCCTGCCACCACACGTTGTTCACGCTGCAAAGCTGTACGATACTGGTATGTTTAATTCATTGGTTCGTTTTTATAATTTGCTTTGAATTGAAGTTTGAATGATGTCATACTGACTGAACTTTGGTCAAGTCATAATTGTTAGAGGGTGTTTGGATACTCGTTTGAACCTAAGTGGCATTGATCAGTTTTTGAGAGTTTGGTTAAACGCGATTATGATTCTGTAGGGTCGTAATAATCATGCTTATCTGAAAATATTGTTTTTTGACATAAATGTAAACTTTAAAAATGTTTATGGTTTAGAATTCTTGATGATCTCATTCATGAATCAAACCCCTTAAATAGGGAGAGTACAATAACCAATTTGCCACTTACCTACCTATTTATAGTTTTAGGGGGTGTTGGTTTTGCAATTTTTCAGTGGTTATCTAATTGTTGTAGTTTAAGTCGTAATTATCTGATTGTATAGGACTCGAGTAGTCTTTTGAGTAGTTCAGTTGATAGTTGATACTAGAATCAACCAACCAATTTTCAAAACATTAAACACCATCAAAAGTAGTGTTTATAACCGTATGAAGCACATACAAATACTATTCACTGCACTATACCAATTATCAAAGCTGATTATGTGAATTTGAATTATCAATATCACATAGTGAGTTTAAAATTTGCATCCAAACATGCTGTTAATCAACTGCTTGTCCAGCTAAGCAGTTACTCGATTGTAATTCTGTTTCTTGATTCTGCCATAATCAATTTCAAAATGCACATCTATACACCCCTTTAATATAGTATGTTTCAGGATGTTGATATTCTTCACATGTATATCTATACCTATAATTCATTACATTCATGCAGTTCTGGCAAGTGTCAGATACTTCATTGGAGGCAAGTTCATAAACACGAGTGTCAACCATTAGAGCATAACAGCAGTTGTTCATCTCCTAAATCTGCATCAAATGAAGAATTATTATCTGTTCATGAACAAGTATCACCAACTGAAAACATGAATTCCCATTGCTCTGAATCCAATATTGGGCATGATATATCTGCTTCAAATGATTCACCTGAACCATCTTCTAAGCTTATTTCAGAAACAAAATCATCAGATAAACGAAATCGTAGCAAATTTAATAGGGAAGTTTCAACAAGAGAAGACACTGAAGCATTAGATTCATTACCAGACACCTGTTCCACCTCATATGATAATACTCCAATTAAGGAAACTTATATCAGACATAAGGTTTTTATCTTACTGTATCTTCCATGAGTTTGTTATTTTCATATAATTTTATGGGATATCAATACTTAAATCGTTAAATCCACAGTCCAAGCGGAGTCATTCGAAAGAAGTTATTCCAGAAAGGAATGATGGTGATATTGTTGGGTCAAAACACGAGAGTATAAAGTCAAACAGTCAACATGACTCGATAACATCGGCTCAAAATGGCGCAAAATCATTAGATATGGAAACAGAGAGATGCCCACCAAAGAAGAGTAATATGCTAAAATCAAGATCTTATTCTTCTGGAAGCAAATTGCAGAAATTAACAAAATCGACAATGGAATTCTCAAAAGATCAAACATGTTCAAGGACAGAAAATACAGGCGAAATTGCTGAGGAGTTGGGTAGGTTTCAGGATAATTATTCAATTTGATTTTATTTCTCTAAAATAATATCATTTTTCGTATGACATGATGCAGATGCTGCACAAATGAGTGAAGTGAAAGGCAGTGGCATTATTCATAAGGGATTTATGAAGATGATTGGTCTAAAAAAGTCAACAAAGCATGGCAGAGTGGAAACTTCGGAGGTCAACGGTGACAATCATAAAAAAATAAAAGCAAGTTATTAGTACCAATTCATTAAGTTATTTTCTGTACCTTATTTATATTGAATCTTGCTAAAGTGATAATTTTTCACAATTTCAGATGATATTTCCGTATGATGAATTTTTGAAGTATTTCCAGTATGAACTCTTTGATTTCTCTCCAAGGGGACTTTTAAATTGTGGAAACAGGTACTTTACCATAATGCACATTTTCAAATTGTTTCCTTAGAATTAAAGAGTCATTGTCAGATTATCATGTGCTTAAAGTTAGGGTTAGTTAGGTAATTTTACATTTATCTCAATAATCAATTTATCTCATTTTGGAACGCGTATAATCCTTATTAACTGTGTTTCTTGCAGCTGCTATGCAAATGCTGTGATGCAGTGCTTGATGTCTACAAAGCCTTTGACTATCTATTTGCTTCATAGATCACATTCAAGAACATGTAATTAATACTTTTCACTCTCATTTCAAGTAGATTTGGACTATAATTTCACAAATTCCTTTGTTATTCATTATCCTGTTTTTACATTAGGTTGTGCAAAAAGTTGGTGCCTAATGTGTGAACTTGAACGCTATGTAACGATGTTAAGTGGCGAGCCATTGTCTCTTAGCAACATTCTTTTGCACATGCGAAGTGTTAATTACCCAATTGGTGACGGGAGTCAAGAAGACGCTCATGAATTTTTGAGGTTAATCAATGCTTTTAAACAGAATTTTTGTAATCTTGGAATGAAGTTGTTGACTGTGAATTCTTTTACATACTTATACTAATTCAGTTTGTTGTGTTTCTACTTTTAGGCTTCTGATCACCACAATGCAATCTATATGTTTGGAAGGTTTGGGTGGGGAGGATGCAGTTGATCCTAAATTGCAAGAAACAACCTTCATTCAACATACTTTTGGGGGTCAACTCCGGTCAAAGGTGAAACGCCTTTGCATTTTTTTATGTGTTAATTAAAAAAAAAACCATACCAGCTATATGTATATGTGGGTGTGTTCTTTTTGTCCTTTTCAAGTTGACAAAAAAACATTTTTTTGAATACTAGGTCAAATGTCTGAAATGTCATCATGAATCGGACAAATATGAAAACTTTATGGACCTTACACTAGAGATACATGGGAGGGTCGAGTCTCTAGAAGACGCATTAGCCCAATTCACAAGCCCAGAAGATTTGGATGGAGAAAATATGTATAGATGTGGAAGGTTTGTTGCTTCTTTATATTGGAATCTCTCTATATTTATCGGTCATGCATGATGTGTATACATTGAAAAGTAGCGGTCTGCTAAGTTATTTTATTTTGAAGGTGTGCTGCTTATGTTCGGGCACGAAAGCAATTGGCTGTACATGAGGCTCCAAATATATTGACAATTGTATTGAAGAGATTTCAGGTATGACTACATTTTTTGCGTTATATAACTTTCCATTAATGGCATGCATACATGCCATATTGTACATGTTGCATCCCAATTTGGAAAGTTGACATTTTTAGAGTAACTTGACATCATTGTTTCTGTGAATGATTATATGAGTTTAAAAGGTTTTAATCTACTGTTTCGGTTATTATCAGGAGGGCAGTTATGGAAAGTTAAATAAGTGCATCACCTATCCTGAAATGTTGGATATGATCCCGTTTATGACCGGAAAAGATGACATCCCTCCATTATACTTGCTTTATGGTGTTGTTGTGCACTTGGACAATATGAATGCATCCTTTTCTGGTCACTATATATCATACGTGAAAGATCTTCAAGGCAATTGGTTGAAAATAGATGATTCTCAGGTAATTTCCTCCTCATAGTCGTATAGCATACTGATTATTCAAATAAATGTGAAATTATTTACCTATCCGTACGTTTAATCAACTTGTTATCGTATTTTGATTCTTCAAGCCACAGTAATTCATCTTCCTGAGTTGTAGGTTCAACGAGCGTCTTTGAACCAAGTGATGTCAGAAGGTGCATACATATTGTTTTACATGAGGTAAGCAACCTAATATTGATCCATTTACTTATTAAAGGGTAGGTTGGAGTTAATTTTTCTCATGTAAAATTAAATAAATATTGGCATAAAAGGATACAAGTAGAAAGTCACACATAGTGTACTTTTAAAGCATAAAATCTACTAAATCATTTGATTCAAAAAAGTTACATTGTTATTGAAACTAAACAATCTTTATAAACACTATTTGACACGCCAATTGTTTATAAAATAAACTTAAGATTGTGGCAAAAAAGTGTTTCGGGTCAACTGATCCGTTTCTGCAATCACAGAAGTTACTGATTTGACCAGAACCTATTGCCATTTTCCGGCTTTTACATAAAAGCTTTGATGTTTCTTGTAGATCATCCCCTCGTCCCGCAAGAACTTACAGCCGGAAACACTCCAAAAACCAAACTTCCAGCTATACAAAGTCAAAACCGCCAAAGTCAACCTTGTATCACCAACAAGAGTCAACTTATTTTCAAGATGGTTTGAATGAAAACCATCACAATCACACAAGACCATCAAAAGTTGACTTTTCAGATGTCACATCTAGTGACTGGTCAATATTCACAAGCTCAGATGATGCATCTTTCACTACTGAAAGCACGCGTGACTCATTTAGCACAGTTGACTATGCCGACAACAACACTGATCCGATTTCATCAATCTTCAACACCCTTTACACTCCTCATGATTACCTCTCACACAACACAGTCTCGCGTCACAGGCTTTCAAGAAGTAGGGCCCACACGAGGTTCGTTGAGGAAGGGGATGAGGAGAAAAGATTGTTTTTGAGATCTTATGAAACGGGTAACCCGCCTTATAGATTACATAGCCATGAAAAGGCTTATTGTTCTTCAAGTGAAGCTTTTTGTTGTAGTGGTAGTAGCAACCATTGTGGTTTATATACATAGATGGTATGTAGAAGTGGTTTAAATTGTTGAAAGATTTTTGGAATAGGTGTAGGAATTGGTGCCTCAAATTTTCCAATTGTTATGTAAATGAGGCACTTGAATTTATAGAGCTATTTTCTTTGGATTAAAGTTGGTATATGCTAAACCAACTTCTGATTTTTATTTGATAATGTCACACCTCTACTAAATTCAGTTATATTGTTTTTACATCATAATAACTTTCACAAAGTCTAGAAACTTTTTCATCATAAACAAGTATGGCAACTTAAAAAAACAACTTTTAATGATTCTTAGAGCCTTTTAGTAGGTTACTTTTTAAAATAACATGTTTGATTATTTTAAAGGCTATCTTTTATTCAGTTGGACTTCTTAATAACTTAACATAAGAGTGTCAAATAACCTCAAAGTAATATTACTCATAAGATTCTTCAAGTGAAAGAATGAGTTGTTCTTGTTGTGCTCCATTTCTAACACGCGTCCTCCAACCCAACTGAATCCGTCTTGACATGTTCAAAAATCGTGTACTGTTTGTTAAGTTCCAAAGCTTTCGTCTAGTTTCTGGTCATATTTCGGCTGAGTTCCGGGCAAAATATGAACAAACTGTCTGAAGATTAAAGTTTTTGGAGAGTGAAAGGTTAGAAAGGATATAGTTAAAGGGGGTGGTCAAGCAAAAATGACAATTTCTAATCTTTAACATAATATTGATGTTAAGTTGTTAACTGAACACTGCAATGTTTAAATTGTTTTATTTAACGATATTATATTAAACAAAACCATAAAATATTAGCAGGTGGTTGAACATTGCCGACAACAACACTGATCCGATTTCATCAATCTTTAACACCCTTTACACTCCTCATGATTACCTCTCACACAACACAGTCTCGCGTCACAGGCTTTCAAGAAGTAGGGCCCACACGAGGTTCGTTGAGGAAGGGGATGAGGAGAAAAGATTGTTTTTGAGATCTTATGAAACGGGTAACCCGCCTTATAGATTACATAGCCATGAAAAGGCTTATTGTTCTTCAAGTGAAGCTTTTTGTTGTAGTGGTAGTAGCAACCATTGTGGTTTATATACATAGATGGTATGTAGAAGTTTAAATTGTTGAAAGATTTTTGGAATAGGTGTAGGAATTGGTGCCTCAAATTTTCCAATTGTTATGTAAATGAGGCACTTGAATTTATAGAGCTATTTTCTTTGGATTAAAGTTGGTATATGCTAAACCAACTTCTGATTTTTATTTGATGATGTCACACCTCTACTAAATTCAGTTATATTGTTTTTACATCATAATAACTTTCACAAAGTCTAGAAACTTTTACATCATAAACAAGTATGGCAACTTAAAAAAACAACTTTTAATGATTCTTAGAGCCTTTTAGTAGGTTACTTTTTAAAATAACATGTTTGATTAATTTAAAGGCTATCTTTTATTCAGTTGGACTTCTTAATAACTTAACATAAGAGTGTCAAATAACCTCAAAGTAATGTTACTCATAAGATTCTTCAAGTGAAAGAATGAGTTGTTCTTGTTGTGCTCCATTTCTAACACGCGTCCTCCAACCCAACTGAATCCATCTTGACATACACGTTCAAAATCGTGTACTGTTTGTTAAGTTCCAAAGCTTCCGTCTAGTTTCCGGTCATATTCCGGCTGAGTTCCGGGCAAAATATGAACAAACTGTCTGAAGATTAAAGTTTTTGGAGAGTGAAAGGTTAGAAAGGATATAGTTAAAGGGGGTGGTCAAGCAAAAATGACAATTTCTAATCTTTAACATAATATTGATGTTAAGTTGTTAACTGAACACTGCAATGTTTAAATTGTTTTATTTAACGATATTATATTAAACAAAACCTAAAAATATTAGCAGGTGGCTGAACATTGCCGTGCATGGAAACACGAAATATACAGTTACCTAACTTTTAAACAAGCATTAGCAGAAAATGAATTGTATATAATTCAAATCTTACCTTAAAAAAATATTGATTTTTGAATTTTAGAAAGGGTAAATACCATAAAAAAGCAACATAATTTCAGTTTTTCCCACAAAAATACCTTAATGCTTTTTATGTTAAATGTGAATAAATTTGTGACATAACTTGTGATAACCTATTTATTACTTATGTGGCATATATGTAAACTCTATTTTGCTGAAATGCACAATCTATGTGTCAAAAATAGACATGTAAGCAAATTATGTGGACATTTTTTTTAATATTTTGTAGTATGGTTATTGTTATATGTTTTAGATTCTTTGTGATTAAAAGTATATTTTTATAACAAATTATAACACAAAAGTGCAATCAAAAGAATATTATTTTTACTAATTTAAATAGTCACACAATTCTTAATCAAGAAAAAAGAGTAAAACATACAAACGCCATTACTTTTAATCTATGTAAAACGGTTCGAATACTTGGCTTTCTTGTTCAACAACTTCAACATTTTGAATTCCACAACCAACTGAGTGTTCTCGATGGACTATTTGGCTTCCTCTCTCAACTCTTCCACCTCTTTTACTTATTCCAATATTATCTCCCTTTTTTCTAGGCCTCCTCGTTTTTTAAGTTCTTTGGGTGGTGGGGTTTTTTTTTTTTTTTGTAATTTTACATGTTTTTTACATTATGCTCTTTCTCCAAACAATTGTTGCAAGTTATGAATCTTCCGCTAGTTGATACTTTTTTATGTTTTTCTTGTTTTTCACTTTTATGTCTTTTTTTTTTAAATGATGACCTTCCTAGCATCCTTCTTTCTTTTGGAGGAACAAGATGTTGAAATCCACATCTTGCTTCCATTTAATAGTTTAATATAGTGCTTATAGGTGTCTCTAAACTTATGAACCTTGAACGAATTACTTGCATATTCTTCAGGATCATTGTTGGTATAGTATATAACAGCTATTGAATGCAAGTAAGACAATCATGATATTTGCCACAATCTACAACTGCAGTCTTTGTTATCTAGGTCCACAATAAAGGCTTCATTAACCCCACGTACCTCAAACACATTACCGCTACTTGGAATAACGTTCCACTTCATGCGGATAAAAAATAGTAACAAAAATATTAAAAACAACAACTAACAGTAGCAAAAAAATATTTAACAAAAAAAAACAGCAACAAAAAAATATGTAACAAAAAAACGGCAGGTATGATCCCATTGTTGAACAGCATGTAAATCGGCAAAAAAAAAACAATAATTAAAAACAATCAAAACAACCTGTAAAAAAAGAGAAAACAACAGCTTAAATCAGCAATAAAAACATCATAAATAAGCAAAAACAACACTTAAAATCAGCCAAAAAACATGTAAAATCAACAAAAAATCAACAAATACAGCAACTAAAAGCAACAAAAAAAAAGATAAATTTAGCAAATACAACAACTAAAAGCATCTAAAAACAACATAAATTCAGCAGAAACATTACATAAATTCTGCAAAAAAAAAAAAAATCCACTTACCTTGAATTTTTTGAGGAGTCTCTTATCTTCTTCCTTATAGCTGGACATACATTGCCTTCCTATTTCTGTGATTTCTTGCTCATATTATAATTTCTCTCCATAATAAACATCCTAATCTCTTCTAGCATTGTGATAATTGGTTTTCTTCTTGTTTTTATAATGAGAGAATTAAAGGTCTCACTAATTCCATTCCTTACAGATTCACATGCTTTATCAGTTTCAAAGAAAGCCCTAGACCATGTATTCGGGTCTCTTTCAATTAGATGATTGTATGCATCATTGTTAATAAACTTCATTTTATCTAAAATAGAAACAAATTCATGGTCAAGAGTTGTTTTAAATGCTAGCCAAAACAAGTTCCTAAATGCCACCCCATTATTCTTTCTCTTGAAATTAGCATATATATGCATTGCACATTGCCTATGTTCAACATAAGAAAACAAATCTTTTACGGCTTCCACAAGTCCATGGTCACATATAAGATAAATAAATAAGATAAATTCAAGCAACACTGATTGTAGAACATAAAGTGGTGGTACCTTGTGTTGATCGGATATGAATGTAAGACCCCCTTCATCACTTATTCCAATATCATCTTTTACACAATCAAGAAACCATATTCAGTTGTTCTTGTTTTCTACTTTTACAACAGCCCATGCTACATGAAACCAAACTTTCTTTTAAAGCTTTAAAACATATGTAAAGCCTACTAAACACATGGCTTCCATCTGGCAGCCCATTCACTCTCACTATAACAAAACTTATATGATTGGTTCTCAAGATCTCATATGCATAATCCTATATCCTGGCATAATGTTCCTTCAAACCGCCTTCAATTTCAGACATTGCCATTGATTTCGCTCTGTAACATTGACCTCTACTAACTTTAACCATGTAATCACGTAATATATCAGCTTGTAGCTCTCTAATTCTAAACAAAAGGTCTTTTAATAAGTTGTCTAAAGTACATTGTACCGTGATTCCTCATATTTGGGGAAACACAGTACAACCTCCATAAACTTTTTAATATTTTTAAAAGTGGTCATGAGTGGATGAGAGAAAAAGCATAGCGATAAAGATATCATAATGTATTATTTAATTGAAAGAGAGTAAAAAATAGTGTTTTTAGTGTAAATATGGGGATGTGGAAGCTAGTGTGAATGTTTTTATAAGTGATTGTGAGTGAAGTAGAGAGAAATTTTAGTGTTCAGTCTGTATTTTGAGGAAATATTGTTCAAACCCCTATAATTATATATATATATATATATTAAGTGGTTGTGAATGAAGAAAAAAGAAAACATAATGATAAAAGTATAAAAAGTATTATTTTTCTGAAAATAAGAGTGAAAAAATAGTGATTTTTATTGTAATTATATGGATGAGGATGGTGAATGAGTTGTAAATGTTATAATAGACTCCAAATAATCCCAACTCATAAAATCATACGCCTTTTGAAAATCAATTTTGAAAATCATTGCTTTCTTTTCTTTTTCATAATCGAATCCATTAGGTCATTATCTATCGACCCTTTACAACCGTAGAGTTTTCTTTACTAAACATCGGGCCCATCACGTAAGATAATCTATTAGCGAAAATCTTTGCAACTATCTTATATTTAACCCCAATCAAAGTAACAGGCCTAAAATCTTCAATCAACAACGGTCAACACTTTCAGGTTTAGAGTAATGAAAGATGAGTCACATTCTTTCGGGATAACATAATCACAAAAGGCAAGACTATAAAGGCAACACCACATCACCTTCATTGAACATGACGAGACCATAAAGGCTACCTTGTCAAAATAATTTTCCATGACGTTTGTTAGCAAGCACATAATCCCTATCTAAATATGCTAGTTTATAAACCATCCATAAAAACGACAATACGATTTGATCCATAACAACATTGTTTGTAACATTAAATGAGTTATTATTGTTTTAGCTCGAAAACAAAAATTCTAAAATTGATTATGACGAATTCGTATTTTTTAGAAAATTTGAGGAAAAAATGTATATAAATAGTATTAAAAATGGCTTAGTTGTGTTTTTATTTTGAAAATATATTTCTTTAAATAAATAGCCGATGGTGAAAGGCTCACATATTTCCGACCATTGCTCAACGATAGAGTCAAGTGAGCTCAAAATACATATTATTTTCCTCAATTACAAAACTCCTATACAAATTTCAATTTCAAACCCATATTATTCGAGTTTTAATTCCTTTCCCACGATATGTGATACCGTATAAAAATAATTTATTTCTTTTATAATTTTTTTATTTGTTGTGAAACTAGCCTAATAGCAACAACAATATGAGAAAGAGATATATGGAGAGATGTTTATATTATTGATTGGTATTTACAAATAAGATACAAGGGTATTTATAGGAGTAGAAAACATAATCATTTCATAATTCCAATAAGCATTTGAATAATATGATAAGTATATCTCTAATAAAGTCTATCTATATAATTGTTGATAACCATAATAAATAATATTTATAACACTCCCCCTTGGTTATCAACTTAATACGGTTGAAGATGTTGCCTCGTTAAAAACCTTGCTAGGAAAACCCAGTGAGACAAAATCATAGCTAAGGAAAAAAGAGTGCAACACGTATTAACTCTCCCTGTTTGCATCAGCTATGTTGCCTCGTTAAAAACCTTACTAAGAAAACCCAATGGGACAAAACTTAGTGAAGGGAAAAAGAGTGCAACTTGAGTAATACTCCCCCTCTTTTAAATATGCATCATTTAAGTAATAAGTGTCGATCTTCTATGAACTCGATGATTCGCCAGTTGATCCTTTAATGTGCAATTTCTGAAGTTGATCAATAACGTATGATCTTTATTGAAACTACAGTTACATTTCTTTATAAATAAATACAACAAAATCCATAATTATATTGTGTTACATTACCTGTATCTGCAATACTAAACTTGTTTTGTTATGTTAGTAAATATAAACTCATATTTTCCATACCTTGTAGATATTAAATATTTGAATTACCATAGTTCATTGTCTATTCATTGGGTACAATATAATTGTGTATAACTAGAAAGAAACAATTATATATTTCTATTGCAATGAACTATGAACTTCAAGGCTAATAAATTTTTTTATTTATTTGATAAAAGATGATGATTGGAAAACCTTTTAACATATTTAAAATGACAAGTTTAATCCATATTAAATATTTCAACATCTTATTGATTTAGTTTGATTGACTGATAAAACACAAACGTTATTTCAACATCTCAAATCATAAATTTGTAACTTTATCTTTCATTTCAAATTATTTCTTCAATAATTTGAACTCTTTTAATCCATTGAAAATATATAATCATATCATCATCATATCATATGATACTTATGCATCTCATGTTGTTCTTTTCATAAAAGCACATGGACAAACTATATCAATTAACATTTATCTTTTCGAGATAATCGTCGAGTCGATTATATCACGCTCACCTCGACTACTATTAATCCATATTCAATTACATAACATATTTTTTGAAGTTTTGATGTCAATACTTTCGGTATTTACGATTATTCACAAACTTCATTTGGTATTGACTAATTACTTATGTGCATACATCATTTTTGGCACATATACTTTTCACCTTTAACACATGATATTTGTATCATATGTAGAGGTTTCATTAAATAAACTTCCAACATAAATATCACACCATTTTTGTATATAGATTCGTTGAGATACCATCATCAACAGATATAATTTCATTTGTATATGTTCAATGGTGCACAAGATTTACATCTTTAAAAGGTTCTCAATTACCTTTTAAAGACTCAATTGCTTTTGAAAACTCATGAGGAGTTCAAGTTATATTTAATACAATAACATATACAATAATCATAATGCATTCGGATCCGAATATGTATATAACAATAATAGTGTTCTCGAAAACTCACTTTACATGATTATAGCAGTTTAAATCATTTATGGAGTTTCATGTAAATTTCAGTGTCGAGTGAATCACGACATTCGTACTACGCATATCAATTCCCTTATAGTACTACCAGACTAATGAAGTGTTAGTACGTTATTACATCCACCAGGAGAATGCGTCTCCTTATAATATATTATATGTCTTTGCGAAACTCCTTGTCCACCAATTTTTCGCAAATAATTCATTCGCACAAAAGACCTCATTTATAACCAACATATTAGAGAATTCAACTCCACCTTATTTGCGTATGCTCATTTTGGTCAATCATTATACATTTCTATTCAAAGGCAAATTTTAGTTCTTGATCCTCATCTTTTTTCATCATTTCAAGCGCTACATATAAAGCATTATCGACGTCGATTTTATTTCGATTCCATGTATTGTAGACATTATATATTTATTGAGATATCTTTATTTTCATGTATTTGATGTTCATCTAGAACCATCATGTCTATTGTCTCTATAGGAGACCCTTATATCATACCTCGACTTGACCATCTTTATACTTGCTCCTGTTTCGAGGATTTTTATTCATGAAATCGACCAGTCTACCACGATTCAAACGTGCCATAGACTTATTACCAATATAAATCTTAATTGGAGCATTAGTAGTTGGTATTTTTGACGTAGTCACTCTTTACAGGTTAATGACTATGTCTGGTAATTGATTCACTAATGAATAATCTTTCAAACTTTTGGTTCGTATCTATTTGTTTGAGGATCAACGTAATACACTGATAATTCATTACAACTTTTCACGATCCAACTACTTTTTATCTCCCCTTAATGTTGGAAATATTGATTAATCAAAATGCATAACCAATAAATTAAGACATAGACAAATTTATTGGTAATGGCTCTATAGTTTAATTATAGATATTATGCATACCCATGATATATTCTCAACTTTCTTTAAACTCTTATCTTTGTGCGTTGTGGTAGAACCATTACAATATATATCGCACAACCAAATAATAATAATCCAGATGAGATCTATTTGGTTTTTGACCAAAACCCAACTTTAATAGGGAGAAAGTCTGACAACTTCTTGTTTGATGTGAATTAATGTTTTTATATGTAAAATAACATGTTCACAAACATAAACATTTGCTCTTATGATAATTGGCTTTGCAATCAATTAAGTGGTCTTCTCAACAAAAGCAATTTGTACATGAACTTAAGCAATATGAAGTTCAACACTTATTCCATACAATCATTAATATCTTGTGAATTGAAGTCACCATTTCTACTAAAAATAATATCATAATCTGGAATAGTATGTTTGCTATCTCATTAACTAAGCCATAAACATACAACTTCAAGTTGTGAATTTGATAACCATTTAGACGATGCATCGATTTAAACACTAAATGGTATCCATAATAGGATATATGTATCCTTTATAAATTCCAGAAATATAAGATAATTATATCTTACTTTGATTGGTAAACTAATCAACTTCCGTTGAGAGCAAACATTGTTTGCTTAGTTACCACGAAGAGTATTTCAATTCTTTAATATTTTTCACATCATCATTGACTCGGGATGGTCTAACCGGTCATGCCAGTTTATTAAATAATCACGATCCATAAACTTCTGGTTTATGATCATATATGCTTTATTGTACTTGTGCTTGTTTCATGCACGACATAAGTACGAGAGAATAGTGGCAGTTTTTTCATATTATATTATTTATAAACGTGTTCGTTAAATACACGTGCCATAAAATGCAAATCAAATTTAAATAAGAGAAAGGGTTGTATTTTCAATAAACAAAACACAATATGTGATTTTGTTAGACAATATATGGATAAATAAATAATTTTTCTGTGAAATCACCATGTAATATAATTTACCTTTATTTTATAATATGATTAATTTGAATACAAATGATATCGTATATTACTTGTTAACTCAATAGTTATGTTACTAAAATATTTTACTCAAATATTTATATTAGATGAACAACAACAATTGTTGTCTGCATAAACAGATCTTCAAATATGTTTTTCAAATATTGAAACATATTGACATTGATTATTAATAAGCATGTGATAGTTTCAAAGTCAATAACGAAGATATTAACATTAAAATATGTAAGAAACTAGAATGCGAATTGATGGAAAGTTATATTATGAATACGGGGAATCAAAATAAAACTTACTTGTACAACGGTGTGATTGAATACACTTTGACGAAACGATGACATACCCTTTGTGAGAACTTTGTTCGCTAAAACTTTACGAATAATAGCAACAACAGTATGAGAAAGAGATTTATGGAGAGAGGTGTTGTGAAACTAGCCTAACAATATGACGAAACGATGACATACCCTTTGTGATAGAATCTCGTGCTGATAACGTGTTGTGAAACTAGCCTAATAGCAACAACAATATGAGAAAGAGATATATGGAGAGAGGTTTATATTATTGATTGGTATTTACAAATAAGATACAAGAGTATTTATAGGAGTAAGAAACATAATCCTTTCATAACTCCAATAACCATTTGAATAATATGATAAGTATATCTCTAATAAAGTCTATCTATATAATTGTTGATAACCACAATAAATAATATTTATAACAGTTTCCTATATTTTTTTAGATTACATGTTTTAATTATTGAGCTAATGTGCAAGACATAATATAGTTTTTATGTTTCAATCTTAAAAACTTATCCGTATCATACATTTCTATTATATACTTCATCACGTTAATGTCAACGTCACAATACACGTAATGTAGTTCGCAAACACGCCCTTAACCATGTTTATGTTATCATACAGCTCCGTCACAACACACGAGTTTTAGGGAGTGTTTGGTTGGAAGGAAAGGAATGAAATGAAATTGAGAAACTAGCATAATTTTCAAGTAAAATTATGTTTGAGTGTGTAATGAAATATAAAACCCAAGGGAATGTTTCATCTCAAATTCCCTTCGTTGTGTGATTTCAAAATCCTTTCACCTAGAGAGGGAATTTAAGGTGGAAGAGGTGTTCAGAATTTAAATTCCCTCTCTAGGTGGAAGGATTTTGAAATCCCACAACCAAAAGAATTTAAGATGAAATATTCCCTTGAGTTTTACATTTCATTAACCACTCAAACATAATTTTACTTGAAAATTATACTAGTTTCTTAATTCCATTTCATTTCATTCATTTCTTACAACCAAACGCAGCCTAAATGTTTCAACCTCCATTGTAACGCGCATAAAAATATTAATTTTAGATTATAAATAAAAGATCATACAACTAACTATTCATATTCGTTTGTTTTTTAATAATAGAGTAAAGTAATAATCACACAACTTCATCCTTTATTTAACTACTTCATAATCCATTAACAAAATGTTAACTAAACACTTATTTCACCCATACCTACATATTCCTAACCTCTCAACTATAATATCCTTCTCATCGTCATCTCGTTCCCTTCGATTTCTTTGTTCTTACATAGTAAACTTAAACCAAATCTCATTCACCCTATTCTCAAACTCAAACGGAGAGTTATATTGCGCCACCGTATACGCCGTCGTAATCTCACCGGCGTGACTCTTCTCAATCGCCTCCGACCAAACGGTGCCGGAGATACTTGCAGCCAACGCCGCCGCTTCAACTCCGACCATCGAATCCATCACAAATCCACCGAACTGCCGCACTGCAACGTACGTCACTCCCCATTTCTGCACCGTGATTCCGTCGGCCGGTGGTGGATCCGGCTGGTTCTTCTTCGGGACGTAAAAACTCACCAGAAATGATGACTCGCAGAACGGTCCGTCGCTTGGAACGATTTCAGTTAGAACAGGTGCGGTCATTTCGATCTGCTGGTTGTAGGTATTCTCACCTTGAATGTAGTTGAATAGCCTGTGAAAGAGCAAACGATTATCGGTTTAACGGTTTAAACTAAATTGATTTTGACATAGAAATGAGATTGACGAACTAGTAGAAATTAGGTTAGGTTTTGAGATTCAAACGCTTGATTTTGAGTATAATCGCTCATACTGTAGGAAATATCAGAAATTAGGTTAGATTTTCGAAACATAATGCTTGATTTTGAGTATTAATCGATCGTACAGTAGGAAATAGCAGAAATTAGTTTAGATTTTTCAGAATATAATGCTTCATTTTGAGTGTAATCGATCATACTGTAGGAAATATCAGAAAGTAGGTTAGATTTCAGAATTAAACGCTTGATTTCGAGTATAATCGATCGTACTGCAGGAAATTTCAGAAAATAGGTTAGGTTTTGAGAATCAAACGCTTGATTTTGAGCATAATCGATCGTACTGTAGGAAATATGAGAAATTAGATAGGTTCTCAGAATTAAAGCTTGATTTTGAGTATAATACATCATTCTGTAGGAAATATCATAAATTAGGTTAGATTTTCAGAATATAATGCTTGATTATGAGTGCAATCAATCATACTGTAGGAAATATCAGAAATTAGGTTAGATTTTCAGAACAAAATGCTTGATTATGAGTGTAATCAATCATACTGTAGGAAACCGATGCGAGTGCCATCAACGAAGGAGATATCGTCGATCGGAGCAGTAGTCGCCCACATACTGGAGTTATAACGACGGATTTCGTAGTCTTCGCCGGAGTAAACGACGTCGTACGTCGGACACTCGATGCGGTTGCACTGCGGCGGGAAGGAAGCGACTGCGGTGGCTGTTTTGTGCAGCGGAGCTGCCGGAGATGGGCGTAACTTGACGTCGGAGAGTAGGGTGAGGAGCATTGAGAGCTTGAACAGATTGAAAATGGCCATTTTTGAGGGTGAGAGGTTGAAGAAGAAGATGAGCTCCGGTGAGTATTAATGGTGGAAGAGGTGTTGAGAATGGCCACATGTTTGTGGATCATGTTTTGATTTTGAGAGGGTGATCTTGCTGCACGTGGATACTTTTTCCTG
This sequence comes from Flaveria ramosissima, assembly GCA_025215565.1. Lineage (NCBI taxonomy): Eukaryota > Viridiplantae > Streptophyta > Magnoliopsida > Asterales > Asteraceae > Flaveria > Flaveria ramosissima. Next base: position 32,828,029 of record CM046042.1, read on the forward strand.
GGCTATCGTTTATTCAGCTTGGGTTTCTACCGGCCCAATTACAATATAGCGTACCTTTCTGGTTGTGTTAGTGTATTATTGGTCTACTAAAGTACAGTTTAACCGCATCTGATTGTGAACCGGTTGCCTTACATATCCACCGTTTCACTGGTCTGACCAGCAATATGTCGGTTCAAATAGACATAATCGGACCTTTCTGGTCCAACTGACCGGATTGAAAACACCGTGTCAAGTTCTCAAATGGCACGAAAACAATCATTGTAATATCTAATATCTAGTCCGTTTAATAAATTTGTCCTATTCGAGTTAAACTGTATACACCATATAATCACGTTTTCCTTAATGTGTTTAATTTATTTGATAAAATGCTAGAATGTCAACTTGTTTAAAATTAACTTTATGTTTTTTGTTTTTATTTTATAAGGTTAACTTACTAACTAGTTTGACCGGTTATGTAAATGAGTTACATGAATCATGTTTGAGTTACATATTATGTGTTGAGGTAGTACCGATACAAACATGTAAATGTATCATTGGAAGTAAACATTAAGTCTATTATATCGAAATAAGCTCCCCTTTTGGGATATTGTTTTTTTAACGGCCAACAAACGTAATAAGTATTATTATTAAAAGGTTAGAAAATGTGTTAGTAGGAACATGTATGATGCGTCACTAGCAACGAGTAAATTTCTAAAGTATTAGTTTCTAGATGTAAATAGCAACTTCCATACCATTGATATTAATAGTTGCAACTATATTTAGTGTCTAAATTTAGCAATATCACAATCAGAATGATTTGACTATTTGAGAACTACCTTTCTAAACTCTCTTTTAGGGGTGTGCATGATTCAATTTGGTTTGGTTTTAACCTATAACCGAAACCAAAAACCCATATTTCGGTTTCTAGGAAATAATAAAAAAGGAGGGCATGTAAATCTGAAAATGCAGTGGGAAATTGTCGACCCACAATCTGTGATTTGAAGCCATCATATTCGTCACGAAGGCCAATAACAACTAGCATAACGAGATCTTTGTCCTTAAATGGTTCGCCAATATTGGCTAGTGCATCAGCATACTCAAATGCACGAAGGAGATATGCAGCGCTGGTCTCATCATGTTCCATCTTCAGACGAAGAAGTTGTGATTTGAGGATGTATTCTCGGGAGATGGTGTGAGGGGCAAAGGCACATTCAAGAGCAAGGTATAATTTTCTGGATGTATCACCTTGAACATACTGGAAGGCACTTTCAGAGATGGTAGACAGAATTAACATGCGGACGTGAGTATCATTAGACACCAACGTTGCATGATTTGTGTTCCGATTGGGTGACTGGCGGCTGATCTTTGTCAGCAGAAGAAACGATGATGAACGGGTCTGGGCAAGGAATAGTGGCATCAACATAGGGAAAAAGTTTGTTGGTAACAAGGAATGGTTGGATTAATGTTTTCCAATGGCCATAATTGGTTGTAGAGAGAGTAAAACCAAACTTGTGGGAGTTGTGACTCTATTTTTCGGCTGCGGTGAAGGAGACAAGAAGAGCCATGGCGGCAGAAGGTGGTAGAGGGTGGTTGATGGCAGGAAAAAAAATTAGGGTTTGTGAAACTTTGGCTCTTGATACCAAAATAAATAATATAGATTGTATTGTATTGTGTGATTATGAATAAGAGATTACAAGATATATAAATACACTCTAATGCCTTCTAAAATAAATCATATACATAAGTATCTATAACTTGTCTAATACTAGGTTTTTAAAACCATTCGGTTTTGGTTTTTGTGGTTTTTGATTTCCGGTTTTCACTTTGGTTTCTGTTTATTTGGTTTTACCATTTGGGTTTCAAGTTGTTAAAGTAAAAAGTTGCCCAAAGTAATGTTTAAACTTAAAACTCTGAGCTTAAATCATTTTGTTAATATATAAATATAATCTAATCTATATATTCTTATAAATTACTTGACATTAAAATGAATTACAATTTATAAATACAATATCAAAAATTCAATAAAACATTTTAATATGTGAATTCAAATAAAGAAGTTTACATATTATTCTTTAAACCTAAACAATTAAAATTTTTTAGATAACATAAGTTAAATAAGTAAATAATATGCTACTCATGTTTATAAATATATGAATGCACCTCTACATTTACAAGTTTGGTTTGTATGGTTTCGCTTTGGTTTTTCGGTTTTTGTTACAAGCAAAAGCAAAACCAAAACCAAAACCAAAACCAAACAAAAAAAATCGGTTTTTAACAAACCAACAAACCAAACCGTCAGCTTTTTATTGGTTTCGGTTTTTCGGTTCGGTATCGTCTGTTTTTTCGGTTACAGGTTGTTCCACATCCTTACTCTCTTTTATTCATCATTACTTGTTAGTTAATCCCAGGGCTGATTAATATATCAATTCAAGCTAGAAAAGATTGGGATCCAGGGTTCTAAAAAGGTCGCTCCAATAACTAATGTAAAATTTTAGAAACAAAGGGGTGTTGTTGAAACATACCCAGGATATAAAGCTATAAAGGCCATGGAGGCTGTCGGCAGTCACGCGACTGAGGTCATAACCCTAAACTACTTGATCTTCTTTCGTTCTCAATCGGATTCTGCTGTTTTAGGTATACTGTTTGATTTTGATTTCGATTCTGATTCTGATTTAAACCCTAATTAATTGAGTAGTCGTCTGAAAGGTCTGATTTGTTCATCTTCTACAATTGTTCAAAGATTCAAGAGCTGCTTTCTTGTTTCAGAGCTCAATTTCTAGCTACTAAAGCTTGAATCTTTGCAATGTTACCACATTGAAGCAAGATAATTTATCTTAGGACAGTTGTATGACTGAACCACTTGTTCTGCTTGAATGAGCATAAGTTTTAATCTGACAGAATGGAAGATGATGAAACATAGCAGGTACTTACGAGGCATTATAGCTTTTAGATGTTCTCCTGGTGCAGCCATTGTGGTTGTGCTGAGCTTCTGAGGTTATATGCCAAATGATTATACATTAATTGCTTGCTGATTCCTTCTGTCAATGTAGAATAAGGTTACCGGTGTTTGTATATAGTCTAAAACCATGAACATGTTTTGTTATAAAGGGTTGTGTCAGGGTCAACCTATGGAGTCTGCAAGTTGAACTATTTAACCCGTTTATTTTATAAAAGATAATCGTTTTACATCATGGATCACTTATGTCAAAATTTAAAAGTTGAAGAGTAACGACGTAATTGTTTTTTTATAATTGCATCTTTTTCTTTTTTTTTGGTAAGTGTAGTCTTGAAGTAAATTTTTTTTTCTTGAATCTTAATTCCTACTATCTTGAAAATAATCACCAAACGTGCAAATTGCAGGATTTGAACTCACAACCACTTGGTTGCGGTTTATACCATTTACATTCAAGCTACCCCTTGGGATTGTAGTTTTAGAGTATTAGCATGAAAAAAAACCAGGGTTAAACAGTTGTGTCAACCCGCAAATACAAGTGTCATTTAAATGTTTCAGGTTCACATCATGTTTGGGTTAGTATCATGTTAGTTTAAGTGTTTGCCCCATCAACTCACGAACATGACCCTTTTAACAGCGGTGACATAAGCTTCATCATTCGGCTAATGGCCTGTCTAGTATTGCCTTGAAATTAAGTTTCTGTGAAATGTAGGAGAGTTGACTATGATGAATTTCCTAAATCAAATAAGGTTTCCTAGCATTTGCCCTTCATTTCCATGCTTTGGCAGAGTCTTCTTCCGTAGGTCAACTGACAAAACTACCCTTAAGATATTCTCCAAGCAACCTTATGGTATAAATAGGATAACAACCCAACATTCTATTGTCATGTGATTAGAGAAAGATGAAAGCATATGCTATTGTTCTCATAGTCTGCGGTTCTGTTGCTGCAGCAGTGATTGTTTTGTGCTGTCTCTTTAACAATGGCAGGAAAAAGAAAACCAAAGTTCCAACCACCACTAGACCAACAACCATCCGCCCACCACTCCGAACAGATCCTGATCTTGAAATAGGTAAAACCACCAAAACCACAGAAAAGGATGGAGGAGCGGTTATTATAGCAGGAGTTGCTGCTTCTGCAGCTACAGCTGCTGTAGTCGTTAATGCTAGTAGTGGATGTGGTGGAGGTACTGGCGGATGTGGAGGTGGTGGCTGTGGCGGTGGGGGATGCGGTGGTGGTGGCTGTGGAGGGGGTTGTGGAGGTTGATTAAGGTTTTGATCACTCTCTTGTATGTGAAGGATGTAAAAGGGTTCTGACTTCTGAAATTGTGTGAAAAATGTGTGTTTTTTTTCTCTCTTTTCTTGTACAATCTTCCAATTTTTAAGTGCAAATATAATAATGATGAAATAAAAGTGGATGTTTTAAGATACCTTGTCTTAGAGCATGCACCACTGCACCAGGCATGATGGAATTCAAGTTTCATGCACATGAATCTCAAGTCAACTGAACATGTTTTCTTTTGAGCATCCTAAAAACTTCAGAAAAACTAGACAAGTAGAGGGTATATGTGTCTTTATAACTGCGTACCATTTGTATATAATTACAGACACAACTATGTATACAATTAATGATGTACCGTTATAAAAATGGCACATTAAAGTTGTCTTAAATATTATTTTAATAAATATATAACAACACTATTCTTATGTTTAAGATGATAACTTTTTTTACTTTATGGTATATTTTTTAAAATAATAATGTGTATATAAAATCTAATGTGTGTCGTGTTCAAATTCATATGGCTGACATAACTTTTAGGTTCCCCTCATGTAAAATTTTTGGGTTTGTTAGGTTTATCCCGTCAACTTGCAAACGCGACCTGTTTTACACCCTAGTTGTGTCAGAAGAGGATCCTATAGAGGTAGCTTGAATGACTAATGGTAAATTTATATATGATATAGATAAAGGTTGATGCTTTTAGGGTGGACTGGTAGAGGCTGTAAGCCTTTGAGGTCGTAAGTCATAACATAAACTACTTCAGATATGTAATTTGTTGAGAACTCTTATTAGATTTGATTTTGAACCGAACCCCTAATTAATTGACCTAGGTGGTGCTCAAATAGTAGGGTCCTACCATACGTACACCACCTCACATATCATATGGGTCGTATAAGCTTGTCAGTGCTGTGCATCGTCACATCTGTTAAGTTCGGTAAGTTATGCGTGCCATGTAACATTATGATACGCTTGCATAACACCTAGCCCCGTATGATATGTAAGCATAACACTTCATACGGCTCGCATAACATTACGGACACCTCATGGGGACTTGTATAATACTGCATAGGGCCTAGATTGGATCATATGACCCGTATGACATGTCAGTGGTGTGTGGATAATATATTAGTGGTGAATTTAGTCCTCCCCAATTGTTAGCATCCAGTTTCTGCTACATGTTGTTTAAATCATATGGTTGGCTAGATTTGATGATATTTCCTTACTCATCTGAGTGGTCTGATTTGTTCATCTTCTACAAATTAGTTAAAGAGTTGCTTTATTGTTTTAGAGCTGAATTGTAGCTACTAAATCTTGAATCTTTGCAATATTAGCATACTGAAGCAAGATAATTGATCTTAGAAGAGTTCTATGACTGAACCACTTATTTGTTGCTTGAATCAGCATAAACTTTAATCTGAAAGAATGGAAGATGATGAAACATAGCAGGTACATATGAACATCATAGCTTTTAGGTGCTCTCCTGGTGCAGCCATTGTAGTTGCGCCGACGCTTCTGAGGTTATATGCCAAATGATTATGTATCAATTGCTTGCTCATTCCTTCTGTTAATGTAGCATGTGGCTAGGGTGTGAATTTTAGACGCCACATGAATTGTACATGTTACTCACGGGTTTGGGTTTAGTCTAAACGGGTCAGGTAGAACCTGCAAGCAAGTTCTAATAAACAGGTTGGTTCGTAAGGGTTTAATCCCTTTGTTTTATGAACCCTTATAAAAATTTGTGTTTCATGTTAGAACTTAAAAGTTTATACTAAATATTAGAACTTAAAGGAGATCTAAGCATCATGTTTTATAATTTAAACGTAATAGTTTTATATATAATTGTATTTTAGGTTGTGAATTTGTAACTTAAGAGTATTAATAAGTGAGAAAGTAAAATAATATTTTTCTGTGTTAAACAGATAGTGTTCATGTCAAATGTCAAACATGCAGCTTGTGTTGAGGTTCATGTGTCGTGTCGGGTTTGATCCATCAACCTGCAAACACGACCATGTTTAGCACCCAACAAAAGGCTTCACCATGAATTTTATACCATAAAAATTTAATTTTTAAACTATGTGAAATTGAAATTTTCATATTTCTATCTCGTCTCTGTGAAATTGAATCGCCCATGTATATATATTTTTTTAAAGCATCATTCTTGAAGTCTTGTAATTAAATTTCCCTGAAATGTAGAAGAGTTTACTATAATCAATTGCCCAACTTAAATAACTTATCCTAACATTTCCCTGCTTTGACAGAGTCTTCTTACATAATTGACTTTCCATAAGTCAACTGACAAAACCACCCTTCAGTAATCTCCAAGCAACCTTATGCTATATACAGGAAGACAATTCAACATTCTATTGTCATGTAATTAGAGAAAGATGAAAGGCTTTGTTGTCATTCTCATCGTCTGCGGTTCTGTTGCTGCTGCAGTGATTGTTATGTGCTGTCTTATTGATAATAGCAGGAAAAAGAAAACCAAAGGTCCAACCATCCGCCGTAACGCACCACTGCAAAGAGGTCCTGACCTTGAAATGGGTAAAACCACAGAAAAAGATGGAGGAATGATTTTTCTAACAGGAGCTGCAGCTTCTGTAGCTGCAGCTGCTGCAATTGGTAGTATTTGTGGTGGCGGCGGAGGTGGCGGAGGTGGGGGTGGATGTGGTGGCGGTGGGGATGGCGGAGGCGGAGGCGGTGGCTGTGGGGATGGTGGATGTGATGGTGATGGTGGCGGCGGCTGTGGTGGCTGTGGAGGTGGTTGTGGAGATTGATCAAGGTTTGATCACTCTCTTGTGTATAAAGGTATTTTAAACTTGTGTGAGTTTTTATTTTAAATCTTGTACAACATTCAAGTGTTATAAATGTGAATATCAAGGTATCTCGTACTTCCAGCTTGATAGGCGTTCTACTGTTGATGGAATTTCAAGTTACCCATGTATCATATGTAAAATAACAAAAGAGCAAGTGTTCTTTAGCTTTCTAATATCTTGTATAACATGTAAACTTTACCATATTTATTTCACAGAAATAGAATTTAGTGCACACACGCGGTTTATTGCAATGAATAACAGATAGAGTTGGCAAAATGGGCGAGTAAAGTGGGTTGGGTACCCTATCAAAATAGGTAATTTGGGGTGGTCAAATGGGTCTAGTTTACCTAGAACAATATCTGTTACATTTCTCTGAAATTAAGTTTTAAAATTTTACATTTATAAAGTTTTAATCTTGTAAGTGAAGCGATTGAGGAGGTTACTGTTGTGTGTGTATGTATGTATGGGTCGAATTATTCTAAAAATGAAAAAAAAAATAAGAAGTTGGAGAAGGATTATTAACTATCAGATGTTGATCTAACGGCTAAGAAAATTCGTTGGTATAATAGTAAATAATTGAAACTTTGAATGACACACAATGGGTATTTAAGTCTTGGTTACATTTTTAAGTTCCATCATTTTATTTAAACGTTTATAACTTTTACTTACAACATTATCCAAAAAAAATATACCAAAAAAACAAGTATTTAATTTTAATCTTTTTGATATATAAAAAACAAAGGTTTTTCCACGTTATTTCAGCTCCTTGTGTAATATTTTTCAGATCATTGTGACCAATGCCGATCAATGTGTTTTCTATTGTATTTTTTAATAATATTTTCGGTAACATAATGCTGAAAACGTATTTTTTTACGTTTTCCGGTTCACTATAATTATGACCATGTCATCGTATAATCCTCGTCAATTAGCTCGTTGTGTCTAATGCTAATGAACAAGTCTAATGTTGGTCATTTTGTTATCCGTTGTATTTAATGCTAATCATTATTTTCAATATTGACTATTGTGTTATATATTACGTTTTGTTAAATAATAAAAAAAGTAAAGAAACAATAAAAATTAAATAACCAAAAAAAGTTAAAAAGATAATGCTAATATAATATATCTATATAAAAAAACAAAGTTAGTTACATGAAACTTTAAGAATTTCTATTTTAACCACTAAAGTTTATTTCTCTAACATATATAGTTCTCTGTTGTCATAATTTATTTCTTGGGATCCGAATAATGCAAAAACATTATACACTGAAGCCATAACTTTTTTTTTCTTTTGTCATAACTAATCAAATGTTGTAAACTATTTGAAATATAAAGGGGTAAGAATTTTGAAAAACCTTATGTTGGAATTTATGGTTAGAAAGGTTATGTTTCACTTCATTCATTATAAGTAATGTGAGACACGAGGTGGCGTGAGGGGTAGGCCATTTGGACACGTGATGGTATGTTGTTGGACTATCATTTTTTTGTTTATATTTTTTAAATTTTAGCATTTTTTTATAAAATGTTTGTTGCATAGAATAACGGCTACGAAAATCACAACTATAATTATAGAAAAAATTACACACTCCGTCGTGTAGCGCAGGTAAAAAAAAAACTTGGGATTGATTTTTGTTAGTTTAATTAATTATATAAATAACCTGTAATGTTTTAAAAAAACTTTCTTATGTTCAAAACCACCTCTGGAGTAAGAAATATCAAAATACCCTTGCATTTAACCGACAAAACTAACAGAGTTAATGATTAGAAGGGGCCAAAACTGTTACACCTTTGAGTATTATATTTTAAAAGATTTCTTTTTAAACTATAATAATTAAAATAGCCAGTTGCCAAGTAATTTACTCAAATAAAAAAGAGAAAAAGAAAAAAAGACATCTTGGGTTCTAAAAAGTTCGCTCAAAGAACAACGTATAAAGAGAAAATCGCATACTTTTTAGAACCCAAACTTTTGTATTGCATGTTTGGTCTCTATAATTTTAAAATTACAACGTTAGTCCAAACTTTTGTATATTTGTTGCGGGTTTAGTCTCCAATGTTAAATCAGTTGGTTTTAAGGTTATAACAAGGGTAATAATGACTTGTTACACTTCCTCTTTTATCTATACTATATATAAAGCATATGAGAGGGGTATTTTAAGATATCATAACATTAAGAACACTTACTATATTCAATGCATAAGATACAATCATTTTTTAGAGTAAAATTGTATTTATAATATTATTTACAAATTACCCCTTACAATTAGTTACATAATAACCTTACACTTACTAACACTTGCATAAAAATTTTATATTATCTACAAAAAAAAATTAATATGTTTTAAGATTTCAGCTATATCTTTTAATCTATCACATTTAAAAACGTTATGAGACTACAACTTAACATGTGTTTTTTTAAACGTTTTGGTGTAAACTTTTTGCTAAACAGACATGTATTTTGTGAGATATAATAAGTTAATACATATATGTACATCAAGTAGTCATACATAATCCATTTATTTGGTGTTTTAAATTTTAGATTAGAAAAAACATAATAGACTTTTGTAAAACTACTACAAGAATAACAAAACATTAAAGGCACGTGCCTAATGTAAAATGACACCCCTCGCATTGTGCGGGTACCCTTCTAGTTTAATTTGCCTATATGTTAAAAAACAAGTTTGATGAACAATGTCATGTCCCTCTTTTTGATGCGTTGTGTACAAGCCATTGATGCATGTACATGATTTGAGGCTATGTGTTCTACTTGTTGATGCATATAGGTGTCCCATTTAAATGGGGTTTCTCCATTTCTACCTAGTATCCTTTGTTCTTCTATCGGACGACCTCCCTTTTTTGACTTTAGTCGGTGTCGTCTCCATCTCCATCTGACGTCATCTCGCCGGTTTCATGTTCTTTTTCCGACGGTTGTTTGCGTTTGAGTCGGTGGCTGCTTACCTTGGTTTGTGTAGTTATTGTTGTGTTTCATCGTATGTGAGGGCGATGATGGCGATAGTGGTAGATGCAGTGGATGCATATAGGTCATATTAGTTCTGATGTGTTGTGTGCTGGATGTTGTTGTGTGTGCATGATATGAAGCTTTGTGTACCACCTATTGATGCATATAGGTGCCCCTTTTGAATTAGGTGCCTCCATTTCTATTCGGCTTCAGTTTATGCATCCGTCAGACGACATCCCCTTTCTGGCCACAAGTGGTGTTGTCTTTGTCACCCCTTTCGTTGTGTCACCGATTCCAAATCTGTTTTCCGACCACCGCTAAATTTGGAGACGATGGATGATAACCTTGGTTTTCATGCTTGATGTTGCATTTCGTGGTTTGTGAGGGCGGTAATGGTGGTGGGGGCGGTTGATTGTTCTGATGGGCTCCTATGGTGGTTGAAACGACATCGATTTATCGGAATCTTGTACCTTGGTTCTTCCCCAATAACCCCTTTCTCTCCGTCTTTAATGACGACCTTTTGTGGATCTGTTGTTGTGTTATACTAAACTGAGTTTCTACATGTGTTTGTTGGTTGCATATCGGGAACCCTAGAGGCGGTGGCAGCTGGCCGCGATCACGACCTTTTTTTGAGCCTATCGCTATCCTCAACCGAACTCTGTTTCCACATATGCTCTTTGTTGGTTTTGCATTTGCTTTTCGATGTTTGCTCGATGATGATGCCCATTGGTGCTTCTAAGGGGTGATTATTTTGGGTTTGTGGCCATGTTTTGTGAAAGGTATCCAGTAGTAAAAAGAAAAACAGTGGAGGGTTTTAAAAAGCAGCTCTGCTTTAGACTTTGATTGATTATTAAAAAAAACCACACTGAAATCAATTACATTGATATCCTATTTATACTAATCTAAACTTAGACCCCTAACCTTAATTGACTCAAATTCAAAATTTCTACATACTAGGAAACAATCAAATTAAATAAATTATGATATCTTAACATAAATAAAGGTATTCACTAAATAATCAAAACCAAAAAAAACCTCAGACTCCAGAAAATCAGTATCTTCCTTTTATCTTCATCCCAATCCAAATTAGGCTAACAATCACCCCTTAATTTGGATTCGGATCTCTTCGACCGGTGTTATTGATTCCTAGTAGATCCCGTAATTGCACGCTCATCTTTTCTAATTCTGTTTCATGCTCATCTATGTTCTCATCGATCTTATCAGAAAAATTCCACACTTAATCATCTTTCATATCTGGATCTTCCTGTTGGTCGAACATGGTTAATAACAGGACTGGTTCATCTTCTTCTTCTTGAGTCAGGTGTACTTATTTTTCAAGCTTGCACCTTTCCAGTTTTGATTTGGACACTCGCTTGCATAGTGTCTGTATTCTTCACATTTAAAACACTTGATTTTTGAAACATCTTGTTTACGATTTACTGGCGAATCACCCCGACTCCCCCTGTCTCTATCACAACATTGACATCTGCCACGACTATGATTAGTCGTACCACGACCGCCACCTTTGTTGTGGTCCTTATTACCATATTTGTTGCGAGCCTCCCACTCATCATAAGTCAATAGAAACTGGTTGGTCCTTGTGTTGGTCACCGACTCTTTTGCACGAAGCCTTTCTTCGAATGCTTTTAGTCTACCGATTGCTTCCGAAAACAGCATGGTATCTAGATCTGCAAACTGTTCGATTGATGCGAAAATGGCTATGAACCGTTCAGGTACTGAGTCAAGGAGTTTCCTGACCAGTGTTGCATCATCATATGTCTTTCCAAGGCTGTTAGCTTTGGAAACCAATCCACTCATTCTTCCTACAAAATCATCAATAGATTCCCCATCCTTCATCTTCAGGGCTTCAAACTCGTTTCTTAGAGTTTGTAGCCTAGCCTTTTGACCCTATCTGCGCCAATAAAACGTACCTTTACTGCATCCCAAATCTGCTTTGCATGTGTGTATTGAGCAACCTTCAAAATGAGTTTTTCTTGCATTGCTTGATACAAGTATGCTATCGCCATATTATCCTTCTATGGATCAACATCCACACCTGGTTCAATCGCCTCCCAAACTCCTTGAACATTGAAAATCGCCTTGATCTTCACTGCCCGTATTGTATAATTTGTGGAGTTCAATATGGGACATTGAAAGGTCATCGTACCTCCTTCCTTCATAGGTACAATCTATTTCTCTGCCATTGATTGCGGTCCTTCGCTCTTGATCTACTCCTTCGGGTCAAGATGATGAGTTTGATTTCTCTTGAAACCAAGCTCTGATACCAAATGAAAGGTATCCAGCAGTAGAAAGAAAAACAGTGGAGACTTTGATTGATTATTAAAAAAACCCACACTGAAATCAATGTGACAACCCTAAGCCAAGGTTAGGTAAATTAAATGTTTTTAAGAGCTACTCTAAGTAGATAGTATATACTTATATACTTTATTAGAGATTGTTAAGTTGATTTTATGTGTTAACCTTATATGATTTTCTCATATTTTTGCATGATGGTACGTAAACATGCATGCATGCATGCATGCATGAATATTTACGTGTGTATATATGCAATTCTTGCATAAATCTTGTGATTGTTAAATCTTAGGATTATGTGATTAGTGCTTGAATGTTAAATGCTCTAGTTACATGTAATGTATTAAGATTTGAAACTTAATCAAGTTAGCATCTATAAACCTTATATTAAAAACCAAAACTAAACCAATCTTAAACACCTAAACGATAACTAAAACACAACCTTAACATTTGTATCCGCTCATTAGAACATTAACTAACCTAGATTAACAACTAACTAAATAACTAACCCTAGCTTAATGATTAAGTGAGTCATTAGTCCCCTAGATCGACACCTAGCCTAACCACACACTAATCCGTCTTTAAACTATGCCACCTATAACCTATAAAGCCACCTAAGCAATCCTAAAAACACCACCTCATCAACCTAGTATAGCTCTAATGATGATAACCCCCACCTTCTTGAAGCCTTCGGCCGAATGGAACCAACATCACCACAACCACAAACCACCACACCCGCAACCATCACTCTCGGCTATCACCCTCTCTCCCTCTCGGTTCTCAAATCACCATCATCATCACCCTATTGCTCTCGGTCCTCACATTATACAACCAACACCACCATCTCTTGATCACCAAACAATTCCCATCATCAAGAACATCAAAACACCAAGAATTCTTCAACTAGTTGTGATCAACCATCCAAGATTCAAGAACCATCTCATCAAGTGGACTTTCAAAGATCAAGCTAGTAATTCCCTTAGTTTCCTTCATCGTCAATCAAGGTTTTATTCTTAAATCCACAAACTAATAAGTTAAGAAGTGTATATGTGTTTAACTAACACATATAAGCAACCCTTTAAAGTTAAATCATCAAGGTTATTCACTAAACCTCATGAATACATGATTTTTATCAAAAGTCAGTAAGAAAAGGATTCAAAAACAGAAAATTTGAAAGTTTTATAAAAACCAAGGATTTAAACAAAAAAAATACAAGAATTAAAGGGTTAAAACATGTGATATTCATGATAAATTAGATTAAATACTTAAATGACTGTGATTATGGGAATAAAATTTAGGAATTTGTTAGAAAATATGGGAAATAATAATCTATAAATTATGGGGTAATAATATTGAATATATTAATTTATATGATTAATTTAAAAAATAGAAGAAAATTACCAAACAGAAAATATGGACTCAATAAAATCTGGAAAATTTATATACTAACTCTTATATTTTATTGGAGTTGCAGAATAAATTTTGTGAATTAATTCATAATTATGACAAAGTTTCATATTTTAGAATATTTGATAGGAAGAAAATTTAAAGTAATAGTAAAACAGTGGGATAAATCATAAATAATTTACATAAAATATGATATTCAGAAAGAAACAGTGTGTATAAATTTTGAAAATTTTAGAGATATGTAGCTATTTTTGCCATTTATTAAGAAACTTAAGAAAATTCTAGTAAATTTCTTGTTATGAGTTACTGATTTAAAATTTTATGAGATGATTTAGATTTTAAAATATTTCTCCTGGTAAATTTTGGTGATTTTTGGATAACAGTAGCTATCGATTAGGAATTTTGACATAATTAGTAATTTAAAATGCTGAAAATTTTAAAGAAATAAGATTTATTCTAACAAATAATTATTTTATAGGAATTGTTTGACTTCAACTTCTTTGTGGATGTTTACGTCTACTACTAGCTGAAGAATGAATGAAATATTAAAGATGTGTATTTAGAATAGGGTAACAAAATGTATAAGTCTAAATATTAGACTAAATTTTGTACTAATGTAATCCTATAATTGTAAGTTAATGAAAATGATGTTTAGTTTATTTCTGTGATTGCATGATATGATAATCGATGTGTTTTGAACCGACGAGTCACACCCAAGCATTTCACGCTTTCGCCGGGATGTGACATCAATTACATTGATATCCTATTTATGCTAATCTAAACTTAGAGCCCTAACCTTAATTGACTCAAATTCAAATTTTCTACATACTAGGAAACAATCAAATTAAATAAATTATGATATCTTAATATAAATAAAGGTAATCACTAAATAATCAAAACAAAAAAAACTCAGACTCTAGAAAATCAACATCTTCTTTCTTTTTTTATCTCCATCCCAATCCAAATTAGGCTAACAGTTTTTTTGCCTGGTATGTCATTTTGCTCTATGATGGTAAGGTTCGCCTCATTTGAGAGTTCTCTGGTTCTGTGTTCTATATCTGATTGAGGTGCTTTTGTTATTGTTAAATGCTATTGGCTATGATCATGTCACACCCCAACCTTGACGGTGGAATCGTCGAGATGTTAGGGTTAAGATTGTTCACAGCCACATAACGCTATATTAAATTGCAAATATTATTTATCATAAGTCTTAAAATGAAATACAACCATAAGTCTCAAACAAGAGATAAGTTCAAACATAAATCAAAACATAGCACAAACATTTTGTTTATTTAACTAGGTCCAAGTCCTAGTTTTATTGCAAGCTTCAAAGTCCACTTTAAACTTGGGGGTTTCCTGAAACATGATAAAAATAAGAGTCAACTAAAAATAGTTGGTGAGTTTCCAAGGTTTTCATACATATATGAAAAAGGTTACAAGTAGCAATTCATGATATAGGTCATAAGCAAGTAAGGTTATAGAACACATATCGTTACAACCAAACCTCGACTTGATTACAAGTATAAAAGATTGGCTAAGTGTATTTGGTTCCCATGATGAACAAGCATACGTCATCAGGAGTCGGCAATACATCGACTTTAGCACCAAATAGGCTTGTCAGGCCCAAAGATCTAAGACGTCGCCAGGCTAGCAATAGTTAATGATTGTAAACAAACTATGTATCTCATATAATCACTTACAAAACACAAATAACCATGACAAAATAATAAGTTGAATTGCAAGTGATTTACAAGTCTCAAATGTGTATAAGTGTATCATGTATAAGCTATCATGTTTCACCCCAAATTAGTGTGAAAATATGAAAAAGGGGCAAGGAAACTCACATGTCCAATAAGTATATTAGGGAGATTAATAAGATTAATAATAAGCGTAGTTCCAAAGTCGTATCGTCACAAGATACCTAAATATATAAGCTCACAAGGTTAAAATTTTATAATAAGTTAAATGAATTAACATGGACTAGGTTCAATGTGATGTTTGGGGTTTTATCAATTATATTTAACAATTGGAAAAACCATTATATTTTCGTGAGAACAACATACTTATATTTTATATAAGAATATACAATAAGAATAACGTTTATAATAGTTTTATAATATTTATAAAGTTTTAATAAAGTTTTATAATTAAATAAAATGAGCATGATTTAAACAATAATTTAGAGATAATATTTTAAATAATAGTTTGTGGAAATTAAACTAGTATTTAAAGTCTAAATTTTATAAAAATATACTAACTATATTATTAACTTTAGAATATTAATTAAAAGTATAAGGGTATTTTATAAATAAATTACAGAAAATTGATTAAATGGTTTTAAAAAAAACAAAGTTTATGAAATGATTTTTATAATTTTTAGAAATTTTAAACATTAAATTTGAAGGCCAAAAAGGCCTAAAAAAATACTTGAGGTTCCCCGGATTCGAACCGGGGACCTCCTGTTTAGGAGACTAGTGCTTTACTAGTGAACCAAAGGCTTCCAGCCGCGGTTCATTTGGGTTTTTAATTAACAAATACACCTATTCAACAAACCCCCAAACTCCCACATGAACCCTAGAAATGTGCTCGATCCAATTGAACCTGAATTCGATTATTTTCATTGTGTTAATCATAGGGCTTTTGTTCCTCGACTAAAATCGAGTTTAAACATGTGTTTAATTACCTGTTTGTAGATTAATTTGATACGAACAGTTGATGAACCCAGCCGTGACCACAACGAGGCTCGATTGATATGCAAACGATGATGGAAATCAAATTGAACTCGTGGAAAGCTTCGAATAATGTTCTTAATGCAAAGCCCCTTGTTAATTTCGATTTAAATCACTCGGAAGATTGACTTTGATCTAGTTGCAGGTTCACGATGAGGGAGGTAATCGAACCGAGGTTTTGTGTGTTTTCAGGTGTAATTGATGTTTGCAATCGATTAGAGTTAGATAAACGTTCGATTAGGTTGAATTAATTGAGTAATTATTGAGGTTTGATGCTCGAACAGGTTTGAGATTATGGGCTTCGTTTACCGATTGGTTTGGGAGCCATAACCGTCGTTTAACCACATTAAACATCATAATTATGTTCGAAACACGTTCACGAAGCGATTGGGAACGGTTTTTGGGTGAAATTCCAAGGGATTTGGCGGTTTACCCCTTGCCGGAGCCGACCGGAGGGTGGCCGGAGGTAAACCCGCCGGAAATACGGGACCAAAGGGTGTTTGATTACAAATTTATAGTTTTGGCCGTTGTGGTTTAATAGTGGACATTTTATGTTTAAACTTAAATTTTAACTTTCAAAATTGGCCAAATAACCCCCTGGACTTAAATTAATCTTTAAGTTTTAAATATTTTATGACTTATTATTATCATTATCATTATCATTATTATTATTATTATTATTATTATTATAATTATTATTATTATTGTTATTATTATTATTATTATTATTATTATTATTATACTTATTATTATTACTATTATTATTATTATTATAATTATTATTATTGTTATTATTATTATTATTATAGTTGTTATTATTAGTATTATTATCATAATTATGACTTGTATCATTATTACTATTATTAATATTAACATAATTAATATTATTTGGTATTTTTATTTTTAACTTTCTTACATTAATAACCAAAGAGAATAAGCATAAATAACACATGAGTTTCATAATTGTCAATAATGACCCTTTTAAGATTAAACGAAGTTAACGTTTGGTTAACAAAAATACGAGATGTTACGGTCTCCCCAACTTAAAAGATTTCGTCCCGAAATTTAAGAGAAATGAAACTATACAAATAAGAACGGGTATTTCTTCTTCATGTGCTCCTCACGTTCCCAAGTAAATTCGGCGCCACGCTTATTTTCCCAACGAACCTTGACGATTGGGGTTGTTGTGGTTCTCGTCTTCTTCATTATACGGTCCATGATTTCAACAGGTTTCTCGACAAAATGTAATGACTCGTCAATCTGAATGTCTTCCAACGGAACATACAGACTTTCATCGGCCAAGCACTTCTCAAATTTGAGACGTGGAACACAGGATGAACTCCACTAAGGTCGGAAGGTAGTTCCAGTTTATAAGCCACTTTCCCAATCCTTTTCAGGATTTTGAAAGGTCCTACAAATCTTGGAGCCAATTTGCTGTAAGGCCCCGTTCCCGGGACGCTTACAGTTGGTCATTCATCGCACATAAAACATATAATTACATTACATTAAGAAATTATTGCAGCGGAAACATTCAAAAATGACATTACGTTTCATTATAATTACTTTTGCCAAATAATACATCATCATCCGGTTACAAAATTTATGTTTGCATTACATCACAAAAGCTATATAATTGGATGCCATCCCAAAATAGCCGAGTAGCCTCGCCGTGCCATCCTCAGCAATCATTTACCTGCCAACTGAAAAATGTAATAAAAGTCAGCGTTGCTGAGTGAGTTCTAGTTTTATAAAATAAACATACTTTTACTTTCATCAAAAACTATTCCTTTATCATGCGATCATTCAACATACGTATACACAGATAACGTCATTATTATCTTTCATCTCATTCATTATCTTCCATTCTTTTCGTTCACTCTTTCTTCCGAGTCTTTTGCGACAACATGGTCGCTCACCTCAATGGCAATCTCAATGATTGCTCGCTATCCGAGTCTTTTGCACCCCTAGGGTGCTCACCCCAATTGCCCATAACGATAGCAAGCTATCCGAGTCTTTTGCAACATCAAGTTGCTCACCCCAAGGCAACATCACGATAGCTCTTACTCGAGTCTTTTGCAACGGCGAGGTTGCTCACCTCATAGGCAATCTAAATGATTGCACTTCATCCGAGTCTTTTGCAACACAAAGTCACTCACCCCAATAAATATGCTTGCAAGCCTTTCTTTCGTTCGTTCATCATTCTTTAATGCATGCATTCTTACTTCATGTTCCTCTTTTCTTTATCTTTCGCTTTACATTATATAATACTTCATTCATTCATTCATTCATTCATTCATTCATTAGCATGACATGTAAAGCCACAAGAAAGATAAGCATACATCATAATAAGGAACATATCATACACATTTATCATATCATCATACAGGGCAATATCATACATTCATAATATGCATAAACATGCAACATCCTCATCATCATGCCTACATGCTCTCTAAGGCCATAACCATCCTCTTACATACTCTTACGGGTTACCTTTCGTCAACACTTACATCTGCACCTTTCCCGAAGGCCAGAAGTCAAACTACACATTCCTTCGAGTGCAACAGCCCTATTCGGCGCGTATGGACACTCTTCAGTCGCATGGCCTCCATGCGACTAAACATCATGCGACTGGACCCATGCGGATGGTCATCTATGCGAATGAACTTCCAATCGTGCGTATGGACCTTGTGCGAATGGGATTACTGCGAATGGGCACCTATGCTACTACCTCATGCGTATGGACTCATGCGACTAAGCATCTATGCGACTGAACCCTCAGTCGCACATCCCTCATGCGACTGGACTCCCAGTCGTGCGACTGAGTCCCAATCGTGCGAATGAACCTTCAATCGCCCTCATTCGGCCGTATGGCCTTCATCGGTCGCCTAGCCCTAGCTGATGCAGAATGGAGTTCATCCCGAACCCATCTGCCATTTTCGGCCTCCAAGCTCATCCAAACCCATTCTAAGCCTAAATCAACCCTCCTGGACCTTAGAAATGCATACCTTAACACCATACAAGCACACACAAGCCCGAAACCATACTCTAAACACACCATACAACATCACACCCAAATGGGTCAAACAACACACACATAAAAACGGGTTTTTGACATCTTCCAGCCCCAAAATCAGTTGAAAACAAGTAAAAGTGGGGTCCTAGAACTCACACAATCGAGCACAAAGTCAAGAGCTTCGATTTGGCTTGCCACTCGACGGATTTGGACACCCGAATCACCCAAATCAACCCTTTTCTCCCTTTTTCTCTTTCTTCTCTCTCTCTCTCTCTTTGGTGGCTGAAATGTGTGAAGTGTGGGGAGAGTGGGCTGCCCTCTCCCTACACATATCACCACACATTTCCCGATTTTTCTTCGTTGGCGAGTTTGGTCCCTCGACTTTGGACTTTATTTCTTTCCTTTCTTCACCGGCTTCAAAATAATAAATTTCCGGGTGTTACAAGTCCACCCCCCTTAAATAGTTTCGTCCCCGAAACCTGTCATTCCTCGAACAAACGTGGATAATGTTGTCTCATTTCTTCCTCAGTCTCCCACGTTGACTCGGATCCCTTCCTGTGCTTCCACTGTACACGCACAAGAGGAATCACTTTATTCCTTAGCCTTTTCTCCTTTCGATCGATGATTGCCACTGGTTGTTCCCACATAATTGAGCCGTTCATCTACTTCGATATCTTCCAATGGGACAATCATATCTCATCTGCTAAGCACTTCCTTAGATGAGATACATGGAATGTCGGGTGAATTCCACTTAACTCATCTGGCAACTCCAGTCTATAGGCCACCTCTCCTACTCGAGCAATGATTCGGAAAGGGCCTATATACCTTGGGCTCAACTTGCCCCGCTTTCGGAAGCGAATGATGCCCTTCCAAGGTGAGACCTTCAACATAACCCGGTCACCCACACCGGAACTCAATCGGTCTGCGTCGTTTATCAGCATACGACTTCTGTCTGTCTTTGGCTGCCTTCATGAAGGCCTTGATCTTCTCAAGCTTCTCAGTCGTAGCCTCGATAACCTCGACGCTTCCCAATTCCTTCTGGCCAATATCACCCCAACAAACGGGCGTTCTGCATCTCCTACCGTATAGCATCTCATATGGAGGCATACCAATGCTGGCATGGTAACTGTTGTTGTATGAGAATTCAGCTAACGGTAGGTGGTCATCCCAACTTCCACCAAAATCAATCACACATGCCCGAAGCATGTCTTCCCAACGTCTGAATGGTCCTTTCTGACTGACCATCAGTCTGGGGATGATAAGCCGTGCTGATATGTAACCTCGTCCCCATAGCATCGTGGAACTTCTTCCAGAATTTAGATGTAAACCGGGTGTCGCGATCCGACACAATAGAACACAACACCATGAACCACCATGACGAGTCACAATCTCCTTGTGACACATATTCAGCCACCTCTCAGATGAATATGTCTCGCGAATCGTTAGCAAGTTGATCACCTCTTCGTCAAAAACCGGGCAAATAGCACCCATATGGCATCGTACCCTTTCGGAGTACGCGGCAACTTGGTAATGAAATCCATGGTGATGTGCTCCCACTTCCATTCCGGTATATCCAAAGGTTGTATCTTCCCATACGGCTTTTGATGCTCGGCCTTCACCTGCAAGCAAGTAAGGCACTTACTCACATACTCCACCACGTCGCGCTTCATACCCGGCCACCAATAATCTTTCTTCATATCATGGTACATCTTCGTGGCACCAGGATGAATGGAGTACCGAGTCTTGTGAGCTTCATCCATTATCTTCACCCGTAGATCCCCAAAACGAGGAATCCACACACGATCGAATCGGGTCCTAACACCGAGTGTGTTTTCACCCAATTCCCCAACCAGACCTCTCATTCTTTCAGAGTTAAGATGATCTTCTTTCAGTGCTCATCTGAAACTCTTGAAACTCTTCTATCCATCTTCATACAGAGGTCATGATCAATTGATAGGCTTTCACCCGAATCGGCTCGGGCCTCTCCTTCCGGCTAAGGGCATCAGCCACCACGTTGGCCTTGCCGGATGGTAGTGGATCTCACAATCATAATCCTTTATAAGTTCCAACCACCGCCTCTGTCTCATGTTCAAATCCTTCTGCTCAAAGAAGTACTTCAGACTCTTGTGGTCAGTCAGAATATGGTGCACTTCGTCCCGTAGAGGTAGTGCCTCCAAATTTTTAAAGCAAAGACCACGGCTGCCAGCTCCAAGTCATGAGTAGGATAATTGACCTCATGAACCTTCAACTGTCGGGATGCGTAGGCTATAACCTTTCCTCTCTGCATTAACACACACCCCAACCCCGAGTAAGAAGCATCGGAGTAAACCACCATATCTTCGCTTCCATCGGGTAACGACAGAACATGAGCTTGAGTCAATCTCGCCTTCAATTCTTCAAACGCCTTCTCTTGAGCTTGACCCCATACAAACTTCACATCTTTTCGGGTCAACTTGGTTAGTGGAGAAGCAATCTTGGAGAAGTCTTGGATGAACCTTCTATAGTAACCCGCCAAACCCAAGAAGCTACGAATCTCGGATGGCGTCTTTGGTGACTTCCATTGCATAACCGCCTCCACTTTGCCGGGTCCACCATAATCCCGTCAGGATTCACCACATGGCCCAAGAACTGAACTTCGCGCAACCAGAACGCGCACTTGGAGAAATTTGCATACAACTTCTCCCTTCTCAACGTCTCTAGAACCTCCCGAATGTGACCGGCATGCTCTGCTTCGCTCCTCGAGTAAATCAGGATATCATCAATAAACACAATCACTGATTTATCCAACATAGGCCGACACACACGGTTCATCAAATCCATAAAAGCAGCTGGCGCGTTGGTCAAGCCAAAGGACATGACAAGAAACTCGTAGTGACCATAGCGCGTACGGAAAGCTGTTTTAGGAATGTCTTGCTCCTTCACCTTCAACTGATGGTAACCAGATCGAAGATCTATCCTTGAAAACCAACTGGCACCCTGAAGCTGATCGAACAAATCATCTATCCTCGGTAAGGGGTATCGGTTATTCATGTCAACTTGTTTAGCTCGCGGTAGTCGATGCACATCCTCATACTACCGTCCTTCTTCTTTACAAACAGGACCGGAGCACCCCAAGGAGAGATACTCGGTCTAATGAACCCCTTATCAAGTAGCTCTTGCAACTGCTCCATCAATTCTTTCATCTCGGTCGGAGCCAACCGATACGGTGCCTTGGCGACTGGTTGGGCACCCGGTATCAGATCAATCTGAAACTCGATCTCTCTGTCGGGTGGCACTCCTGATAAGTCTTCTGGAAACACATCCGGAAGTCACACACAACCGGTACATCAGCTAGTTGTGGTGTTGGCGTATCCACATCCTTTACGTAGGCCAAGTAGGCACTACATCCACGCCTCATACACTTTCCCGCCACTGCCATCGAGATCACCTTCGGAATCGTAGTAACCCGATCACCATATACCGTCACTGAACTACCGTCAGGCGCCAACAACCGAATCATCTTCTTGCGACACACGATATTCGCCTCGAAGTCCGCTAACCAATCCATCCCAAGAACCAAATCAAAACCACCTAAGGTCATCACAAACGGCCTAACAGGAAACTTATGACCCTCGAGTTCCACATCACAGTTCTCCATCATCTCAGAAATCCTGGTAGACTTACCTATGGCAGTTTCTACATCAAAGGGCGCATCAACACGTCTACTACTAACAGGCAGCTTAGCACAGAAAGCAGCAGATAGAAATAAAACTCCTACTAGCACCCGAATCAAATAACGCAGAAGCTAAAGTTTGGTTTACCAGAAACGTACCGGACACGACATCAGGGTCCGTTCTAGCTTCCTCCTGTGTCATGGTGAATGCCCTGGCGCTCGCCCTCGGTCCATCACCTCCCGTCCTCTTTGCCCCTGAACTCTCAGCCCTCGGCTTCTTACAATCTTTGAGCATGTGACCCTCTTCGCCACAGTTAAAGCATCGACCCACGACAGTCCTTTGCCATATGCCCCGCCTTTCCACACCTGAAGCACAAGTTCGATCCAAACTGCACTCCCCGCTATGCTCCCGTCCACATTTACCACACCTTCTCGATCCCGCACCAGACATAACCACACGGCGATCATCCACCCGTGCCTTCTTATTACCCATCGAGGCATTACCCCGACCAAACCTCTTCCCCTGCCAGCCTCGTTCACCACCGCTCTTCTGCCACCATCAGTCACCACCACCGTCCTCTCATCATACAATCTTCCCGCCAAATCCACCGCCGACCTAAACGTGCTCGGCCGGGCGGCGATCATGTGCCTGCGAATATCCGCCGGCAAACCCTGTATATACCTCTTGATCTTTCGGGACAGGGGCGTCACTTGATCCGGCACCAGACGTGCCATCTCGTTGAACTTCGTGGTGTACTGTTGGTGTGTCATGGTTCCCGCCTCCAGTTGCAAGAAACTCCCTCTCAACCTTATCCATTTCCCGATGAGGACAAAACTCCTCGATCACCATCTTCTTCAGTTCGGGCCACCTCATTCGCCCGATCGCCCGATTACCCTCTGCTTGGACAATGTTGTCCCACCAGCATAGTGCCGAGTCCACGAAGGAGTGGGTGGCAAACTTGACTTTCTGATCTTCTCGGCACTTGCTGATGTCGGAGAACAGCCTCCATTTCTCTCACCCATCGGTGAGCAGCAGCAGCATTACCGTTACCATCAAAAGTAGGGGGCTTGCATCGCATAAAAACAGCCCGTAGTTACAGCCTCGTGCCACCTCTCGCACAGGCTCCTCTTCCTCTTCTCCTCATTATCGGAGAAAATAGTTTCAGGCTCCGGTTGCTCCCCGGGGCCCGGTTTCTCTCTTTGCGTTCCCCTCCTTCACAGCTTTGATGACTTCGGTCACCACAGACGGTAAGATCGTCTGCATGACCTGATGCACTTCCTCAACAACAGCCTCCTTTACCGAGGCCCTCAAATTCGCGCTCTCATCCCCAGCTTCTGGATAAGGAGTCTCAGGTTCTGCAGGAACCTCTTTCTCAGCTCTAGGCCTTCCTCTTTTAGGGCGTGGTTCAGCAACAGGGCCATCACGGCCTCCACCCCTAGAAGCTCTAGAAGATCTACCACCAGCCATTCTCTAACACGCTGAAAGATTCAAACACCAACACGGTCATTCAAGGAAACAACTCAGTTTATGTCAAGTATAGTAAGTCCCTAATTACAGTGGCCAGTTGTGATTAGCCACTTACTGTACTCTTCATACCCCAAGTATTACCTGTCCTGACTACATCAGTATTCAAATCTACATACAACACATAACATATACCACGCGCACATAAAACCGGTTAACTTTAAGAAAATACCTGATGGCACGCAGCTACTCAGTTTGGCATCCCATCCCTTTCCGTCCCATTCTCAGTTTAAGTTAAGGTTTATTTTGAAAATTACCCATTTCACTTAAACTTTGGCTCTGATACCAACTTGTAAGGCCCCGTTCCCGGGACGCTTACAGTTGGTCATTCATCGCACATAAAACATATAATTACATTACATTAAGAAATTATTGCCAGCGGAAACATTCAAAAATGACATTACGTTTCATTATAATTACTTTTGTCAAATAATACATCATCATCCGGTTACAAAATTTATGTTTGCATTACATCACAAAAGCTATATAATTGGATGCCATCCCAAAATAGCCGAGTAGCCTCGCCGTGCCATCCTCAGCAATCATTTACCTGCCAACTGAAAAATGTAATAAAAGTCAGCGTTGCTGAGTGAGTTCTAGTTTATAAAATAAACATACTTTACTTTCATCAAAACTATTCCTTTATCATGCGATCATTCAACATACGTATACACAGATAACGTCATTATTATCTTTCATCTCATTCATTATCTTCCATTCTTTTCGTTCACTCTTTCTTCTTCGAGTCTTTTGCGACAACATGGTCGCTCACCTCAATGGCAATCTCAATGATTGCTCGCTATCCGAGTCTTTTGCACCCCTAGGGTTGCTCACCCCAATTGCCCATAACGATAGCAAGCTATCCGAGTCTTTTGCAACATCAAGGTTGCTCACCCCAAGGCAACATCACGATAGCTCTTACTCGAGTCTTTTGCAACGGCGAGGTTGCTCACCTCATAGGCAATCTAAATGATTGCACTTTCATCCGAGTCTTTTGCAACACAAAGTCGCTCACCCCAATAAATATGCTTGCAAGCCTTTCTTTCGTTCGTTCATCATTCTTTAATGCATGCATTCTTACTTCATGTTCCTCTTTCTTTATCTTTCGCTTTACATTATATAATACTTCATTCATTCATTCATTCATTCATTAGCATGACATGTAAAGCCACAAGAAAGATAAGCATACATCATAATAAGGAACATATCATACACATTCATCATATCATCATACAGGGCAATATCATACATTCATAATATGCATAAACATGCAACATCCTCATCATCATGCCCTACATGCTCTCTAAGGCCATAACCATCCTCTTACATACTCTTACGGGTTACCTTTCGTCAACACTTACATCTGCACCTTTCCCCGAAGGCCAGAAGTCAAACTACACATTCCTTCGAGTGCAACAGCCCTATTCGGGCGTATGGACACTCTTCAGTCGCATGGCCTCCATGCGACTGAACATCATGCGACTGGACCCATGCGGATGGTCATCTATGCGAATGAACTTCCAATCGTGCGTATGAACCTTGTGCGAATGGGATTACTGCGAATGGGCACCTATGCGACTAACCTCATGCGTATGGACTCATGCGACTAAGCATCTATGCGACTGAACCCTCAGTCGCACATCCCTCATGCGACTGGACTCCCAGTCGTGCGACTGAGTCCCAATCGTGCGAATGAACCTTCAATCGCCCTCATTCGGCCGTATGGCCTTCATTCGGTCGCCTAGCCCTAGCTGATGCAGAATGGAGTTCATCCCGAACCCAATCTGCCATTTTCGGCCTCCAAGCTCATCCAAACCCATTCTAAGCCTAAATCAACCCTCCTGGACCTTAGAAATGCATACCTTAACACCATACAAGCACACACAAGCCCGAAACCATACTCTAAACACACCATACACATCACACCCAAATGGGTCAAACATACACACACATAAAAACGGGTTTTTGACATCTTCCAGCCCCAAAATCAGTTGAAAACAAGTAAAAGTGGGGTCCTAGAACTCACACAATCGAGCACAAATCAAGAGCTTCGATTTGGCTTGCCACTCGACGGATTTGGACACCCGAATCACCCGAATCAACCCTTTTCTCCCTTTTTCTCTTCTTTCTCTCTTCTCTCTTCTTTGGTGGCTGAAATGTGTGAAGTGTGGGGAGAGTGGGCTGCCCTCTCCCTACACATATCACCACATTTCCCGATTTTTCTTCGTTGGCGAGTTTGGTCCCTCGACTTTGGACTTATTTCTTTCCTTTCTTCACCGGCTTCAAAATAATAAAATTCCGGGTGTTACATTTGCCCTTCTTTCCAAAGCGAACAACACCTTTCCACGGTGAGACCTTTAGAAGAACCATCTCCCCAACTTGGAATTCCAATGGCTTACGTCGCTTGTCAGCATAACTCTTTTGACGACTTCTCGTCACTTCAAGGTTCTTGCGGATAATAGAAACTTTATCGGTCGTCTCTTGTATAAGTTCAGGACCAGTGATGAAGTTTTCACCAATGTCGGTCCAACAGATCGGTGAACGACATTTACGACCATAAAGTGCTTCAAACGGTGCCATCTTGATACTCGAGTGGTAACTATTGTTATACGAAAATTCCGCGAGCGGTAGATGCGTATCCCAATCACCACCAAAGTCAAGAACACAAGGCGTAGCAAATCCTCCAAGGTTTGGATCGTTCGCTCGGTTTGACCATCAGTTTGAGGATGGTAAGCCGTGCTTAGATCTAGTTGTGTACCCAAGAGTTCTTGCATAGACGACCAAAAATGTGAAGTGAAACGAGCATCTCGGTCGGATATGATGTGCAGAGGTACCCCATGACGACTTACAATGTCATCAACGTATATACGAGCTAACTTTGATGTCTTGTATGTTGTGACACCCCGTATTTTCAGGATAAAACCATTACCCCTATCTAACCTTCTCATTATACTATAACTATTATTATATCCCCACTTGATCTTGGTTTAACATTAAACTAACCGAGAGCATAGAATTCCTAATATAAATCCTTTTCATAAATCAAGGGACCTAAACTGTCATTTATCAAAGTTCAACATCTATAAAAAAAAAAACCCTCACCCACGGTTCCTCCGATTACACACACCGAAACCCTACTTCAACCACCTGCTTCCTGCCGTCGACCAAGCCTCTCCACCTTGTCGACCCTTTCTCACAACCGTCCCGCAAGTGAGTACTCCCGACCCGCCCCGCACCGCGGTTAACTCCCACCGGCAACCTTCTCATCGACAACAACACCGCAAGCAACCGCGAGTAACCGGCAAAGGTGAACGGCAAGCATAGCAGCCCCGTCTCTCACTCGGTATGATTCCTTGACCCCTGTTCCTATTCGGGTTGCTATGATCCTTAAGTTTCGATTCGCGTTGCGGTTTCGATTTCATCTCGGTTGGGGGTGTGTTTATGGTTCGGGTGCGTCTGTTTGGACCCATGCATGTTCGTGTGACATTATGTATGGTTATGAATGCTTCTGCGTGATTTTACGGGTGTACAATCCTTTGATAATGTAAGTATGTGATCATGCGTTTATAATGTATATGTATGTTTCTGCGTACGTACGTATGTATGTTTTGCAGGTATGTTTTTGTACATGTATATGAACGCATATGTCTTCTGCTCAATAATATGTATGTCCTTCCGCATGCATAGATATGTTCTTATATATATACATATATGTTCCACATATGTATGTCCTTATGCATGTATGTGTTCCTGTATATACATATTTATGCATGTATGCATTCTGCGTGCATAATGGTGTGAGGAATTAATGTACACGTAATTATTATATGTTTAAAGTTGGTGTTGTGGGCGTATGGCGGGGGGGCAAGCGCATGGGGTATGGGTGTGTGGGTGGATTGAGTGCATGTATGAGTGGTGTGTGTTAATGTGTTGTATGTATGTGTTTATATATGGGCTATATATACATGTTTGTTTTCTGCATACCTATGTTTATGAATGTGTTTTTTTGTGTGTGTTTAGTGGTTGGGTGCTAATGCATACGTGTGTTTGTGTGCTCATGCATGTATGTGTGCATGGTAATGTGTATGGTTGCCTATTGTGATAATGCATGCATATGTTTGATTTTGGTGTGCATGTGTGTGTATTGTATATATATGATATATATAAAGGATTTTATGTATTTGTATTATAAATTAGCCTATACATGTATATTGGGTTTTCTTGATTGTATGGATTGTACGTGTTGATATTTGTCTGAACGTAGGAATTCTATCGTCAACCGGCATTGCACCCGAACTGAGTCGTGAAACGCGAAACCGTACGATTTCATTATTAAGTATTTAATATTGATTGCATATATTAATTGAATTCCAGGTTAATCGGAATCTTAAAACGTTTGTGCTTTTGATTATTAATTGCTGTGCATCCAAGGTGAGTTCTCAGCCCCACTTTACTTACTTTCTTTGGGGTGTGAAAGAACAATCGCGCCCTTTAAACACCTAATATTTATTATGCTTCCTCCGCGACTTCTATTATGTCACGTTTAAAACTAGTCTTTTGAATGAATTTCAAGTTTTATAATAAATTATGTTTTAATTAACGTGTCGTTTGGTGAACTAGTGGCTGAGATCCTGGAAGTCACACGCCTAACGGTAATACCCCGTTTGTGGAATTTGAGGTGTGACATTGTAAGTGTCACGTATGGGTATAAAATGTGCCGACTTGGTCAATCGGTCAACGATCACCCATATGCTATCATGTCCTCTGAGAGGTTCGGGTAGCTTTGTTATGAAGTCCATGGATATGTGTTCCCATTTCCACATAGGAATCTCGGGTTGTCAAGTAATCCCACTTGGACGTTGATGTTCAGCTTTAACCTTCGTACACGTGAGACACTTAGCTACATAAGTCGCTATGTCTTTCTTCATTCCAGGCCACCATATTGACCACGTAGGTCCATATACCTCTTATCGGAGCCAGGATGAATAGAATAACGAGTTTGATGAGCTTCGTTCATGATAAGGTACGAGGTTATCGCGATTTGGAATCCAAATTCGATTGGCGAAGTACATCAACCCATTGGGTTTCGTTTCCAATCGGGTTAGAAGATTATGCTGCAATTCATCCTTCATTCTTCCTTCTCGTTGTACCATTTGTTGAGCCTCCAGGATACTAGACTCGATGTCACTATCTATTCTCAGGTTTTTTAGCAGTACAGGTGTCTCGTTGACATCTAGTCGGATCTCAGTATCGAACTCACCCAAAGTATCAAACCATTGGCGTCGATCGCGAATTTCTTGGAATGAAATCATCTTGTTGTGAATCTTTCGGCTTAGTGCATCGGCTACAACATTTGCTTTACCAGGATGGTAACGAATGTCACAATCGTAATCACTAATCAACTCCACCCAACGACGTTGTCTCATGTTGAGATCTTTTTGATTGAAAACGTGTTGAAGGCTTTTGTGATCGGTGTAGACTATACATTGCGTACCATACAGGTAGTGCCTCCAAATCTTCAAGGCAAAAACAACAGCACCAAGCTCAAGATCGTGTGTTGTGTAATTCACCTCGTGAACCTTCAATTGTCTCGATGCATAAGCTATGACCTTCCCTCGTTGCATGAGAACACAACCAAGGCCTTGTTTAGATGCATCACAATACACGGTGAAATCGTCGTTTCCATCGGGTAGGGTCAAGATAGGAGCATTGCACAACTTGTGCTTTAACGCTTCAAAAGCTTCTTCCTGCTCGGGACCCCACTCGAATGGTTTATTCTTTTGAGTCAAAGAAGTGAGCGGCTTCGCGATCCTCGAGAAGTTGGCAATGAATCGCCGATAATAACCAGCAAGACCAAGAAAAGAACGACTTCGGTAGGAGTTGTAGGAACACACCAATTTTTCACAGCTTCCACCTTTGCAGGATCAACGTGAATTCCTGGCTATTCACCACGTGTCCTAGAAATTGAACTTTCTCGAGCCAGAAATCACACTTCGAGAACTTCGCGTACAATTGCTCTTTCTTTAACAACTCAAGAACCAATCTCAAATGCAGTTCATGATCGGTGTTGGACTTTGAATAGATAAGTATGTCATCAATGAAGACGATCACACACTTGTCTAGATAAGGCTTGCGTACTCGGTTCATGAGATCCATGAAGACAGCAGGAGCATGGGTAAACCAAAAGGCATCACCATAAACTCATAGTGCCCATAACGAGTACGGAAAACGGTCTTTGGGATATCATCATCATGGACTCGCAATTGATGATAGCCAGAACGTAAATCGATCTTCGAGAAAATAGCAGCTCCTTGAAGTTGGTCAAACAAATCATCGATACGAGAAAAGGATAACGGTTCTTGATGGTAAGCTTGTTAAGCTCACGATAATCGATGCACATACGAAACGATCCATCTTTCTTCTTCACAAAAGAACAGGTGCACCCCAAGGCGAAGAACTAGGACGGATGAAACCCTTCTCGGATAGCTCTTGTAGTTGACTAGAGAGTTCTTGCATTTCCGATGGTGCAAGTCGATATGGTGACTTAGCCACGGGTTTGCTCCCGGTATCAAGTCAATTTTGAACTCGACTTCACGCACGGGAGGTAGACCACTAAGGTCATCGGGAAATACTTCAGGAAAGTCTCGTACAATAGGGACATCCTTAAGTTCTTTCCCCTTGACTTTCGTGTTGACCACGTAAGCCAAGAAGGCCATATACTTCTTGCTTAAGCACTTTCGGGCTTGAGTGAAAGACATGAGTTTAAGCCCTTTGGAAGAATTTTCACACCGAACACTTTCAAAGTATCTCCAGAGGGTAACGGTATACGAATGCACTTCTCGAAACAAATGATCTCGGCATGGTGTTTGGCTAACCAATCCATACCAATGATGACGTCGAAGCTTCCAAGTTTCATAGGGATAAGATCGATAAGAAAATCATGCGTGTCAAGACTTAAGATGCAATCACGAATAATGACGTCAACGGTGATCGGTTCTCCATCGGCAACTTCAACGGTAAGAGGTCTTTCTAGCTTCGTATGTGGCTTAGCAAGTATGAGTTCAAACTCTAACGAAACAAACTCTTATCGGCTCCAGAATCAAATAGGACATAGGCATAAGTTTTATTAATAAGGAACATACCTGTTCAATTTTAAAGATATTTAACGACGCAGGTAACACATGAAAAGAATTAGGTCACAAAAGTTAAAGGAAGTTAACATACCATTCACCACATCGTTGTTTGCTTGTGCTTGGTTAGCGTTGATGTTGAAAGCACGTCCTCGGGCTTGTGGAACATTACCCACAAGACGAGGGCATTGTGGGCGGAAATGACCAGGTTCCCCACAGTTGTAGCAGCAACGGTTTTGTGACCATGGCGGCGTTGTTAGGTGCACGGTGACAAGTCGCCACCAAGTGACCATATTTACCGCATAAAGTACAAATATGGCATGGTTGATTTCCCGGGTGATGATACCTACAAATGTTGCACATAGGCTGAGGACCAGCATAAGCCCTAGCCCCAGGCACTTGTGCCACAGGTGCAGCCGCAGGTACAAGTTGTCTTTGAGGTTGTTTTGGGTGCAGCCACAGCATAATTGCGTGCCGGTGTGAACTTGCGCTTCTTGTTGTTGTTGTTGTTGTAAGACGGTTCAGCTTTGGTCCCTTAACAGCCTCGGTAGCCGTCTTCTCTACCTTCTTTGCACCCTTCACAGACATGGTGCCCGCTCGTATATGGTTCTCGGTGAGTTGAGCGGTGATAGTAATGGCTTCTTCCAAGGTTGTAGGTCGGCTACCCACCACAGCATCTTGAATTTGGGGTGGTACACCCTTAATGAACTTCTCGATGTTGCGGGGGACAGTGTCAACCATGTGAGGCAGCAGTATACTCAACTCATGATGCCTAGTTGAGTAGGCCAAATGATCACCATCATTTTGCTTCAATTCCAAAACTCTTCTTCCAACTTTTGCAATTCACTTCTTGGGCAGAACTTCGCGATGGCGATGTTCTTGAACTCTTCCCAGGTAAGTGCTAGCACAGCTTCAGGACCACGGTTTCTCTTCTCGCTATTCCACCAGGTAGTGCCCTTTGTTGGAGCACACTAGTGGCATAACGAACCTTGAGCGTCTCGGGACACTCACAATTGATAAAGGTATTCTCCATGCTTTCGAACCACTCAAGAAGACCAGTGGCTCCTTCCTTGCCACTAAAACTAGTGGGCTTGCAAGAGCTAAAGTGTTTGAAAGTGCAAGTTTGATTATTCCCGTGTTGATTGTTCCCGTTTTGGTTGTTGCTATTCTCTCCATGACCATTTCCATTGTTGCTAGCGTTGGTCATTAACGTGCTATTAAATTCAGCAACCATGGTCGGGATGACAGCAGCCATTTGTCGAGCAATCATGGCGGCTAGCTTACGGTCGGAACTTCCACTCTTTCCATGATGACGAGACATGCTAGGATATACAAAATGAGTTAGATACGAGAATTGGGATAACAGAGATTATAGTTCAACAAGGATAACGCAAAAGTTGTAAGGCACATGGAATGGTTCCATTTGGTAACGCATTACCATTTAGAAACGTTGACACGTCAAGGTAAGTTGACCCACTCTCCTTAGAAATTTGTGTATGTTGACCATAGTTTATCACTCATCCCAGAAATCCCCAGGTAAGCATAACTAGTCCCGTAGGATTTATGCGATATGCTTGCGTTAGCCCGAGGGCCTTTTGCCAGGAAATCCAGAATACAGGTGTCTATGTGTCACACAATATCTTAGGTTCATGAAATCAAAACCTTGATGAGATTTTACATAGATTAGACATAAGTCTAAGGATTCAAGTCATAAGCATAAGTATACGATTCCACGTGTCGTCGAGAATAAGATTAAGAAGTTTCATTTGTCGGGGAGAGTCAAAGTGTCAAAGGTAAGTTTAGGGAGACGAGTAACAAAGTTTAAACAATTACAAGGCAAACCTATGCTAAGGCATCAAGTTGCACATAAGTAAGGTATAGCATTATGTAGCATGTAACAATATATATATTTCCAAGAATATAAATATTATTCTATGAGGTTCATGCATAAGCTATAGTCTAGGTCACCATTTCTAATAACCTAAATCCCTATAGTTATGGGCTCTGATACCAATCTGTCACACCCCCAACCTTGACGGCGGAATCGTCGAGATGTGAGGGTTAAGATTATTCACTGCCACATAACGCTATATTAAATTGCAAATATTATTTATCATAAGTCTTAAAATGAAATACAACCATAAGTCTCAAACAAGAGATAAGTTCAAAACAAATCAAAACATAGCAGAACATTTTGTTTATTTAACTAGGTCCAAGTCCTAGTTTTATTGCAAGCTTCAAAGTCCACTTTAAACTTGGGGGTTTCCTGAAACATGATAAAAATAAGAGTCAACTAAAAATAGTTGGTGAGTTTCCAAGGTTTTCATACATAATATGAAAAAGGTTACAAGTAGCAATTCATGTCATAGGTCATAAGCAAGTAAGGTTATAGAACACATATCGTTACAACCAAACCTCGACTTGATTACAAGTATAAAAGATTGGCTAAGTGTATTTGGTTCCCATGATGAACAAGCATACGTCATCTGGAGTCGGCAATACATCGACTTTAGCACCAAATAGGCTTGTCAGGCCCAAAGATCTAAGACGTCGCCAGGCTAGCAATAGTTAATGATTGTAACAAACTATGTATCTCATATAATCACTTACAAAACACAAATAACCATGACAAAATAATAAGTTGAATTGCAAATGATTTACAAGTCTCAAATGTGTATAAGTGTATCATGTATAAGCTATCATGTTTCACCCCAAATTAGTGTGAAAATATGAAAAAGGGGCAAGGAAACTCACATGTCCAATAAGTATATTAGGGAGGTTAATAAGATTAATAATAAGCGTCGTTCCAAAGTCGTATCGTCACAAGATACCTAAATATATAAGCTCACAAGGTTAAAATTTTACAATAAGTTAAATGAATTAACATGGACTAGGTTCAATGTGATGTTTGGGGTTTTATCAATTATATTTAACAATTGGAAAAACCATTATATTTTCGTGAGAACAACATACTTATATTTTATAAAGAATATACAATAAGAATAACATTTAAATAGTTTTATAATATTTATAAAGTTTTAATAAAGTTTTATAATTAAATAAAATAAGCACAATTTAAAAAATAATTTAGAGACAATATTTTAAATAATAGTTTGTGTAAATTAAACTAGTATTTAAAGTCTAAATTTTATAAAAATATACTAACTATATTATTAACTTTAGAATATTAATTAAAAGTATAAGGGTATTTTTATAAATAAATTACAGAAAATTGATTAAATGGTTTTAAAAAAACAAAGTTTATGAAATGATTTTTTATAATTTTTAGAAATTTTAAACATTAAATTTGAAGGCCAAAAAGGCCTAAAAAAATACTTGAGGTTTCCCGGATTCGAACCGGGGACCTCCTGTTTAGGAGACTAGTGCTTTACCAGTGAACCAAAGGCTTCCAGCCGCGGTTCATTTGGGTTTTTAATTAACAAATACACCTATTCAACAAACCCCCAAACTCCCACATGAACCCTAGAAATGTGCTCGATCCAATTGAACCTGAATTCAATTATTTTCATTGTGTGAATCATAGGGCTTTTGTTCCTCGACTAAAATCGAGTTAAACTGTGTTTAATTACCTGTTTGTAGATTAATTTGATACGAACAATTGATGAACCCAGTCGCGACCACAACGAGGCTCGATTGATATGCAAACGATGATGGAAACCAAATTAAACTCGTGGAAAGCTTCGAGTGACGTTCTTGATGCAAAGCCCCTTGTTAATTTCGATTTAAATCACTCGGAAGATTGACTTTGATCTAGTTGCAGGTTCACGATGAGGGAGGTAATCGAACCGAGGTTTTGTGTGTTTTTTCAGGTGTATTTGATGTTTGCAATCGATTAGAGTTAGATAAACGTTCGATTAGGTTGAATTAATTGAGTAATTATTGAGGTTTGATGCTCGAACAGGTTTGAGATTATGGGCTTCGGTTACCGATTGGTTTGGGAGCCATAACCGTCGTTTAACCACATTAAACATCATAATTATGTTCGAAACACGTTCGCGAAGCGATTGGGAACGGTTTTTTGGGTGAAATTCCAAGGGATTTGGCGGTTTACCCCTTGCCGGAGCCGACCGGAGGGTGGCCGGAGGTAAACCCGCCGGAAATACGGGACCAAAGGGTGTTTGATTACAAATTTATAGTTTTGGCCCTTGTGGTTTAATAGTGGACATTTTATGTTTAAA
Organism: Flaveria ramosissima; assembly: GCA_025215565.1. Taxonomy (NCBI): domain Eukaryota; kingdom Viridiplantae; phylum Streptophyta; class Magnoliopsida; order Asterales; family Asteraceae; genus Flaveria; species Flaveria ramosissima. The sequence continues at coordinate 32,863,974 of CM046042.1, forward strand.
CTTAAATTTTAACTTTCAAAATTGGCCAAATAACCCCCTGGACTTAAATTAATCTTTAAGTTTTAAATATTTTATGACTTATTATTATCATTATCATTATTATTATTATTATTATTATTATTGCTATTATAATTATTATTATTGTTATTATTATTATTATTATACTTATTATTATTACTATTATTATTATTATTATTATTATTATTATTATATTTGTTATTATTTTATTATTATAATTATAGTTGTTATTATAGTATTATCATAATTATGACTTGTATCATTATTACTATTATTAATATTAACATAATTAATATTATTTGGTATTTTTATTTTTAACTTTCTTACATTAATAAACCAAAGAGAATAAGCATAAATAACACATGAGTTTCATAATTGTCAATAATGACCCTTTTAAGATTAAACGAAGTTAACGTTTGGTTAACAAAAATACGAGATGTTACAGATCACAAACCGCACCGTATTTGAGCTATGACATAAAATATGGATGGTTGGTCACACAATGATGCAAAAGGAACATAAACTGTGCTTGTTCAGGCATACCTATTAGTTCGAAAGCACAAAATAGACTGATTTGCAGCCACAACATGGTTGCGTATGTTGATATTCAGTAAAAATAGCTTTGATTATGAAATCGAAATTACCTTGCGTATTCTAATGTGTTTGTTCTTTTGGTTGTTCTACGAAAATGATGATACCCCAACACCGTTGTCCGTTGCCTTGGCATGGCAGCCATTTTCGGCTTACAGCCGCAATCAGACATTGTATCTGAGCCATGCTTAGATAATTGCATAGCCTCTGCTCTACACCGTCAACTACTTATGAATGACATCCACTGAAAGGTTACCCCATCTTAAAGACGTGTAACGCGCGTCGGGTACAACCCCTAATCCTTCAAATCAAAACAAAAAGGTGACGAGTTTACCTTCCATGGCGGTACGCAAGTGTTGTTGGGCTGCCATTGTTCGGGCAACTAAAATCAAAACATACTTCTGATATTACAAACCTCACGATGTTGATTGGTGGCTTGATCCAATGATTTGCGATAAGAGATTGGAAATCATTACTAGTCTCTGCTGAAAAAAAAAACATACTTGATGTTGAAATTAAACAACTAAAATCATGAAATCTCTTGAAGAACATTGTAACTTTTGGCTTACTCGTAGCATTAGGTCTCGAATTTGTAATGTAAATTTAGTTTGTTCCTCATATGATGTAATGTTATTGTAGTTGAAAGTGTATTTGGATTTTGGATAGTTTTAATAAAGTTTATTTGTTGCAGCTTGTTTAGGTGTGAATTGAAATGGAGTTTGTTTATTCTATTTATGTCTTTTATGTAGTTTAATTATGCAACACTTAGATCTATCACATCTAATAAAGCAAAGTTTATTTTGTCACTTATCATTCTCTTAACCTATGTTTTTATCACTTGTCATTTTTTTAGACATCCACACATCAATCTTCCCTCTAAAAGATTATTATAGTAATTTATATAGGGTTGGGTTATACAAACATCCATTTATGTTATTAAGACATTCTATTGTCTCTATCTCTCTCCATGTATCTATATGTATGTATAGAAAGATATAGAGATGATAAAATAAATTGAATGTATCAATAACATACCCCTTTATATACTCATACAAATTTCTCTCTCTTATTAAATATATATTTAATTAATTGGTATGTTTTCTCTCTCTTATCTATAAAATGACACTATCTTTTTTTAAAAAGTTAAATGTGTTTTATGTCCTTGAGGTTTCATAAAATTTATCATTTGAATCCAAAAGTTTAAAATGTTATCATTTGCATCCAAAGGTTTCACTAAAATTATCATTTGAATCCATTTGGCTACACCTAATTAACATGATTAAATTTTTTCCGTTAAGTTTCCAACATGAGAATTATTTTAATTAAAAAATTAAAAAATAAAAAACCAACTCACGTGAGGGTTTTTATATGTTTAGCCTCTTTTGATAATTGTAGTTATGATTTGACTTTATAATTGTATTTCATTATTTTGTCTTGTTAATGTATTTTGGTTTAGTAATCGTGTTACTTTGACCGTTTTATTAATTAAACATAGATTTTTTTGGTTTATAACTTAATTATGATTACGATGATTGCTGTATTATGATTATTATTCATGTGCAGTAAATGTTATTTTATAAATTATTTTTATACTTTTATGATAATTTGTTTTTATGGTTATAATTCAAATATGACTTGTTTGTTTATTATTATATATATATTTGTTTTGTATGTTTTTTATAGTTAGAAATGAATCACTTTTAGTTAGTTATACTTATATTTTATCTTATATAATATGATTTCTAGAGATGTCTTTCTTGATTAAATTAAAGAAACATTGGCCATCATTCCTAGTAAATTAAAATCACAATGGTGATTATCAAAGAATACTGAATGCTTAAAACTTATCATGTAGAGCTGATTTTTTATTTCGTAATTGTTTTGACTAAAATATCTCTAATTTAGAAAACTTAATGGAAAAACTTAACGGCGTTAATTTGGAGTAGTTAAGTGGATTCAAATGACAATTTTTCTGAAACCTTTGGATGCAAATGGCAAAATTTAAACTTTTGCATTCAAATGACAATTTATGTGAAACCTCAGGGACGTAAAATGCATTTAACTCTTTTTTAAATAAGATTTTATGAAGGAAATTAGAAATCGCATCTTTTAATTAAAATCTAAATAATAAAAAACTAAAGTTTTATATAATATGAAATTTTCTAAAACACTAAACTTTTTTTAAACAAAAACTATTTTAAATCGTTTTATTTAAAAAAATTATAAACATGTGAAATATTTTAAAACAATCTTATTAAAACAGCTAGAATAATTACGGATCAGATTTTTATAAAAAAAATTCTTTTATAAAAAAACTTAAAACGAATGTTTAAAATTGAAACTATCTACATAAGAGAGTTAAAAAATGGTAAAATTATTTTATTTCTTGAACTATTACGTTATATAATTTTAATTATATTTTATAGAGTAAATTACCATTTGCATCCCTGACGTTTTCTCATTTTAACCGTTTGCATCCTTATAGTTTTAAAATTGTCATCTACCCCCTGACGTTTTATGTTATCTTCATTTGAGTGTTTGTCGTTTTATTTTTGTTTCAATTTGAGTCAAGATAACTAACACAGTTAGTTTTTCTGTTATAATTATTGTTGAAAAGACTAAACTACCCCTTGAATTAAATTATAAAAAAACTTATGGGACCCATTCATCAACATCATCTTCTTCATTACCACATACCCACCTGCCTCCACAGCCTCATCACACACCTCCACAACCCTCATCACCACCTCCACAATCCTCGTTACCACCACGACAATCACCCGTCACCACCTCCACATCCCTCATCACCACCACTATAACCCCCCCCACACTCTTTTCTCTTTATTAGAGCCACCAATCACCACTGTTGTGACTCCCATCACCACCGCCGTGACCACCATCACCACCACCGCGACCACCTCGACCCGCATCACCTCCCCCATCACCACCACCACAACCCCCCATCGCCACCATCACGACCCCCATCACCCGCCACTGTGACCACCGTCACCATCATCGCCACCCCCCATCACCCACCACCGCGACCCCCATCACCACCACTGCGACCTCCATCACCACCATCGCGAACCCCATCAGCACCATCGTGACCCCCATCAGCACATCGCGACCCCCATCAGCACCATCGCGACCCCCATCACCACCATCGCGACCCCATCACCACCATCACGACCCCCATCACCGCCATCGTGACCCCATCACCGCCATCGCGACCCCCATCACCGCCATCACGACCCCCATCACCACCATCGCGACCCCCTCACCACCATCGCGGCCCCCATCACCACCGCTGCAGCCACCCCATTACCACCACCACAACCCCCATCACCACCATCGCAGCCCCCTATCACCACCACCACAACCCCCTTCTTTCTGTATCTGCGATTTCATCGGTGGTTGTGGACTACCGATCACACACACACCCGATCATACACACACATGAAAAGAGACAAAGAGAGAGAGAGATAGAGAGAGAGAGAGAGAGAGAGAAAGAGAAGAGATAAGGGTGGGGTGGTTGTGGTCAATGAGGTGGTGGTTGCGGCAGCGGCAGCGGTTGCACTGGCGGCTGCGGCGGCGACATCAGTGGCTGCGGTGGTAGTGTTGTTGTGGTGGTAGAAATGGAGAAGATATATAGGGAGAGAGAAGAGATAAGGGTGTGGGTGAGGATGATATGTATGTGAATTAATAAGTAAGGGTAATTTTGTTATTTTACAAAAGTTAACAGAAAAATCTAACGCTGTTAGTGTTTGGACTCAAATGGAGATAAAAGGAAAACGTTAGGGGGCAAATCGAGACTTTGAAACTGCAGGGATACAAGTGGTTAAAATCGGAAAACGTCAGGGATGCAAATGGTAATTTACTCTATTTTATATTAAAATATTATACTGTAACTATTCATGTTTATTTTACATTAAAATTTAATCCGTTTAGGGTTTAGGGTTTATTAAAAACACACTTTTTAAAACAATATATTTAAAAAATACAGAATACAACTAATTTTTATTTAAAAAATCATTTTTCTTAAAACAATATATTTAAAAGTCACAATTTTTTTACAAAACAAAAGTTTAAGAAAAATACATTATTGTTTATTTACTTAAAGTAGCTATTTATACGCAATTATAATCATATTTTATCTTCAAGCATGATTTTATAATGCATTAGTTTTTATTAATAATTATTTAATATTTTATTTATTCAATCCGTGTATTACACAGGGACTAACCTAGTAAGTTTATAACGGTGGGTATGTGAATTATGACAAGATGCAATTTCAACACCTGAAGGGGTACATTAATTAACATACCTATCTATTTTATGTCTTCACTATAATGGTGACTGTGAAGTTTAGAGCATGTTTGGGATTGCTTATTTTGATTGAAAATGACTTTTCACAAAAAAGATTTATTAACTTATGACTTTTCAAAAGTAGTTTTTAAAAAAGTGTTCGGATTAGATTATAAACTAAAACGTTGTAAAATGACCAAAAAAGACATACTTTAAAAATAATAAGAGTTAATATGAGGTATTAGAGGGGTATAATAGAAAATTAGACCAAAAGTCGTTTTCAAAAGTTAATAAGTCTCCCCTTACTTTTCAAAATCTCATTTTTACCCTATATGAAAAGTCAGTTTTAAAAGTCTTTTTGGCTTTGTCAAACACTTTTTTTGGCTTATTAACTTCTCAGAAGTTAATAAGTCAAAAGTAGGAAGGAAATAAGCAATCCCAAACATGCACTTAATGTATTACAATAAAGTTTAAATGCACCCTAGTCTATATTCTATTTACACCCTAGTCTATGTATTAATTATAGTTGACTATACATTAAATTCTAACAAACCAATTAAAAAGTTGTTTTATTATAATTAATGAAAGATTATCATAAATACATCATTCACACCACATTAAAACTTGAATGCAACACTACCCTCTTATTCATTCAACTTAATTTTTTTATTAATGTTTTATTATTTTAGTGTTATACCTAAACATTTACACTATACATATAATAAAACATTAATTTTTTATATATTTTACTAAAATTTAGATTAATTTAAATATTTTACTAATAAATATGTTTTATAGGTTTTAAACAAGAAAACATTCTTAAATTAAGTTTTTGTTACCACCTATGAGTGATATATATGTATGTTTGGAGTTTTTTTTCACAAAAAGGTATCTGTGGAAACATTTATTTACTAAAATAGTACATTTAGAAAAATATTTATCGAAATAACGTAATTTATAAGTTTTTTTGTTTCCCCCTCCTATTCTTATTGGATTATTTACAAAAGAACTTTTAAATGTTTTTTGGTCTTTTAGAACTTATTTCTAACAATTTTTAGAAATGTTATTTACATATAATTTGTTAGCTTTCCAGAAATATTTTTAACTTTCAAGATATATTTTGTAATTATTATTAAACGTTTTATAAAAACAATTCTTAAAATGTTTTATAGTGGTATTAAAATAGAGAAGTTTTTTTCTTTACCTTTTCCTAAATGTAATTTTTTCTATTCTTATTAAATTCTTAAATAGAAATAATTTTTTATTTTATTTCTTTAAACTTGTTTTGAAATGTTTAATCTTGACATTTCAGGTGTCCCGCTTAATAAAGCAAATTCTATATTTGTTTTTGTTTTTTTTTTCAGTTTGGATTTAAGTTATTTTTTCTAATAGTATATAATACTGATTTACTTTATAAAATATATATAAATATGTTTTGCCACTTATTGGGCAATTTTTAGGCAACAATAAAAATTTATCTTTTAAAAAAATACACATTGACACTCCTTATGATGCATTTAATGACACCTTTTAGTAACTGGTTAAAGATTTTAATGCTTTGATAACAATTATAATAAATGATGGATAATAGTTAATGATCATAGACTATGTTATTAGTAGACTAGGGTGCAAATAGCAATACCCGATTTATTTGCTAACGTATTGCAATAAAGATTAACAAGGATGTGAATTATGTCAATTGGGTTAGAAAGTTTATTTGTTGCAACGACCACGCCTTGGATTTTATAAACTTATTTAGCGAAAAACCAAAAAATCAAAAAGACTGCATCTTTTGTAATAATTGCAAATATGTGGAGTAAGTTTAACTAACTGCATAAGGGTTGGGTTATACACACCCATTTATATTATTAAGACACCCTATTGTCTCTATCTCTCTTCATGTATCTATATGTATGTATATAAAGATATAGAAATGATAAAGCAAATTGGGTGTATCAATAACATACCTTTGCATAAGGGTTAGCAATGATTTCAAATTTTGATTGAATCATGTAGTTTTACCCATTTGAACCATTCGAGTTTGACCCGTTTGATTAAAACAAGTTTATAACAATAAACAACTTAAAATCAGTAGTTAGCCCTGTTCCATTGAAAGCCTATTATTTACAAAAGAATATACATGACAGCTTAAAATTAACAGGTATACAGAGTCTGATCCATTCGAGTTATTTACAACACTTTGAATATTGCAGCAGCCTAGTTTGACCCATTTGAGTTACTTGCAACAGTTTGGTTTCAAGTGGAAATGGGGTTGGATCATTCAATTAAAAGCTTATTATTTACTAAATAATATGCTCCAGTTTATAAAGTGCATACAATTGATCATGTACAATTTGAAATGTGAATCTCATAATCTTGTAATTGCCACTAATGACAGTAACCTAAATTCAGTGGGACTAAAATATAGTGGAATGGGGTCGGGTCATGCATTTTGACCCGTTGCCTTTTCTTTAACAGTTTGTGAAGGTTGCATTTTTAACACTGTTGACAAATTTGGTATGTTTGATAGTTTGTGTAGGCTGTATTTTCCAAACTTAGGTTGACCCATTTGGTCTATTTGACTATAAGCAACAATTTGGCAAGCAATCAAAACTAATCACTGAACCATCAAAAGACATTCATCAAACTAATCAAAACCAATCATTGAACCATCAAAGGCATTCTTAAACTCATCAAAACCAATGACTGAACCATCAAAAAGCATTCATCATGTGAAGTTGAAAATATCAGACTGCTATCTTCTGTCCATATTTTAAATTTCTTCACTTGATCACAACAATATCTAACTATTTTATAGGCACATGGAACTCATGATGGTTTAAAACTCTGAAATATATATCTGTAAATGGATTTTAACGCCCCTCAACGATCATGACCTAGACGGTTTTTTAACTGTCTCTCTTTCTTTCGCCTACTACATGTGATTATATTCTATACACTATGTATACATGCTTATGCAAATCTCATAGTTATCATTCTTGAAGTCTTGTAATTAAATATCCCTCAAATGTAGCAAAGTTGACTATAATCAATTGCCAAATCAAGTAACTTATCCTAACATCTCCCTGCTTTGACAAAGTCTTCTTCCATAATTGACTTTCCAAAAGTCAACTGCCAAAACTACTCTTAACTAATCTCCAAGCAACCTTATCCTATAAACAGGAAGACAATTCAACATTCTGTTGTCATATCTTTAGAGAAAGATGAAAGGCTTTGTTGTCGCTCTCATCGTCTGTGGTTTCATTGCTGCAGCAGTGATTGTTCTGTACTGTCTTAATGATAATAGCAGGAAAAAGAAATCCAAAGGTCCAACCACCACTAGACCACCAACCATCAGCCGCAACGCACCGCTGCAAACAGGCCCTGACCTTGAAATGGGTAAAACCAATGAAAAAGATGGAGGAATGATTTTTCTAACAGGAGCTGCAGCTTCTGTAGCTGCAGCTGCTGCAATTGGTAGTATTGGTGGTGGCGGTGGGGATATTGGAGGTGACGGTGACGGTGACGGTGATGGTGATGGTGACGGTGGCGGAGGCTGTGGTGGCTGTGGAGGTGGTTGTGGAGATTGATCAAGGTTTGATCACTGTCTTGTGTATAAAGGGTGCAGAATGGTTGAGTTTTAAACTTGTGTGAGTTTTTATTTTAAATCTTGTACAACATTCAGGTGTTATATTATAAATGTAAAAATATCAAGGTATCTGGTACTTCCTATAGAATATGCACCAGGCTTGATAGGTGTTCTAATGTTGATGGAGTTCAAGTTACACATGTATCATATGTCAAATATAAATGAACATGTTTTTTTTAGCTTTCTAAAATCTTGTATAAAATGTAAACTTTACCATGTTTATTTCACAAGATAGAAGTTAGCGCACACACGCGGTTGATAACTACGAATAAGATAGAGTTCGTAAAATGGGCAAGTTAAGTGGGTCGGGTAACATACTAACATATCAAATTAGGTAATTTTAATACCTGGTCAAGTTACCTAGATCAATATTTGTTATAGTTTTTCCAAATAACTTTTCAATAGTTGGTGTGTTAAATTATATTGATATAATAAAATTTTAAATTTTAAATGAACCGATCGAGAAGGGTTATCGGATATATAGAGATATATACATATAGATATATATATAGAGACACATATTATATATACATATATATATACATATATAGAGATATCTATACATATAGATACATATATATATATACAGATATATACATAGATAGACATATATATACATATATATACATATATATATATATATACTATATATATACATATATTATACATATATATATATATATATATATATATATATTATATATATATATATATATATATATATATATATATATAGATATATATACATACCATATAGATATACTATACATATATATACATATATATATATATATACATATATATATATATATATATATATATATACATATATATATATATATATACGTATATATATGTATATATATATATATGTATATAAATATAGGGAGGGATCAATGAGAACTCCCTTTTTTTGTGAGAACTCTAGGAACCAATGTGAACCACTAGTTTTCAATGGCAAAATTGTAATTAACAACAACATAATCAAAAAAATCATAAAATAAAAAATAATAAAAAATAAAAAAAGTAAAAACACAGAAGTGTTTCTCTTGTTTCCCTCTACCATTAAAAAGAAATAAAAAAAAAATTATAAAAATAATAAAAAATCTCGTTTTTTTTACGAACGTCATTTTACACATATGTAATTCTTGGAAGTACACATGTGTAAAACAGAATTTACACATATGTAATGACTAATTTACACATGTGTAAATAACGGGTGGACGAATTTTTTTAAAAAATATATCAATATGGTAGGCGTTGGAAAGATAAAAAATAATGAAATTAATGGTGAAATTTTTATGAAAAATAATGTCATGAAAAAAAGTTATGAACGTTTTAAAAAAAGGTGGAAGTGGCATGTGACTTGCATGTGACTAAAATGTGTGGTTGATGTTGGTTCCTAGAGTTCTCACTAAAAAGGGTGGTTCTCAAGATAACCCTACCCTATAATATATATATGTATATATATATATATATATATATGAGAGAGTTTAATGTAGTAGAATCTAAAATATTATAAGAACTCAACCTTTAATTTATTTGTTTTTTATTTTTATTGTAGAAACAATTTGGTAGTTAGCTTTCTACTTTGTTTTGTAAATTATGTTGCTGTTCTCCCTTTTATAATTAGTTACCTTTTGAAGTTCAAAAAAAAGGGAAAAAACTAGTTACCTTTTAATAAATGGATTAAAGAAATATATTTCGTCGTGTAAGAATATGATAATTAGATAGTTTGTGTTCAGGTTCATTTATTTGTCCGGTTAAAATTAAACGAACAAACACACACATAGTCACATTCGTGTTCATCTAGTGTGTTTATAACCTTAAATAGTCTATTACATCCTATTAACCCAGCCTCTAAATATATTGCTTTGTGAAACATAAGTTTTCACAAGTGTTAAGTTTGTTAAACACACTCACCTGTACTTAAAACTCAACCAAACGAGATGCCTAAGCGTGCAACCCCAACAAATAGGACAGTGCGATTGCCACTACAAAATCTTAAGAGTGATCCAGCCTCTGTCGCAAGATTACTCACACATGAACTCGCACACATATCAAACTCTTTGGTATCTGTTTCAAAACGACCTGACGAGTTCTCAACATATCACAACCAAATGTTAAAATTAAAATACAACTTAAATCATCAAATTTAAAATATATATAAGTTGAATTTATCTCCACTATAATATCGATACATAACATGTGACTTGTTTATAGCATGTTATATTTGTTTTATTTGTATTTTTATAAATAAATAAGTTCAATTCCATTAATAATGAGCTAACTATTAACTAATTAAATATGACATAACTTTTCATGTTTAAAAAATAATTAATATGATTAGTGTCTAGTGATTATTACATACACGTCCATTAAAATTAGACTACGTTAAGTAAAGAAAAGGCAAAGGGAGAAAGGTATAAAGTTAATATGATATTGACCATTTGGCATTCCAACTTTTGCATTACTTAGCCTCGTAGTTTTCATTGTTTTTTTAGTTTTTATTTATTTATTTACAATAAAGTAATCGTGTGAGAACAGAAGGACCAGTTTGTAATTATTAATTCATTTGTTTAAAGCAAACACCTAAAAACTTCAAAAGTAGAAACCCTTCATGTATCACGAATACAATACTTTTGAGTCCTTACCTAATCTTATCATTATGTAAAACAAAGTTATTAATCTCATAATTATCCGTGTATTATAACATAAAAGTTATTTATCGGAAAGATCGAGAATTTAAATATTACTAATTACTAATTTGTTTATGTATTATATTGTTGTATAATATGCTTTATGTCTCTAGCAGTTGTACAATATGCTTGCTTAACTTCACATTTAAATATTATTAATTTTTAACTTAAGGTTGAATTAATTGTTGTATCATGAGTTTTAAAAGTTGTAAATATTTATGTTTTTTTTTTCTTTCTTTTAAAATTTTATTTTTAAACCTAATGTTTTTATATCTTTTACAATTTAACCCTGAAGTTTTTTTTTAATTTTCAACTTTGATCCCCTATACTTTTAATTTTTTTCAGATTTTTCTTTTACATCTGAGTCTAAACTTTGAGAGTTAACATGCTCTCGTGCGAGTGTAGTTTAACGTTGTTACGCCTATTTTTTGCTCGTTTAACGGCTTTGTTGTAACGTGCGGGTCCTAAATCGATTAAGTTATTGTTTTTAATATTTTACGTTTCACATGCGTGGTTCAACTTCTTCACGTCTACTTTCCGTTCAATTTTATATTTTCGATTCTATTTTTACAATACGAGCCATTTCGGCGTTGGTGATCGTTGACGGTGGTGTGACACTAGTGCTATTTGACACGGTTTTACCTACAATAACAAGAGAAACAAAAAAGAAAAAGCTAAGTGAAACTATATTGAACCTAGTGATTACCCTTAAATGCATTTGCATACAATAACAAGAGAAACAATCAAGGAGACATCATAAGACACAAAATCTCAACACACACTCCAAGAATCCCGCGAAAAAAACTAAATTTTATTCATGTTTTTTACAGGAACAATGAGCAATGGGAGTTGTAGAAACCTTTCTCCTCTGTTTCTTTTTACTTCATAATTATCACAAAAGCAAACTCACACAAACATCAAAGAAAGCAAAAGCAGAAAAAAGATCACACCACCACTAAAACCACTAATTAATCAAAAAGAAAGCCACCATCTTTCTAATAAAGTGTACATTACATTTAACAAATCATATATATATACTGCACACAAGATCCTCTTCTTTTACTGATCTTGTTCTTCCTCTGCAACTGCAACATTGGTTCATGTTCAACAATGGCGGAAATCGTGGTGGTAGAGCCCAGCATTGCAAGTACTAGCAATACTAATGCTCCTAATAGCAGTAACAATGAGAAGAAACCGGTTTACTCGATTACTTCTGGGCGCGATTATGTTCCTGAGCCTTTTGATTCTGAGAAGTTGCCTGTTACTTTGAAATCAGAAATCCAAAGGTTCCTTCGTGTCGCGAATTTGATCGATGCCCAAGAGCCTCGTGTTGCTTGTTTATGTAAGCATTTTTGAAGTTGAATCTGGTTGTTTTAGATTATATAAGTTGACTAAGATTCTTGTATGTTTCAAGATACTCACAAAGATTCTTGTATGCTTACTTGTCTAAGATTCTGAATGTTACAAAAACAGAATAAGTTGGTGGAATCAGATGATTCTTGAAAACATGATCTCACTAGTGGCGTAACCAGAGCTTCTTAGTCGGGGTCATTATAAGATTCTATTATCTACGGACAAGAACTAAGAGTTCTAAGTCATATTTTTATAATAAATAAACCTTAGCTTCTATATATAAAAACCGACAAATTCTGGTGACGGTCCCCTGGTTCCCCCCTTGATACCTCTATGAATATTTTTGAAAATTTGGAACCATCAGTATGGTTCTTGTATGCTTTCTTGATCTTATTTTCATATAAATGAAGTTATGATTTTTTTTTTTTTTTTTGTGGGTGGTTGTTATATGTATTACATGATGCTAATTGGTTGAATTTCTTGATCTCTGGATGAAGAAAGGATGAATCTTGATTCTTGATTCCCAATACATAATTCATGTTGCTGGTTTTGGCTTCTGAATCTTGAAATCATGTCACTTTAATTAGTTTATGATCTTCTTATCGGGTTCTTGGAGCAGGCCGTTTTCATGCTTTTGTGGTTGCACATGATTTGGATCGTAATTCAAATGGGCGTGGAGTACGGCAATTCAAGACTGCTCTTCTTCAGAGACTTGAACAGGTGAATCTCATAGTAAATGCACAAAAAGATTTGATATTTCATCAATAAGTTTCTTATGTGTTAAGTTTTTAACCGTCTTTTGACACCTGAGAATGATAGGATGAAGAAGTTACTTACAGAAAAAGGAAGGAAAAAAGTGATGTACGCGAAGTCAGGCGTGTTTTTCATAAATATAGAAATTATGTTATCAAACATGGTGGAGAAAGTACTAAGGTGCACAGGTAAATATGCATAACACCCTGAATTCTTCATGTTTTTCATGGTAACGAATGGTTATCGTGCAGGGACGCTTTGATTAAAGCTGGTACAATTGCTGCTGTATTAAAGGAAGTGTTGAATAAGCTTTCTGAGGCTGCTGGTACACAGGTTTGTATTTGTTTTATGTTGTCTGAATTCCAATGAAAGGATTATGTATTCAATTATTTATTCATAATTTGGATTATCTTATGTATTCCTGATAGGCCCATGCTGATAATGATGTTAAAAGATCGGAATTCTATAACTTTAACATTCTTCCTCTTGATCAAGGAGGTGTTCATCAAGCAATAATGCAACTCCCTGAGGTCTGATGTTAAAAGATCCAAACTCTGAATTTCCTACAAGTCTACAACTAAAGAACGGGTCGGGTTGGGTTGGCTTGACCTGAAACGTTTTGTCCAACTTAACTTCTTATCTATATGTAGTCAGTGAGTCATATTGGTTAAAAAAAATTAATATAGGAGGTTCTATGCATAAAATTTACACATTTGGGTGGCTTTTGACCCATTTGACTTGCTTCCTTTTTAGCTTATCTTTTCGGATTTTTCTTGTTTGATAAGTAAATATGTCGAAATGCCACTTGCCACATTTACTATTGCTTATTGTTTGTTTTTTTTTGTAGTTAAATTTTTACTAACCGTCTGATTGAGTGCTACAGATCAAAGCTGCAGTTGCTGCTGTTCGCAATGTTCAGGGTATACCTTTCATTGAAGAGTTTACTAAACATGCGCCTCTTTTTGACTTGTTTGACTGGCTCCAACATCATTTTCGGTTTCAGGTAGAACACCATTCGGTTGTCATCATTTTATAAAATTCATCTCATTCAGATAATAATATTATCTACTTGCAGGAAGGAAATGTTGCTAACCAGAGGGAGCATTTGATTCTACTTCTTGCAAATGTCCATATTAGAAAGTGTGATAAAAAAGCAAATACATCTAAGGTGCCCGACAGTTATACGCTTAGTCGTCTTGTTTACTATACCATGCATTTGTTAACCCTTATGCAATCACAGTTAGTAGATGGCGCTTTAGATGAGCTGATGAAGAAATTCTTCAAGAACTATACAGAATGGTGCAAATTCTTAAAGAAGAAGAGCAGCATAAGGTCAGAGAGATTCTACTCTTGTATATTTTTTCCTTGAATATTACAATATCCATCTAATGGTGATTAATGTTTACTAATTAATGCAGGTTGCCATTTTCAGACCCAGAAGCACAGCAATACAAACTTTTGTATATAGGACTCTATCTTCTTATATGGGGCGAGGCTGCTAATTTACGGTTCATGCCAGAATGTCTTGCTTATATTTTTCATCATGTAGGTTCGACATTCGTTGTTGTCACTTATAAGTGGCAATTTCACTTACTTATGAACTAGTTTATGGCTTTTTCTATTTCAAACGGGTCAAATTAATAGAGCTAATGTTATTCAGTATCCTCTCATTTCATGCCATCATGATTGCATTTTTCTGTACATAGATGGCACATGACTTGCATAGCATGTTGAACGGAGCTATCATTCTATCTGCTGGTGAATCTTTCATGCCTGCATATGGTGGAGGCCCGGAAGCTTTTCTTAATGATGTGGTCACCCCCGTATATAATGTTATTCAGAAGGTACTTCAACCTACTAACCTTCATTATTTTTACTTTCTGTGTTTCTTTGGCAGTCTAGTTTCTAATCATGTTTCTTTTTATCAAACTACTGAAGGAAGCTTCAAAAAACCAAAATGGGATGACTGATTATTCCACGTGGAGAAATTACGACGATCTGAATGAATTCTTTTGGTATTTTTGTGTGTTTATCTTAAAAGTATGATGAAACTGTAATGTTTGCATATTTAAGGTAAACATTGTTTGTTTTGTATCATTAGGTCTCCTGATTGTTTCCAACTAGGCTGGCCTATGGATCAGAACCATGACTTCTTTTATGTACCGTCCCCTGATGATCCTAAAAGGAAAAACACTAAAGGCTCGGATAAACTTAAAACAGACAAAAGAAATGAAAATAATGATGAAGAAGCGCAGGTAACGTTATTGTATAGCATTAGAATGGGTCGATTTGGGTTGTATTTTATCTCAAACAATTCAAGCCATAAAATCATCTAAAAATGTAACGGGTCCAATAGATCAAATGGGTTGGAAGTCAGCTGAAGTCTAATATTAATAAAATCCAACCTCCTTAATCATTTTCATACACGGTTTAGATTATTATGTAGTAATCACAATTCACACATTTAAATGGGCAAAAAGTGTTTGTGGGTAAATCCAACACATGCTAAAAAAGTACTTGTTTCAAACAAAACCCGTTTTGACCCGTTACCCAACCCACCCATCTTCCCACCTCTAATTAGCATTATTTTTTATTGTTAGAATTTTTTTCATACTTGAGCTTCCACTTTAAATCATCAATACCTTCAATGATTGTGTTCTTGTTAGCTCAAAGAAGAGGATGAGGCTAATGTGGAGGAAAAAGAGGAGAAAAAATGGTTAGGAAAAACAAATTTTGTAGAATACCGCTCATTCTGGCATGTTTTCAGAACCTTTGACAGAATGTGGGCATTTCTTATTCTATCTCTCCAGGTGCATTCAAATGCTTTCAAAACACGTTACTGTCGGTTAAAAAATTACTTTCTTTTTCAACTTTACATTTCTTTCTCAGGCAATGATAATTATGGCATGTCATGATGTCGAATCCCCATTACAAATGTTTGATACACCCATACTCGAAGATATAATGAGCATCTTCATCACATCAGCAGTCCTTAAACTAGTTCAAGGTCGTGTGCTACTTTAACTTTGGTACTCTCTCATAAAGATGATAAAGTTTGCACCTTTTTGGCAATCTGTATGCAGGATTGTGACTGTATTTACTTATACTTATACCCTTATTAAATCTTGCAGCCGTTCTCGATATTGTATTCACATGGAAGGCTAGTCCAACGATGGACCAAACTAGAACCCGAAAACATAAAGTTAAGGTGGCCATTGCAGTGATATGGACTATAATGTTACCTATATTTTATGCCAAAACTAGAAGAAAATACACTTGTTATTCAACAAATTATGGAAGCTGGTTTGGAGAATGGTGTTATTCATCATATATGCTTGTCGTTGCATTCTACTTGATGACTAATGCTGTCAATATGATCCTCTTTTCGGTTCCTGCAATTGGAAGATACATTGAGACCTCAAATTCCAGGATATCTTCGATTTTATCTTGGTGGACTCAGGTAATATAGATTACAACGTATTAAACACGCTATCAATTTTTCTAGATAGGATTATTATCTGACTTCTTCATGGGTGTTTATATTTAGCCTAGAATATACGTGGGACGGGGAATGCAAGAATCTCAATTCTCCCTATTGAAGTACATTCTAAACACTTGAGCTTTACTAGCTTATACAATATCTTCTTTCAGGAAAATGTGTTCTGAAATGTGTGTTCTGGCTGTATTTTCAGGTACAGTTTGTTCTGGGTGTTGTTATTATTAAGCAAATTGGCATTTAGCTACAGTTTTGAGGTGAGTCTTTCGGTATATTGATATGAATCTGAAGTATATATCCGACTCATAAAGTTCTAACTACAGAATGTCACCATTAGATAAAACCACTCATAGGACCAACAAGACAAATTATGCGAATTGGGATTACAAAGTATGACTGGCATGAGCTTTTCCCAAGAGGTAAACTTCTTTACGTTCTATAATAATTACATCACATATGGTATGACTCGTTTATCTCACGAAAATTCAATCTAAACCAGTTAAGAATAATGCTGGTGCAATTGCTGCCATTTGGGCTCCAGTAATATGGTGAGTTGTCTTAAGAACACCATCATGCCCATCACTCAAAATGAGCTTTCGTATGATGTTTTAACGCGATATATGTCATTTTAGGTGTATTTCATGGACACCCAGATTTGGTATTCTGTTTTCTGTGCCATCTTTGGAGGACTCTATGGAATCTTGCATCATCTTGGAGAGGTAAAATAATAATCTTGTTGGAGGACTTTTTTTTTAATTTTTTGAAACAAACAACATGCGTTTTGTGTCTAGATTCGCACACTAGGTATGATGAGAAGTAGATTTCAAGATTTACCTTTGGCCTTCATGAATTCACTTATCCCACGTCCTTCAAAAACTGATGAACATCTCAACAGGAAATCTTTCTTGAAAGAGATGTTTCAGAAGGTACACACTAAATCTTTCTTTAACTCATTATTCTAGAGATTCAAACCCGTTATCTAATTCGCTCTTTCTAGGTGTCTGAGAGCCAAATGAGGAACGGTTTAGTTAAGTTTATCGTCGTATGGAATGAGATTATTAAAAGCTTCCGGGAGGAGGATCTCATAAGTAATAGGTTATCATTGATTATCAATTATCTACATTTAAAAGTATTCTTTTACAATAAGAACTAGCATGCATACTAAAAAACAAATGTTTTCAAATATGAACAGAGAGGTTGAATTGATGAAGATGCCTTTATCATCGGAATTATTTACTGGGCTCGTTCGTTGGCCTATTTTCCTCCTAGCACATCAGGTACTTTTCGGTTTTCACTATCTGTTCTCCATGAAAACCTCAAAAAGAAAAAAAAAGAAAAAAAAAGAACTCATTGTTCATCATTCTTTATAGTTGCCATTGGCCTTGAGTATTGCAAAGGACTTTGTGGGTGAAGATGCAAGTCTTTGTAAAAGAATCAGAAGAGATGTTTACATGTATATCACTGTAAAAGAGTGTTACGATTCACTGAAAGACGTTCTTGAAATATTAGTTGTCGGGGACCTTGAGAGAAGGTACGATTAAAGGAGTCTTTAGTTCTTGATTTTCTTCTTGAAATGTTAATACTTAAATGATGTTTTGAAGTTGCATTCCTTTTCAGAATCATATCTGGGATCGTAGCTGAGATTGAAGAAAGCATTAGGAGATCAACCTTTGTCAAAGATTTTAATCTAAGTGAGCTTCTAGCTCTACACACTAAATGCATCAATTTGGTTGAACTTCTGGTAAATCTTGACTGCTAAAACTCGTATATATTTCTAGTTCTTTGAGTTCAAGTTTGTCACCTTACGTCTTCTTTAGGTCGAAGGCAATGAGAAACATTATACTAAAGTTGTGAAAGTGCTGCAAGATATCCTTGAAATCGTCACAATTGAGATGATGAGAAACGGATCCAGGTTTGCATATTGTGTTGTTCTCTCTTGATTAATCGGTTTACAGTAGAAGTTACAGTTTCGATCTGTTTACTTCTAACTGTATTAATTTGGGTTATGTTTTATCTCAAATCTGTAAAAGAAAAAATAGCTAAAAGGGAACAGGTCAAAGCTATTTCCAAATTATTGTTTCTGTAATCATAGATAGCACATTACTTGTTAATAAAATGGACTTGTGTGGTCAACACGTCCCGTTTGACATGTCACTCAACCAACTCATCTTGCTGCCTCTACTTTTTAGAGTCTTTCTGGTTAATTTGTTTAACTTAATAATTTGATTACAGAACAATGGAGGCGGTCAATGCTTACCAACAAACTGAAGGAAGTTTACAGACATATTTTGATGATGTTGAACCCGACCCACAACTATTTGCATCAAGGCATTCTATCCATTTCCCATTGCCAGATAGTGATTCTATCAATGAGAAGGTTTTCTCTTCAAAAACTCAAGACAACATGTAATATTAAACGTTTTCTAGAGACACTAATTAGTATGAATCCTGACTGTGTAGATCAAGCGTTTCTTTTTGCTGCTTACTGTCAAAGATACAGCAATGGACATACCTTCAAACCTTGAAGCACGAAGGCGTATATCTTTTTTTGCAACTTCCCTGTTTATGGATATACCTCGAGCCCCCAAAGTGCGCAACATGCTATCTTTCAGGTTTGCATTATTCATAGATTCACCATAACCATCTTGACCATATATTCTGCAATATTTTCATATAGGTGTTTGGATGTCATTCTTCAAAGCAATAATATGATACAATAAGTATCAATTAGATAATCATCCATGATAAATTGAGTCAATGAAAAATAATGTTTTGATGTACTAATAAGATAATAAGATGTTTAACTGTTCAATAAATTCTGACTATTTAAGAAATCAGTAGATAAAATGACCAAAGTGAGAAATGCTACACAGATTGTCAAACAGGATAAAAATTTCCAAAATTGAGTGTTTAATCCAAAGCAAAGATAAAATTACTAAAACACTAACTGAGACTGGTTTTTGAGAATTGAAATCGCGATAATAATCAGTTCCAAAACTCAAAAACTCGTTTGGATTCTGATGACCGATAACTTATGTTATGGTTATAGTGTTTTGACTCCACATCTAATGGAAGAAGTTAAATTCTCTACAAAGGAGCTGAAGGAAAGCCAAGATAATGTTTCCATAAGCTTTTACATGGAAAAAATATATCCAGGTGCGAGTAGTTGAAGATCTTTGTATTTATCATAATTATCTTTTCTTATAATTTCTTACATCTTTTGTTTTCTAGACAACTACGAAAACTTATTGGAACGGTTGGGGGTTGAAAACATAGAGGATGATGATGAGCATGCCAAGGAGGAGCTCCGAGATTGGGCTTCTTTTCGCGCGCAGACTCTTAGTAGAACCAGTGAGTAGTTGTGTTATGCATTCGACATGTTGAGTAACTATACACCCGAAGTTGACACATAAAAAAGAAATGTTTAGTTCTTCTGAAAATTCGCATATGTACGTTAATTTGAATATTGTATTTCATTAACAGTTCGCGGAATGATGTATTACCAGAAAGCCTTAAAGCTGCAAGCTTTTCTTGATATGGCTGAAGATGATGGTTAGTCAAATTCTAGATAAAACACTAAATTGTATCTATCAAACACAAAACTTGATTTCTTCATGTTCATCATTGCTACAGATATTCTTCAAGGTTATGATGCGATCGAGAGGGGAATGATACATTATCCGCTCAGCTTGATGCAGTAGTGGACTTGAAATTCACTCATGTTGTCTCCTGTCAAATGTTTGGGTCGCAGAAAACGTCTGGCGATCCTCAGGCACAAGAAATCATCGATCTTATGATAAGATATCCTTCATTACGCGTGGCATACGTTGAAGAAAAAGAACAAAAAGTTGACAATAAAACCACAATGATTTATTCATCTATATTAGTCAAAGCAGTCAATGGTTTCGACCAGGTACGAGAATTTAGAGAATTTACTGACACCAACGGCTATTTACCAACTGGTTTCTAGTAAATGATGTTACATGGTCGTTTATGTATTTACAGGAGATATATCGTGTAAAGCTTCCAGGGCCACCGAACATTGGAGAAGGGAAACCCGAGAATCAAAATCATGCCATAATTTTTACTCGCGGAGAAGCTCTACAAGCAATTGATATGAATCAAGTATGCTAACGACTTTCAATCTAAATCATTAACTTTGACTTTCATGATAGTCAACTGATAACACATGTTTACAGGATAACTATCTGGAAGAAGCAATCAAAATGAGAAATCTCCTACAAGAATTTCTTCCACGACTAGGAAAGCGTCCTAAAATACTTGGTATAAGGGAACACATATTCACCGGAAGGTTTGTTTCGACTTTTGCTTGAAGTCAAACTTTGACTTTTCATTCTTTGAGTCCTATATGATCTTTACTTCTTTGTTCTTTGCAGTGTTTCTTCTTTAGCATGGTTCATGTCTTACCAGGAGACGAGTTTCGTCACAATTGGTCAACGACTTCTAGCCAACCCTCTCAGGTGCCAGCCTTTTGTAACTATAGGCTCATTTTAGCACTAGCTCGTCAGCCCGAGACATTTTGAAACTTGCTGAACCATTTGTGATTTCTTGATTAAACAGGATTAGATTCCATTATGGGCATCCAGATCTTTTTGACAGAATATTTCACCTAACAAGAGGTGGCATAAGCAAAGGTTCAAAGACAATAAACTTAAGCGAAGACATTTTCGCAGGATATAATACTACATTACGAAGGGGACATATCACGTACCACGAGTATATACAAGTTGGTAAAGGTCGTGACGTGAGCCTGAATCAGATATCAAAATTTGAAGCGAAAGTAGCAAACGGGAACAGTGAACAGACTCTTAGCCGTGACATCTACAGGCTTGGCCGGCGGTTTGACTTTTTCCGAATGCTTTCTTGCTACTTCACAACAGTTGGTTTCTACTTCAGTAGCCTGGTAATTTGTTATCTATATACGGGTCGGTTAAGGTTTGCTTTTATCTCAAACGGGTCAGACAAAAATATTTAAAGAGAAATTTACTTATGTAATCAATGAACAAACATTGTTGCTAGTCGACCCTAATGGGTCATTTTCGTATGACAAATAACTATTTTGACCTGAACCCGTTTAGATTCCGTTAGTCACCCGCCCAAACAACTCATTTGCCAACTCTATTTCTAACTTCTGTTTTTGCAAGAAAATATGCTTAAAATTCCCATCTATTTCAAATCTTGCAGATATCGGTGATGGGAATCTACGTGTTCTTATACGGGCAACTTTACCTCGTGCTAAGCGGTTTAGAGAAAGCCTTACTTCAAGAGGCTAAAGTGCACAACATACGGTCCTTAGAGACAGCATTAGCATCGCAGTCGTTTATACAGCTCGGGTTATTAACCGGGTTACCAATGGTGATGGAGATTGCACTCGAAAGAGGATTTCTTAACGCCCTCAAAGATTTTGTTCTTATGCAGCTACAGTTAGCTGCACTTTTCTTCACATTTTCACTTGGTACAAAAACACATTATTTTGGTCGAACCATCCTTCATGGTGGCGCCAAGTACCGACCCACAGGAAGAAAAGTTGTGGTTTCTCACGCGAGTTTTACAGAAAACTACAGATTATACTCAAGGAGTCATTTCGTGAAAGGATTCGAGTTACTTTTACTCCTGATCGTTCATGATATCATCAGGCGGTCATATAAAAACTACATGACTTATATTCTGATCACATATGCCATTTGGTTCTTATCATTAACTTGGTTGTTTGCTCCGTTTTTGTTTAATCCTTCGGGTTTTGATTGGGGGAAGATAGTTGATGACTGGAAAGACTGGAACAAATGGATTAAACAACAGGGTGGGATCGGGATTCAGCAAGATAAGAGCTGGCAGTCTTGGTGGTATGACGAACAAGAACACCTCCGCCATTCAGGTTGGGGATCTCGGGTCATCGAGTTACTTCTATCTTTGCGGTTTTTCATTTACCAATATGGTCTCGTCTATCATCTTGATATAGCTGGCACGAATAAAACCGTTGTGGTTTATGTCCTCTCGTGGGTTGTTATTCTCATGATTTTCATTTTAATCAAGGTAAGACTCGTGTTTATAAACATCTTCACGACTACACATGCTTATTCTAAAGAGGTGGCAAAATGTAAGGGTCAAACAAAAATGTGGGTAGTGAGTCAAAATGGATTATTGTGTACATGTGTATGTTTCGGTATGGGTCGAGCTTGCATGACCCGAAACACCCTTTTTCTAAAAAATTTAATATTATTATTAATACTGATATCAAATATGATTACAAGAATTATAGTATTTCAATAATGGTGTATTTTTCATAAAAACAATGATTTCGGAGGTTTTATGCATTAAAAATATGCTTTGGCGACTCTGAGATGTTTTCTTTATAGCTAAATTCTTTATTTGATCTGTATAAAACTTAACCTGAAGGAATTTTGCCACCTACAATGTCCTACGAATGATTTCTAATCACACGCGATGTTCATGCAGGTCGTAAATGTGGGCAGACGATACCTCAGTGATAACCATCAGCTTTCGTTCAGGCTATTCAAAGCTTCTCTCTTCCTGGCTGTCATAGCAACCATAATGACTCTTTCCTACATCTGTCAATTATCTGTAGCTGATTTGATCGTCTGCTGTTTTGCGTTTCTACCCACCGGCTGGGGCCTGATACTTGTAAGCTGTCATGAATCAGTTTTACTGGCTGAAACAAACATCTTGTTCTTTCGATTTCTTGAATCTCAAGTAACTACCTTTCTTGATTTCCAGGTTGCACAGGCATTCAGGCCATTACTTCAGGGCACGGTTCTGTGGAAGTTCACACGCCTTTTTGCTCAAGCTTATGATTATGGAATGGGTGTCATTCTTTTCACACCGATTGCTTGTTTGGCATGGCTTCCGATCATTTCAGCTTTTCAAACACGGTTTCTGTTCAACAGAGCTTACAGTAGGAGACTGCAGATTCAACCGATTCTTAAAGCCAAAAAGAAACACGCATAGCTTTTTCCTGCATTCAAAATCCTATGTACATGATATATATAGTTCATATAAGATATCACATCATAGTGTAGTGCACATAACAACCATTTTTTGTGGTTTTATTAAGTCATAAGTAAATTACAGGAACACAATGTAACTCTTTGCATATCAATGATAGATCATCTTTCAAAATCCAAACTTGGTATCAAACAAACCTTCAAAAGAATCAATCATGCATTTTTACTGTAATTTCTACCGCAATCAATCTTATATTAAAGTAAAAGGCTAAAAAGATTCGAAGTAGGGAGTTTTCAACAAAAAGTTCTTTCCATTTACATATATTTATCCGTTTAAAACAAAGGACATCGGTTTAACATGTCACACACGTTCACCCGACCAAGCCTATTTGCAGGATATACAGGGTATACACAACTATCATGAAACTTGCACACACCTACGACATAAAAACGTTCATCCACAGCTAAAGAACAGACCCAATTATTTAGGTGAAAGGGAAGATATTCCTTGATCCCCGGTGGCCTGTAAAGACGTTTCCTGGCCTGTTCTTGTAAAATCATCTACTTCGGTTTTATCTACCCCGTTTACATTTACACCATCGATTATAAACGTGTTTGGATCATCTACATTGACTTCACCAGTTGGGATCACAGGACTCGTTGCAGCAATACCTGAAACCATCTGACCAGGACCATTTGGACTCACTTTACCATCAGGTCGGTATCCCGGTGACCCCATGGGTCCAAGCTCACCAGAAGAGTCCAACTGCTCAACCAGATCTGTATCTCTTTCTTTATTAGACCCTTTACGTGAAACAGCATGCATCATGCCACGAGCAGAATTCCCCGTGTGCTTCAAAATACCTTTGACCATACCTTTGACTTTCCTCTTATCCGGGCTTCCCGGCTCACTTCCATCTGGGCTCTCTTCTGATTCCACTTTCGGATCCTGACCTGGTGATAAAGGATTATCCTCCATTACAAGCTTAACTCCAATCTCCTTCTTGTTCACAGCCCTAACGTTTTCATGTGGAGTATTGCAATCTTCATCAGCCATTTTCTTAAAACTTCTTGATTTATCTTTATCAATCTCTGGTCTCGGGCTTCTATGAAACAGTGAACCAACCTTATGGAACCCCCTCTTAACCATGTTTCTTGATTTTGGTTTGTTACCTTCTAGACTTTCGTCCGTGCTGCTTGAGTCATTTGGGGATGGTTCAGCCCTGATGCTACCGGTCACCGACTCACTGTCTTTATGGACCCTGTTTTTCCCTTTTCTTGGCTCCCAAACTTGTGCTACATCTGCACCCGGATGGTGAACCCATATGCCAGTCTCTCTTTGCCCTTCGACATCAATCGGTTCAAAATGACCATCTGCCATTTTTTTAGATTTTTCAGGCAATTTATCTGAACCGTCTACTTTCTTAAATTCACCCTTTGATGCATTGTCATCATTCTGTTCAACTACCTTTTCTTCAGCTTCGATAACTTTAATAGCAAGATGCAATCTTCCTGTTTTAATCTTCTCAAGAGGCAACCACATGTCATGTCTCTGGCCATCTCTAAAATCATTAATCTTTACACAGCAATCTCTGCATGAAATACACATAATTCAATAATATGAACACAAGTTTATATATATTATGAGTACAAAGTACCAAATCAAGAAATAGGGAGTAAAAACAAACCCAAGGGTGTCGTCAAAAATGTGATCTTTATCACGGACTCCGATTTCAAGAAGATTAGGTGAATCCCATGAAGTAATTGGGATCTTGAATTCTTCATACCATTTTGGAGATAATGTTTTCCTCTGCGTCTTGGTCTTGAACCGGTATGCACCAAGCTTTCCTTTAATGTAAGGATCCGCCAACCCTGGAAAATGGTATGGTTAGCCCACATGCTCACTAAACGATTTGGAAAAATAATACATTTTTTGAAGTAAACTTACCGTTCATGTCAGATGGTTTCATATCAGATCCTTCCACAATTTCCACTAAGACGTGACCAACTGGTTCTTTTGCATCAACCGAAAACCAAGTTTCTAAAATATAAGACAACAAAAAAGATTCAAGTTCAAAACCTACCATAACATGTGTTACCACAAAAATTTCATGATAGTTTTCGAGTCACAAAATTTTACCTGGTTCTGGTGAAACAAATTTCTCTACATCAACCACCAACATATTAGGCTGCAAAATCGGTAAACTTGTTAATCAAACACCATTTTGAAAGATGTTTCAGCAAACCAAAGTAGGTAAAACATAAAGGTGGCAATCATTATGCAATACTCATGAATGAGTCGGAATTGGTTATGGATTGTTCATAAAGGTCAGACGGGTCAAACATAAATTTAATGAGACAAAATGGAGCCAGACCGGTTGTAAGTCACCCATAGTGTATTTAATGCTTATAGCCTCCAAATTACTTTTTTAGATTATTGTAAAAAGGTTGCTCAAAGCATATTTGTGTCTGACTATATAAATGATGGAGAAAATGGACAAGAGGTATTTAGTCGATTTAACCCGCGATGTGACCCGTTTTCACCCGCTGCCCAACCTGCACTGAACGAGCATGTTACCTCAACCAGTGTCTCCTCGAATGCAACCGTCAGAAGCTTATCCTAATCAAGTGGAAAATTGTATTAAGCATGTATAAGATCAAGTGTGTTCATGTTTGCGTAAATCACAATTGATGAAGTAAACCATGTACTAACCAACCATCCAGCAATCCCAGGGACTTCAGTAACATCAAGACCATGAGAAAACATTGGTTTTACAGTCATCTGAAAGTATGGTGGTTCAACAAAGCACACCCTCAAACGTCCAAGAAATGGCCATTTTGGGAGAAACTTTATTCCTACCAGTACCTAAACGAATTTCGAATATTACAAATTACACAATTAACTGCGTAAAGCTTGATTATTACAGAAGATAAGTGGAAACACAGACCTTTCCTTCAACATGCATTCCTGTTATATGCATTTTAGCTGACATCCCAAAACCCAATCTTTTTGTAAGTTTTACAGCTAAAGTTGCACTCATGTCATCAGCTGTTTTGAAATTAAGTCCCAGTTCCAAAACCTTAACAAAAAGGATGAATAAAAAACACAAACTAGAAATCACCAAAAAGAGAGATGTTTTCTACAAAACAAGCCCATGAACAAAGCAACTTAACATACCAAATGATCATCACCGGTAGATTGTCGACAAACCCTCATTTCAGTAATCATGGGTGGTGATCTTCCCATATATAAGTTCTGAACCGATGCTTCTTTCTACACACATTGTTACGTATAAAGAATAATCAATACCAACTTCTCAATTTCATCCCTTGGTTATTCCATACATCGATTCACCATACAAGAAGACTTGAGAACAAAAGAACACTTATAGACCCTTGGATCAAAGAAACAAAGGGTTGAGTGGATTGTAGGTGTTCACATGTGAACAGAACTTTTAAGAATTGTAAGATGTACTCAACAGTCAACCCGATTAACCAACACTCCAAATTCCAACCTCGAATTTCCCCTAATTTCAAGATATTTGTAGTTTTAAGTATTCTTTTCAATTTTTCTTTCAATGTGCCACTATGTCACAGGTGGGGAAGTTCACTATTTTAGGCAAAAGAGATGTTTAACCTATGAGATATATTAAGTTTCTCTCTAAAAGAGATGTTTAACCATAATTAGCTAGAACGTATCTATAATTCTTCAGTCATCTGGTACAATCTAACCCAAGACATTTTCACAATTACAAATTTTCTAAAATCTGATGCAGCATTCAACTAAATTGAGCTGCAAACCTTGTGAATAAAAGATATTGGTCCGAACATTCGAGCTTAAAAAGGATAAAAACTAAGATGAATCCATACCACGGTCCACGGTTTGTACTTCTCCAAGAACCATGGTATAATTGGAAGGAGTATTTTCTGTGAGACAATATTTTCCATACATATTGGCCAAATATTTTCAACCAAATGGTTCAACCATCGTACCGATTCAGAATCAGATAGTACCTACACAAAACAAAAGGGGATCAACGAATTTCGCCTTTTCACGCTAAAGATTCAATTATTCAACTTGATCGCTATGAATAAGCTAAAAATTGAAGCACAATTAAAAGAATATGAAAAAGATAGTCAAAATGTGAAAGAATCTAAAAGAAACCAACATCAATTCACTGAATCAACTATGGCTAAAGATTCAATTATTCAACTTTTTGTTTCAATTTGATCATCAGAAAAGTTTAAAAAGATTCACCCTTTTTTGATTGGCTTGTCTCCTTTCTTCAAATCGCACCTTTCTTCTGAATCTTTCTGCAAAATTCTCATGAACCTTGAACAAAAATAAAACAATTAAAACCCTAAAAAACACATTAAAATCTTGCAGACACAAACAGAGTTCTACAACCAACAAAAATCTTACTTACCAAATAAAGATAGATAAAAGAGACAAAGTAAACAAACGGGTGACAAGAACTGAATGAAGAGAGCAACCATATCACCAACAACACAATGCCCACATGATGAATGATCGAAACCTCTGTTATATCCATCGAGCAAGATTCCACAAGTTGACTTTTGACCTTTCTTGTTCTTCGAATTCAACCATTTAAATCAAGAAAATCGAAGATTTGAAGCACACCCACTTCATCAAACTCTGTAAGATTTCGTTGGAACCCAAAGTCAGAGCTTGTTAGAAACTTAAAATGTTGGATTCAAGAACGATCAAGAACAATCCTAGGGTTCTGAATATGTATCTATTTGAAGAAAGTTGTGAGTCAAGAAAAAGGGTATTTTCTTTTGGAATTACAGATCTGCATATAAACACTGTATTGACTATTGATTTGATGTTTGATGGTTGATTTTTAAGTATTTATACGAGGTTGGGGTTGAGTTGACCGGAGGGTGGTGGCGAAAAGCTGTTCCGTTGACCCGAATCCGACGGCTCATAGAGGTGTTGTACAGGTGTGTAGCACATGCCAACGTGGTGCAGTTGCACTGGATTTTACCCCAGATGTTTTTTCTCTTTGTACACTTGTAATGTCTGCTAGCACACGTGTCATTTTCTGACTTTAATAAGTTTATGTTTTATTAAATTCTTGAAATAACGTTTGATTGTAAAACAAGATAAATGAATAAAAAGAACTAAAGAATTAGAATCGTACACAATAGAACCTCATTTGCAGTAAGTTGTTGACTGGGCCCCGGAAAAGAATTTGATGAGGAAAGATATTATTTACTTATATATAATACTAATTACTAATTTAATTGTGCAATCATGGATTGTTCCTATGCTTTATTAAGTTGTATTCATTTTTGTTTTTCTTATTGTTTTTTTTTAATTTCTTAATTTTAGCTTTAATAATTTTATATTTTTTACGACTTAACCCATATGATTTTTCACTTTTAACTATGCTTCCTTAGTTTTCATATTTTACGAATTCTATGTTCTAAGTTTCGGTGTAAATTTTACAAGTTAACATGCTGTAATGTGTGTT
Organism: Flaveria ramosissima; assembly: GCA_025215565.1. Lineage (NCBI taxonomy): Eukaryota > Viridiplantae > Streptophyta > Magnoliopsida > Asterales > Asteraceae > Flaveria > Flaveria ramosissima. The sequence goes on from CM046042.1 coordinate 32,893,319, forward strand.
TGCTTCAACGTTTTTACGTCTATTTTTTCCTGTTTAATGGTATCGTCACAAAGCGCGTTAGATCGACTTAATTATTGTTTTTAATGCTTTACGTTTCACGTGCGGAATTCAAACGTTTTTACCTAAAAGAATTGTCTAGAATAAAAAAAACATTTATAGTATGGCATTGACAAGGCCTGTGAAGGAATAGACCGATATATTAAAACAGGATCCATGGAAATTTTTTCATGAACGTCGGATGTTTACAGTTAAATATTATATTTTTTTAGTCCGGTTTTGTTCTAGTCAGGTTGGGTAAGAAAAAGATAAAAGCAAATTAAGTATCAAATACATAATAAAAGTAGTTTTATCATTATTAAAAATACATACTTAAAACACAAGCTCATTATGTTTATATTCTTCTAAATATGCATCATCAAATGTAAGTGTAAGTAAAACCAAATTAAGTGTCAAATTCATAATAAAAGTACTTCAGTTGAATGTCTATCAACGGTGGAAGGGTAGAAGGTAACATCTAGTCTGGAGTCTGTCTATCAATAATATAAATAGTAGACAAGGAATACATAAATAGAAAATACTACTACTAGTAATAGAATACAGTAAGAAAAGACGACGATAAAGCTACTAATAATAGCACTTGCATTTGCACTAAAAATCAATACGCTCCTTTAAAATAGACACGCTAAGGCAAAGCGAAGGCAAATACATATAATCTCATCTGTTTTTTAAAAATTTAAGACAACTATCATCTCTGTCAAAAATCTATTCTTTCCCCTAAAATATATACGCTAGATTCAATCTAAGACAAAACCTATATGCTTCTATAATACCCAAAATTAAAGACTACTAGCGTCTCCATAAAAAATCTAACTTTCCCCAAAAATATATACGTTAGGGTAGTCTAAGCAAAGCTATGTATTCTACTAAAATTCATAACTTTTATCTAACGTTTCAAACATTTCATTACCAATCATGTCCTTAAAGATAAACGAGTCTAACAAATCTTGCCTAATATGTCTATCACATGTCAGTTTGCATGCATAAGCTCCTCCTCCCCTCCACTATAAGAACTTTCATGGTTCTTATTGATGGCATCGTTTGTGTCAACTACGCATAAACATATTTTCTCAATCTTCTTTTCCTTGTCCTATATCTAAAATGCATGTCGCTCCTTTTTTTGAACTTATTTTTTATGATATGCTCACACATCCATCTTATTAGTAATTATTTTACTTAAAACATACACAAGACTTGAGATGTTACAAAAATCGATTTAAAAAACTACCGTAATACTATACTAAAACAAAAATAATAATAATAAAATTCTTTATTTCATGATAGTAACTTTTTCTAGAAAGTAATAACGCATACAACGGGACAGAAAGTCCTTCCTTTTTGTTCCATATTTTCCTCCGAATTAAGTTTTTCTCATATTGAAATCACATACAATAATTTTAATAAAAACAACTTTTATATGGGGTCCTCTTGATCACTTGAAGTGATTTTTAGACAGAATTAACATAATTATTATTGTGAGGATTAAGCTAGACTTGAACAAAAAAAACCGGGTATAGACCCGACCCGGCGTACCCGACCCGGGTCCGGGTAGTACTCGATACCGGGTGTACCCGGTTCGTACCCGGATTAAACCGCCGGTTTCTACCCGGTTTGGGGTTTTTGAAATTTTCAGGAACCGGACCCGACCCGGACCCGAACCCGAACCGGTTGAACCCGGGTTGGACCCGGTTTTGACCGTTTTTTTTTTAAAGTAGCCGTTTTTAACGGCTATATAGCCGTTGGGGACCAAATGTGACCGTTTTTTTGGTTGTTTTTGCCTCTAAAATAAGTATAAATAGGTGTGGGTTGATATGGTAAGGTACCCAAGCTTCAAACACAAAAAAACATACGCAAAAAACGCAAACAATACTCTCGTTTACTCTCAAATATCAAAATGGCTCACTCTCAATCTTCCGTTGGTCAAGGTTCATCGAACTCTCCATCCGTCGTTCGTGTTCTTCCACACAATCGTAACATGGATGTTTGGTGCAATTGGGATATGGTTGAGTTAAGTGACGGATTTGTAAAGGCTCGTTGCAAGTTTTATGGAGCTTTACTTGCTAAAGATTCTAACACGACTTTAAACAAACACATTAGCAAGAAGTTTTGTAAGTCGTTGAAAAATTATTCGGATTCGCAACAAACACAATTGAGTGGAGACGGTGAAATCTTTAATTACAACGTTAATGAGGTTCGAGATCGAATGGCAAAGTTCGTGATTCAAGAATTATATTTCATGGCTTTGAAGTTTAAAAATTTTCAAAATAAAAATAGTATGTTTAGAGAAATGATAGAACCAATGAAAGACAAGTTTAAAAAATATTTTCTTGAGTTACCACTCGTTTTTATGTGTGCCGCTGCTTTAAATCCTTTTTTAAATGTAGCGGGGGTAGAATTTTTAATAGACGAGATAAATGAAAATTTGGATATACATGACGAAAACCCCAATTTTTCAACCAATGCAAAAGAAGATTTTAATACAAGTTTGAAAATTATTTATAATTTTTATTTAAATAAATATAGGCCTAACGTATATATAACTACGCCAAGAGAATCAACCTCAAGTGCTAGTACCTCGTTTAAAGACCCCGTTATGACTATGTTGAATGTTGTTCGGGATGTGACGGCTAAACGTCAAAGGGGTAACGCCCCAACAAGCGAACAAGCGAACTTGGTATTTATAGTACGACGAATTTTATTTCAACTATGAGTACTCAAGATTATCATGCATTTGATATTTTGGCTTGGTGGAAAGGAAATGAATCCAAATTTCCAATTCTTTACGCTATGGCCCGTGATTTACTAAGCGTCCAAGCTTCTACGGTAGCTTCGGAGTCTGCGTTCTCTTAGTGGCAGGGTAATATCATTATGGAGAACAAGATTAACTCCGGAAGCGGTGGAGATGTGCATTTGTTTAAAAGACCACTTAGACGCGATGGATCGTATACAAGACAAAACAAATCTTGAAGACGAAATTGCAATCGAATCTAAAGTACACGATGAAGAGGTAGAAGAAGGAGTATCTTCTGGTATATCCGACGAAGAATTAGCATTTGATGAAGTCTCTCGAAGAAAATAGACGATTAGTTAAATAAAAGTTTTATATTATTCTTTATTGATTCGTTAATGTATTTTTTAAGTTGTTTTAATAAATAAATAATCATGAGTTATAGATGTTTTTTTAATGTTGTTATACATGTTTTTTAATGTTGTTATAATAATAATAATAATAATAATAATAATAATAATAATAATAATAATAATAATAATAATAATAATAACAATAATAATAATAATAACAATAATAATAATAATAATAATAATAGAAATAATAATAACAATAATAATAATCATAATAAGAACAATAATAATAATAATAATAATAATAATAATAGTAGTAGTAGTAGTAGTAGTAGTAGTAGTAGTAGTAGTAATAATAATAATAATAATAATAATAATAATAGTAATAATAATAATAATAATAGTAATAAAAATAAAAAAAATACAAAACCCGGTTGTACCCGGTTCTGGACCCGACCCGGTCCGGACCCGACCCTAACCGGGTAGGCCGGGTAGGGTTTTAGTGTCCTCCAACCCGGCCCGGGTTCGTACCCGGATTCATCAATACCCGGGTACAAAAATACCCGACCGGACCGAACCCGGTTTGAACCCGGTTCCGAGTCCGGCCCAAAACCCGGTTTGTGCAAGTCTAGATTGAGCTGTCAAAAAGATTATTATTCCAATAAAAAGTATTTTGAAGGCAAATGCTCTTTGATGGGTAGTTGAATGGAGGGAGAAATCCTTTTTTCTTTTCATATTGAATGTAATCTATTACTTTGAGATCATGAGAACGTTGTGAATTTTTTTAACTACAAATCTGTCATGCTCTTACTTTAAACTATTTCATATAATTTTACATTATTTATGGGTTTAAACCCAGGACTTCTATTCTATGGAACAGAGCCTTTACTAAGTGGACTAGTCCCACATCAAACCTAGTGAATTTATATAAATTATGGCATGCATCTCTAAATAGAGGGATTTTTATTAAAATTAAGAAATAGAACTTTTTTGACAATGTAGTTGTGTCTTGAATATCGTCTAACGATAAAGAAAAAAGATAGTCAAAAATTCAAAATTATGTTTGTCTTTTAATTACGCTTTCTCGTCTCGAAACTTGACTATTCTTACGAAACTGCAACAGATCCATTTTTAATGAGAGAGATTTGAAACGTATTCTATAGGAGAGTATAGAGGTGTGAGGATAGAAATAAAGTGTAAAAGAGATAAAATTGGGTTGAATTATAAAGAGTTAGAAAATTAATAAACTATTTTTAAGTAACTAGGGCAACGGTTAAAATGGATTGAAAAGAACCCGCAGAAAGCGGGAAAATCCCTGGTTTGGGGGAAAATTTAACCCCCGGAATCGGGGGAATGGTGTTTCCATCCGGGGTTTATTCACAACTCTGAGAATTACACTTTGGATATCACTCCATAACACCTAAAAGTTATTCGATTAAAAATAATATCTATGAAACTTGTTTAAAAAAAGAGATCAACTTAATGGTGGTTAGTATTTTTGGAGTAAATTACACGGATCGTACTTAAGGTTTGCTCAAATTTAGCATTTCGTCATTGGGATTGAAAAATTACATGTTTTTCTAAGTTTTGAAAAAACGTAACACATTTCGTCCTCGGTTAAATGTACGTTAGTATTTGTCGTGAAAATAAATAAAAGGATGATTTTACCCTAAACCTAATAAAATCATATTATTATTATATTATTACTATTACTTAATAAAATATAACCCACCCCCATGACCCCAGTACCCAACCCGTACCCCTTCCTACATTTTCACTTCGCCAACGTCGTCGGATGTAACACCCCGAAAAGTCAAAACGAGTCAACTAGAATAATGGGCTTAATTGTGGGTATTTAATAAAAGAAGGAAATGGGTTATGGGCTAAATTGGGTTTATGGGCAAGAGCCTAAGTGATTAAGGGCCCATAATCAGCCCCTTAACCCACCAAAGCAGCCTCCATCTCCCTCATTTGCAACCCTAGCCACCAAATTCATAGAGAGAGAAAGTAGAGAGAGAAAGTGAAGAAAACTCAAGATTTGAAGCTTCAAAGGTTAAGGGGTTGAAGGTCTGAACGATTGAGCATTAAACCACAAGAAAGGAGCAACAAATCCAGGTAAGAACCGACCTCTAAACCCTTCTGTAGATCAAACCCGGATTCTAGGGTTTTGGGTTTTGAAAAGTTGCAAAGAATCGCATAAAGGTCTAATTTTTTACGTATGAAAACATGTATAAAGCTTAGATTTAGCCTCATGGATGATAAACTAAGGGTTTGGACGTAAAAAAGTTGCGATTTTAGGTTAAAAATGGGTTGGTTCGTCATTTCAGCTCGATCTGCGAAACTGTCTATGCATCCAACGAAATTGCATATTCAAGTTGCGAAACTGTGGGTTTTCTGCAAAACTATAGTTTCGCAGGTAATTTCGCAGCCATGGAAATTCCAACGAAAGTTGGGCGAAACTGCCATGCGAAACTGTCAGCGAAACTAGCAGCGAAACTGTCAGCGAAACTACTTTTCTGGCAGTGAAATTAGCAGCGAATTTAGGCAGAAATTAACCCCTTAGTGTGTTAACTTGTCTGCGTGTTGTGTAGTGTGATCCTAGCCTAGAAAGCTTAGTCTAAAAGTTATTCGCGGTATCCAGGTGAGTTCTAGATCCCCTTATTTATAAGTTTCCCACGTTTTGGGGTTATTATGCATACTAAATATACGTTTTTAAATGACCTAGATTTTATGAGATTTTATGATGACATGTACACTATATGTTGTGTTGTTTACCTGTAAAGTATTATATATATTAAAGTGGAAGATGACATTAATGAAAAGTGAAACTTAATGAATGTTACCTCCGGGCCCATTTGATGATGAAAAGTCTTGCAAGCACTATGATCGACTTCACTTACGTGAGTCTGATGTATGATGATTGATCCGTATTCATGAGCGGGCTATGTGCTTGGCAGTGTGGATCAACTGTCGGGGGTTAGCTACCATGAAGATGTGTACCGACAGGGATCGACATTTGTTGTCGATCAACATGGAGGTCTTGCTTTGTGCAATCTCATTTATGATAAAGTGAAAGATAATGAAAGAATGAAAGATAATGAACATGCTTATTATGATGCAAGTAATGTTATGTATTATGTTGTATGCGTGGTCATTATATGAAGGATAAAATTTATATTTTTTTATATTATTTAAAAACTAGAACCCACTCATGGAAGCTGAATTTTATGCATAATAGTTGGCCGGTAAATGATGCTGCTGGGGATGACACAAGGTGGGAAGCTACTTGGATGGCATTTGCGTTTATAAAATCTTTTATTGTAATTTAAGAACAAGTACTATGTTTTATTTACCATTGAAGGACAAATGTATGAGTACAATATGGTTTCCAAGTTTTAAATGAATGTCTATTTAATTCCGCTGCAATGTTTTGGTTATTAAAAATGATTTTATGCTATGATTAACCAACTGTGAGGTTCCCCGGGAACGGGGCCTTACAAGTTGGTATCAGAGCCAAAGTTTAAGAGAATTGGGTAAATTGTTTTCAAAACCTAAACTTAAACTCAAAATGGGATCGAATGAAGGATGCCAATCCAAGTAGCTACGTGTCATCAGGTAAAAGTTTCAAGTAAAACCGGAATTATGTGCGTGTGTTATTTGTTTTATGTGCTTGTAGATTTGAATACTGATATATGTTAGGATAGTGATTGCTTGGGAGGAGGGTAAGGTAAGTGGTTAATCACACTTGGCCACTGTAATTAAGGACTTACCGTACTTATAATGATCTGAGCAATTATCTTGAATAACCATTTTGGTGTTTGAATCTTATAGGACTTAGTTATGGCGGGTAGAAAATCAGGGAAGGCAACCCGAGGAGGTGCTCGTGGCGGGCGTACTACTGAGCCACGTGTCACCCGGAGTAAAGCTAAGGCTCCCGAGACTGTTCATGAGGAGTCAGACCTCCATAGTCACCCGGAGGGGGAGGGATCAGCCACCCTCAAATCCACTGTGAAGGAGGCTATCGTTGACGAAGTCTACAATGTCATGCAAAATGTCTTACCCTTTGTGGTGACTGAGGTGATCAAGGCAGTCAAGGATGGAGAGAAAGCTGATAAGAAGAGGAAGGAAAGTGAGAAGAATTCTGGAAGGTCCACCGGGAGGACGGAGGAATCTGAAGAGAAGCCATCAAACCCTAAGGTGGTAGTCCATGATGACGACAGTGATGAGGAGTCCGAGAGAGAGACTACTAGGGGGTGCAACTATGGGGCATTTCAAAGGTGCAAGCCCCCGACCTTTGACGGTAACGACAATGCTACTGCCGCTCATCGCTGGCTTAGAGAGATGGAAGCGGTACTGGAAATTAGTGAGTGCCGGGAAGATCAGAAAGTTAAGTTTGCCACTCATTCTTTCGTTGACTCAGCGTTGTGCTGCTGGGACAATGTTGTCCAGGCTGAAGGAAAGCGATCGATAGCCAGAATAAAGTGGTCTGAGTTGAAGGAGTTGGTGCTGGAGGAGTATTGTCCCCATCAGGAATTAGACAAGATTGAGAAGGAGTTCTTGCATTTGGAGGCTGGGAACATGACTCATCAAGAGTATACCTCCAAGTTCAATGAACTTGCAAGACTTGTGCCAGACTTGGTGAAACCTGCATCAAAGAAGATCAAGAGATACATGCAGGGTTTGCCCGTGGACATCAGGAGGCACATGATTGCGGCCAGACTGGGTACGTTTAGGTCTGTGGTGGATTTAGCTGGGAGGTTGTACGATGAGAGAGATCCAATGCCTGTACAGAAGAAGGGGGAGAAATGGAGTGGGAACAAGAATGGAAATAGGAAGAGGTTTGGTGGTGACAACTTCAGGAGTGGAGAGAAGAGGATGAGAGTTGAGGATCAGACAGGGAGACGAGGAAATACAGGGGAAGGAGGTGCTTGTAGAAAATGTGGAAAAGGTCATTCAGGGGAGTGTAGAGTTGGGACTGGAAAATGTTTTAAATGTGGGGGCGAGGGCCACTATGCTAGGGACTGCAAGGCGGTAAAGTGTTACCAGTGTGGCGAGATGGGACATGTGGGAAGGGACTGCAAGAAAGGAAAATCAGGAGGATCATGAACGGTTAGAGATGGAGATAGGGGAAAGGGTGACGGTTCGAAGGTGAAGGCGAGGGCATTCAACATAACTCGTGAGGAGGCCAGGGCAGATCCAGAAGTAGTTTCAGGTATGTTTCTGGTGGACCATAAATATGCTTCTGTGCTCTTTGATTCTGGTGCTAGTAGGAGTTTTGTGTCTGTTGCCTTTTCTCGTTCGTTGCATGATAAGGGTAGGAAGTTAGACGAGCCTTTCTATGTAGAAACAGCCACTGGTAAGTCAACTAAGGTAACTGAGGTGGTTGAGGATTGCCTGATTCAGTTAGAAGATTGTAAGTTCCCTGCTAGGTTGCATGTTATGGCCTTAGGAGGTTTCGATGTGGTGCTAGGCATGGATTGGTTAGCTAGATATGAAGCCAATATAGTATGTAGTAAGAAGATAATTCGTCTAACAGCGGCCGACGGTAGTTCTGTTACGATTCATGGAGATAAGGTGTGTTGTGTACCGAAGGTCGTGTCGATGATCACAGCTGCAAAGTACTTGAGACGTGGGTGTAGCGCTTACTTGGCCTATGTAAAGGATGTGGATGCACCAGAGCCACAATTCTCAAACGTGCTGGTAGTGCGCGAGTTTCCTGACGTCTTTCCTGAAGACCTGACTGGTGTGCCGCCTGACCGCGAAATTGAATTCCAGATTGATTTGCTACCGGGAGCACAACCCGTCGCTAAAGCACCGTATCGATTAGCTCCTTCGGAGATGGTAGAACTGAGGGACCAGTTGCAAGATTTATTGGATAAAGGCTTCATCCGACCGAGTATCTCTCCATGGGGTGCTCCGGTTTTATTCGTCAAGAAGAAAGATGGTAGCATGCGGATGTGCATTGACTATCGCGAGCTCAATAAGCTGACCGTAAAGAATCGGTATCCGTTACCAAGGATCGACGACCTGTTCGATCAACTTCAGGGTGCCAGCTGGTTTTCAAGGATAGACCTGCGGTCTGTTTACCACCAAGTGAAGGTGAAAGAACAAGACATTCCAACGACAACGTTCCGTACGCGTTATGGACACTACGAATTTCTCGTCATGTCCTTTGGTTTAACCAACGCGCCAGCTGCTTTTATGGATCTCATGAATCGGGTATGTCGACCGATGTTGGATAAATCGGTAATAGTGTTCATCGACGACCTCTTGATTTATTCGAAAAGTGAAGAGGAACATGCTGATCATATTCGAGAAGTATTGGAGACGCTCAGAAGTGAGAAGTTATATGCTAAGTTCTCTAAATGCGCATTTTGGCTTTGAGAAGTTCAATTCCTGGGTCATGTGGTTAATCTTGAGGAGATCAGGGTGGACCCTGCGAAGGTTAAAGCGGTGATGCAATGGGAACCTCCAAAGACGCCATCCGAGATTCGCAGTTTCTTAGGGCTAGCAGGTTACTATAGGAGGTTTATCCAGGATTTCTCCAAGATAGCTTCTCCTTTGACTAGGCTGACCCGGAAGGACGTGAAGTATGAATGGGGTACTGATCAGGAGAACGCCTTCCTAGAACTGAAGATGAGGTTAATTCAAGCCCCTGTCTTGACGTTACCTGAAGGGAACGAGGATCTGGTAGTCTACTCGGATCTTGTATGCAGGATTGGGTTGCGTGTTGATGTAACGAGGGAAGGTGATAGCCTATGCTTCTAGACAATTAAAGGTCCACGAGGCCAATCTTACCCATGATTTAGAGTTGGCTGTGGTGGTGTTTGCATTGAAGATTTGGAGGCACTACCTGTATGGGATGAAATGCACCATCTTCACTGATCATAAAAGTCTGAAGTATTTCTTTGAACAAAAGGAACTCAACATGAGGTAGAGGAGGTGGTTGGAACTGATCAAGAATTATGACTGCGAAATTCATTATCATCCAGGCAAGGCCAATATGGTTGCTGACGCCCTTAGCCGGAAGGGACAACCCGAACCAATTCGGGTGAGGGCTTACCAGATAATCATGACGTCTGATGTTATGAAACAAGTGAGGGAGTTTCAAGATGAGGCATTGAGAGATGACGGAGTCAACTCCGAAAGGATGAAAGGACAAGTTTCAGATTTGGGGGAAAACACCCTGGGTGTTAGAACCCGATCTGGGCGAATGTGGATCCCTCTCTATGGGGATCTGAGGGGGAAGATCATGGATGAGGCTCACAAAACTCGATATTCCATTCATCCCGGTGCCACGAAAATGTTTCAGGATCTGAAGAAAGATTACTGGTGGCCGGGAATGAAGCGTGACGTGGTTAAGTACGTGAGCAAGTGCCTGACTTGTCTGCAAGTGAAAGCAGAGCACCAAAGGCCATATGGAAAGATCCAGCCTTTGGATATTCCTGAATGGAAATGGGAACACATCACAATGGACTTCATCACGAAGCTACCTCGCACGGCAAGAGGAAGCGGCGCGATCTAGGTGATTGTTGACCGTTTAACAAAGAGCTCCCATTTCCTACCAATTCGTGAGACGTTTTCCTCTGAGAGGTTGGCAGAGCTATTTATCAAGGAGATCGTGGCTCGTCACGGTGTGCCAGTGTCTATCATTTCGGATAGGGACACACGGTTTACGTCCAAGTTCTGGAAGAGGTTTCACGACTCAATGGGAACTAGACTGCATATTAGTACGGCCTACCACCCCCAAACGGATGGTCAGTCTGAAAGAACGATTCAGACGTTAGAAGACATGCTACGAGCGTGTGTAATCGAATTTGGAGGAAGTTGGGATGAGCACTTACCGTTGGCGGAATTCTCATATAATAATAGTTACCATGCCAGCATTGGTATGCCACCTTATAAGTTGTACGGTAGGAAGTGCAGAACGCCCTTATGTTGGGGTAACATCGGGCAAAAGGAATTGGGAAGTCTTGAAGTGATCGAGGTCACAATCGAGAAGTTAGATAAGATTAAGGCATTCATGAAAGCCGCAAAGGATCGCCAGAAGTCTTATGCTGATAAGAGGCGTAGACCAATAGAGTTTGAGGTTGGTGATAAGGTTATGCTCAAGGTATCTCCCTGGAAAGGGATCATCAGGTTTCGAAACGGGGAAAGTTAAGCCCAAGGTTCATAGGGCCATTTCGTATTGTGGCAAGGGTAGGAAAAATGGCCTACAGATTAGAACTACCTGATGAGTTGAATGGAATTCACCCTACGTTCCATGTATCTCATCTCAGGAAATGTCTGGCAGATAATGATGCAGTTGTACCATTAGAAGACATTGAAGTCGATGAACGACTGAACTATGTAGAGCAGCCGGTGGCCATCCTTGATTGGAAAGAAAAGCACTTACGTAATAAAGTGGTTCCGCTAGTACGAGTACAGTGGAGACACATAATAGGATCAGAATCTACGTGGGAGACCGAGGAGAAAATGAGGAAATTTTATCCTCAATTGTTTGATGACTGACAGGTTTCGAGGACGGAACCTAAATAAGTAGGGGAGACTTGTAACACCCCGAAAAGTCAAAACGAGTCAACTAGAATAATGGGCTTAATTATGTGTATTTAATACAAGAAGGAAATGGTTTATGGGCTAAATTGGGTTTATGGGCAAGAGCCTAAGTCATTAAGGGGCCATAATCAGCCCCTTAACCCACCAAAGAAGCCTCCAAATCCCTCATTTGCAACCCTAGCCACCAAATTCGTAGAGAGAGAAAGTGAAGAAAACTCAAGATTTGGAGCTTCAAAGGTTAAGGGATTGAAGGTCTGAACGATTGAGCATCAAACCACAAGAAAGGAGCAACAAATCCAGGTAAGAATCGACCTCTAAACCCTTCTGTAGATCAAACCCGGATTCTAGGGTTTTGGGTTTTAAAAAGTTACAAAGAATCGCATAAATGTCACATTTTTACGTATGAAAACATGTATAAAGCTTAGATTTAGCCTCATGGATGATAAACTAGGAGTTTGGACGTAAAAAGTTGCGATTTTGGGTTAAACATGGGTTGGTTCGTCATTTCAGCTCGATCTGCGAAACTGTCTATGCATCCAACGAAATTGCATATTCAAGCTGCGAAACTGTGGGTTTTAGTTTCGCAGATAATTTCGCAGCCATGGAAATTCCAACGAAAGTTGGCGAAACTGGCAGTGAAACTGTTAGCGAAACTGGCAGCGAAACTGCTTTTCTGGCAGCGAATTTAGGCAGAAATTAACCCCTTAGTGTGTTAACTTGTCTCCAGGCTGTGTAGTGTGATCCTAGCCTAGAAAGCTTAGTCTAGAAGTTATTCGCGGTATCCAGGTGAGTTCTAGATCCCCTTATTTATAAGTTTTTCACGTTTTGGGGTTATTATGCATACTAAATATACGTTTTTAAATGAACTAGATTTTATGAGGTTTTATGATGACATGTACTTGATATGTTGTGTTGTTTACTTGTAAATTATTATATATAATAAAGTGGAAGATGATATTAATGAAAAGTGAAACTTAATGAATGTTACCCCCGGGCCCATTTGATGATGAAAAGTCTTGCAAGCACTATGATCGACTTCACTTACGTGAGTCTGATGTATGATGATTGATCCGTATTTATGAGCGGGCTATGTGCTTGGCAGTGTGGATCAACTGTTGGGGGTTAGCTACCATGAAGATGTGTACCGACAGGGATCGACATTTGTTGTCGATCAACATGGAGGTCTTGCTTTGTGCAATCTCATTTATGATAAAGTGAAAGATAATGAACATGTTTATTATGATGCAAGTAATGTTATGTATTATTTTGTATGCATGGTCATTATATAAAGGATAAAGTTTATATTTTCTATATTATTTAAAAACTAGAACTCGCTCAGCGAAGCTGACTTTTATTCATAATAGTTGGCAGGTAAATGATGTTGCTGGGGATGGCACAAGGTGGGAAGCTACTTGGATGGCAGTGGATGGCATTTCTGTTTATAAAATCTTTTATTGTAATTTAAGAACAAGTACTATGTTTTATTTACCATTGAAGGACAAATGTATGAGTACATTATGGTTTCCAAGTTTTAAATGAATGTCTATTTAATTTTGCTGCAATGTTTTGGTTATTAAAAATGATTTTATGCTATGATTAACCAACTGTGAGGTCTCCCGGGAACGGGGCCTTACATCGGACCTCTTCGGTAATGCTGTCGCACCTCGCCGGCCTGCTGTTACACCTTGCTAGCAACACCTTCCCGCCTTGCAAACACCAATTGTCCACGTTGATGCATTTGCATAGCAAAACCACCACCTCGACAGTGGCAGCTGTGCGATTTATAGGTTTTAGTGGACGACGGTGGTGTAATCTACAGCATGTGGTGGTGGTGGTATGTATTCATATATTAAGGGATGTAACATCCGCTATTTTTCCAATTAAAAATCCTAAATCATGTTGAAACTTCTCAAAATGGTAAAATTTATTATTTAAGCATGTTAATTATTTAGATAATCAAACGCCACAAATTTTTTTTACTAGGAATTGAGTTACTAAAAATTTCAAGTAATTTATCGTTACAACAATTTATAATAATTATACTTTATAAAAATTTACTATTTTATAAATTTCAAATGTTAATTATAAGTGTTAACCCTTAAAACATTTAATTAAATTACAAGATGTTACTTAAATAATCCATTTAAAATTTTAAATTATAGAAGTTATATAAATTATTTGTTATTAAATAATTAAATGAGGATCTTAATAGTTAAGGGGCTTATATGTCATTTTTGAAACTTAATTAACAAGCTTTCTTCATAAAATGATAAGCTTTCAAACCACAGGGACTGAAATTGTAACTTAACTATTTTCAATCCCAAACCGCCATCCCTCCACCCGTCGGCCATCCTTGCCTCCGGCGAGCTCCGGTGGCCACCCAACCACCCAAAACGTGTTTAAAAAGCAATTAAACCACTCCTTTACTTTCCTACATCAGTTTCGAACCCTGTAATCGAGTTTAATTGGATTCAAACGATAATAAAGAGCGTGCACTCGAAACCGAAATCTACATTCAAAGTATGAACCCAATCGACTTAAAACCGATCGATTAATGTCTAAACAACCGAGGGTAAATCATCAAATCGATGTTCCTAAACTAACGAAACTCTCAATTACACATGCAACACAACATCACATCATCATCGAGCATCATCATCATCGCGACTTGCAACACAGTCGATCCCTGTTCTCCGAGCATTTTAAAACCAAATTAGTTGAGGGCTTTTGCTTGTTATCATCATATGAAGCTTTCCAAGTGGTCAATCGAATCAAACCATCAAGAATCAGTCATGTTTGATGACTCCACGATCGCACGTGTTCTTATTCTTGTTTGCTAACCAAACGAAACCAATCCAGGTAATTAAGAGCATCTATAGGCTCGGTTTTACTTGGTGAATCAAAGCCCTAACTTTAATTTCATTAACAACTTCGGATTCATGATCAATTTGATCCAAATTGATTCTAGGGTGCTTGTAAATTGGGAGATTTTTCAATCAATGTTTTTAAACATTCTAAAGGAGCTTAAAACCAGATCCGGGCTGCTAGCCCAACTGGTTAACACTCTATACTTGCAAACCGGAGGTCTGGGGTTCGAACCCAGCCTCCATCATTTATTTTTTTAAAAGGCAATTTTATATATTTTAGATTTCAGAAACAATATTAATATGATATTAACTCTAAATAAAAATTAATTTACTAATAAAAAATAATTGTGAAATTGTTAAACTAATCTTAAAGGTTTTAAAACTTATGATTTTGAAATTAACTACTTTAAATAATAACAAGGATTATAAAATATTATTAATTATTTTATGTAATCTAAATGTTATAAACCTATCATAGTTCAAAAGTGGATTATTTTGAAACATTATAAATCTATATATTAAATAAATAATTATTTAAATAGTTCTTTAAATAATCATTTATATAATTAGTTATTCATCTATTCATTTAACCATATGATATCATAATTAGTTTATACATTTATTCCTTAAACTATTACTTAGATTCTTGAAAATTTATAGGACGATATAATAGACTATTATTCTTTATCTAAGGCTTTGATGTTATGAGACTCTTATAAGAAATCAATATAAAATGATTTTAAAGAATTTTGGTAGTCATTCAATTATCTTTACCAAATGTTAGATAAATGATATTTAAATTAATTATTTCTTTCACACATCATATTTAATCTTTATTAAATTAATAAATTAAATCATTGAATCATTCACTATCATTTTTGGTCATATACCCTTTTTATTAAACCAAAACATAAATGATTGTATTATTATATTTATTTGTTTTACTTATTAAAACCCCCAAATTCCAAACAAAACCCTAATTCGTATTTAGTCGTTAATCTTTTCTTTGTTCTAATTCTGAGACATCAACCGTTAGGTTGAATCGTGAAGAAATCATTGGAATCATCTTATCTTCCTATCGTTAACTTAAGTGTAAATTATTGCAAGTGAGTATTTCTATATCCCTTTTTATATTTTTACACTTTGGGGTGAAACATGTTACTTTATAAACATTGCACTTGTAAACACGTTTGATTCTTGTAAACTTATGGCATTTCACCTGTTTGTTGTGGTTAGTTGAACTTTGTAGCTACCATGTAATGTCGAATATATGTACAATCATTAACTATTGTTGGCCTAGCGAAGTCATAGATCTATGGGCCAGACAAGCCTGCTTGGTTGACCCAAGTACACTTAGCTAATCGTATATACTTTTAAACGTTTGATACTTGTAAAACTTTGTCGAGGTTTGATTGTGCATTCTGTCTTACATCCCTAGTTACTTGTTTTCTAACTTACAACATGAATTGCCATCTTTTATATACTTATGTATTGCAAACTATGGAAATCTCACCAACATTATTGTTGACCTTTTATTTTTTAACATGTTTCAGGAAATACTCAAGTTTGATCACCACTTTTGAAGCTTGTTCACACCTAGGAATGGACCTAGTTAAATAATGAACTAATTTGGCTTGTTACAACTTATGTTTTGTTATTTACATTCTTTGAGATTATTCTTGTAATGTACCTTTGAAACTTATGAAAAATATATTTGAATTTAATAATAGCGTTATGTGGCTGTGAACGATCTTAACTCTCACTCCTCGACGTTTCCGCCATCAAGGTTGGGGTGTGACAAGGAGGGGTAGCGATGACTATGGTGGTGGCAGGTGGTGTCGGATGTGGCTGTGTTTGAGGATGGAGACGAGGGGGCAACGACGCTGGTGTTGGCGAAAAGAAAGGGAGGGTCTAGGGCCACTCGGCAGCCAGCGACACCGCTAGGTGGCGAGGTGGATTGTTGCTCCGGTGAAGAAGAAATGTGGGTTAGGTGATGGTGGTGGTGGTGGCGGCGATGAATGCTAGTAGTGATGGTGCACTGGTGTAGTTGGGTGTAGGGCTGCAAACGAACTAAACGTTTAGCGAACAGTTCCTGAACTGTTCGGCGGGAAGTTCGTTTATGTTCGTTCATTTAGTAAATGAACGAACATGAACAAGAAAATTTCATTCGTTTAGTTAAACAAACGAACATGAACACAAGTCGTGTTCGTTCATTTATGTTCGTGAACGTTCGATAATGTGTTCGTTAATGTCCGTTCGTGAACGTCGATAATGTGTTCGTTTATGTTAGTTAATGTGTTCGATTATGTTCTTAATTTTTGTGTTAGTTATTTTTATGACAAGCATGTCAAGCGTTTTTGGATATTTATGTTACGTGTTTATTAATTTTTGGTAAATTTTGTGATGAAAATGCTGATTTTATTCTAAAATAAATATGTGATCATTTGTATTCGTTTGTGTTCATGGACTTCTTTGTGTTCGTCATGTTCATGAACATTTGTTTGTTTTCGTTTGATTTTGTTTGTGTTCGTTTGCGTTCGGTAAGTGTTCGTGAACAGTTTATGAACATGTACATTTCCTTAATGAACGAACACGAACAAGAAAACCCGTTGGAAAAGTGTTCTTGAACAGTTCATGAACAATTTTATTTCTTAATGAATGAACACGAACAAGGACTTGTTCGTGTTTGTTCGGTTCGTTTGCAGCCCTAGTTGGATGTGTGCGGTGATCGCGAGTGGTGATGGATTGGTGGTGGTTGTAGAGATGGGGTTGTGTGTGGTCTGAAAAGAAAACAAGAAAGAAAAAGAAGTGGGGGCGGGGTGTGTGGGGGTGGGAGTGAGGTGTTAATAAATTTTTTTTATAGTTTTAAATTAATTTTGTTTTTTAATATAAAGGGTAAAATGGTCAATTTGTTCTTAGTTAACGAAATTATTCAACGACCATTTGACTCAGGGACGAAAAGTGTTACGTTTTTTCAAACCTTACGACTAAACATGTAATTTTTCAATCCCGAAAACAAAAGATCAAATTTGAACAAATCTCAAGAACAATCCATAAAAATTTACTCTTATTTTTGGCTTGCAACTCTATTTCACATAACCGTTAACTAAGATATATCCATCACCTAATATTAAACCTTAAATTAATGTGATTATTGGTTCAAAAAGATTTCCTACACTTTCTAACACATCGCATAATAACTCGATCAAGATAAATAAAAAAAAGTAGAAGATTAAAATATTTCTGCCGACATTTTATTACTATGATCGGCATGAGTCTTTCTTTCATGTTATGGTTAAATGTATGTAAAAATAATTTTTTTAAAGAATCAAATACAATGGATTGTACAATGTATCTTATCTTAATCACAAAAGTGCATGAGTCCAAAATCCAAATTCAAGATGTTGATGACGTATAACACGTAATTTGGACGGTTGATCTTCAACCCTTTTGGCTTTGCTTTCCACTTTTGATTACCAATAACTTATAATATTTGCTACTTTAAGGAATATGTTTATTTAGCATATGTATTTGAGATGTAAACTATCTTTTATAACTTATAGCATCCGGTATACATATGTTGAAATATATGTTTAGTGTTAGTGTTGAAATATATATTTAGTGTCAATTTAATGTCAAACATATAATTCATATAATTGTTTTCTAATTGTTTGTTGTTTATTTTATTTACATGATGATGATGTGATGATGGTTTGCTGTGCTCGTGAGGTTGTTATGCTGCTTAGCTTGAAGCGGGTTAAACTAAGAAGCTTTGGAAGGTTGAGGGAGTTTTTTTTGTCAAAGATAAAGCTCGAAGGGCTTGGTGTGCTTATTTCAGAAACGTTTCTTGATTTCTATATCTTGCCAATCAGACTTACTAGTCAAGAGAGATATTCAAACAGAGGAGTATCCCTAATGTGGTTTTCATCTATTCATATCACATATAGCTTGTGATCTATCTTCATCTTCTTCAAATTTATCTAAGGGTTTTATCTCTCATCTCATGTTGAGAACCATATTATCGTCCGAAGCTTGTCTCCATCAGTCTGCTCTAAAATCTTCTTCTTAGTTTGTGTTTTAGGGTTTCTTGTATTTTAATCATATTGTTTGTCTTGTTCTGGTTTTGAGTTCTTCTTTTGTTTCGTTTAAGTTCTTGTTTAGAATTCTTTCGGTGTAAACGTTTTGGTTTGGGTTGATTAATATTTGGATTTACTAATTTTGACAACATGTGTGATTATGAATTAACAAGTCACGTAAGCTATCATTCATCCCTAACAAATGAGAAGAGTGATGTGATAATGAGCGTATACCGATATGAAACTCACTCGCAAATCATACTTGGTGACGTTAATGTATTAAAAGGAAATGTTTAGCAATATACAATGATGTATGTTAATTAAATTATCATCAAATAGTAATATATATATATATATATATATATATATATATATATATATATATATACATATACATATACATATATATATATATATATATATATTTATTATAATAAAAAGAGAGTTTTGGGTGGACACTTGGTATAATTCTTGATATTTTAATTTTTTGTTTTTCTCTTCTATTAATAATTAAATTGACGGCTAATGATATAATTTAATTCTTTTTTAGATTAAAATTTGTTTTTAATAAATTAATAAAGGGGTATTTTTATATATGCAATTTATAAGACAACTTTTTCTATAAAATAAGAAATTTTTCTAAAACTTTAAACATTTTTAAAAAAGATCATTATAATTTAAAAGTGGTGTTAACATTTGAAGTTACAATAAGAAATTTTTAAAAAATGATATTTTGTTTAAACGGTTGGTTTTGGAACAACATGTTTAATTTTTTTAGAAAAAAAAACAAAAAGCAAAAAGCAAAGTTTTAAAAAATGACACGTGTAATTTTAAAATATCGTAATTTCAATCATATCTTATCTTCAAAATCATTTTATAACTAATGAAATTTCGTTACTAAATATTTAATGTTCAATTTATTTAACCCGTATAATATACGGGGTACTAACCAAGTTTTTTTTTAATATACATATAGTTAAGTTAGTAAATAATTACGCATGTAACCATACTTTACGTGAGGCCACAATTGTGTGTCGAATCATCACACAACCCTCTTCATTCCATGAAACGCACGTTTAGATTCTATGTAACCGACTCGTCTTTTGAGTATCAGTTCTCTTTTGTGCATCGCCAACTAAGACTCACTAATGCATTTCTAAATCCGTATTCTATGTGATAGGGTCTTCAGTGTCTCCTCCTTTAACACGTTTCAATTCTACAAGACTAGCTCTTCTTTCGCGTATCACCTCACTTTTAACCTACTCGCGTATCACCACTCGATCTGATCATCACGCATGGTATCGTTAACAAACACTTATCTACTATAAATACATGAATCTCTTAATGATTTACCGTTTAAACTAACATTTATAAAAAGCCGCTTATAGGATATTCTAAGAGGTTTTTCCTCATTTTTTGTACGAGAATAGAAAATGGGCCAAACAGACTAGAAGACCCAATAGCCCATATCTATCTGAGCTTGATCTAATTGATAGCAGGCCCAATTTTATCTCCATGTGTTTTATGTTTCTTCACATTTTCTCAAAGAGTCAAAGGGACAACAAGTTGGCAAAATTGGTAGCTTGCCTTAAAGTTGAATACATGTGTTTGATGATCTTTGAAGCATTTGGATTGAACATTATTATGTAACTTTGACCGAACAAATGAACGAACACGAGCCTTTACACGAAGTATTTTTTATTCATGTTTGTTCGTTAAGGAATTGGACATGTTCGTGTTCGTTCGTTTAATATTCTAAACAAATGGTTTAGAAACATAAGGAAAACACAAACATAAATAAACACAAACAAAGGCCAATTAAAAATAAATGATATAGAAATTAAAGTCCAAATATCATCATCATGACATTTTACAAGACCAACATTCTAAGAGTACCGCCTATGTACACTTAATCGATCAGGAGTGCAGGAATTAAACCAAAAGCTGAGAAGTCAAGTGATGCACTAATTAGACTATATGTTGTCGAGGCGCTATGGGGTGAGCGCTATCCAGGTTTACCACCCTGGTTGCACACACCACAACAGGGTGGCGTGATGAGTGGAGCGTGGGCCTGGTTGCAGATGAAAAGAGCCATTGGCTCATGTGGGGAGAGAAAAGAAGTTGTTGGGCTCATTCTTAATTAATTTTTTTAATATTACATTTTACCCAATGAATACTAACTCACACCATATAAAAAACACAATATTCCTATCTATTTTATCTTCTTTCTCTCTAAAAATTTTTAAAAATCATTTCTAGTACAAAATGTCGGATAATTGGGATGGTTCGTTTCATCAAAGTTTTGATCTCATGGACGACGAGGTTTCTACAAACGTTATGTTTAGTCCATTTGATTATCCCAACGAGGTCATTCCGGAGACACAACCGACTCAAAGCGAACCGTATTCGGAGAGAATTAAAAGAGGAAAATTAGTTAGATTACCTTTTTTTATTTATTATGTTTGTTTTATTATGTGTTTTTTTATTTTTTATGTTTTTAATGAATTTTATTTGATTAAAATGTTTAATTTTTTATTATTGTTTTTACATTTAAAAAATAATAATTAAATAAATTAGATAATTCGTTAAAGCCCCTAATCACTTGATCCACAACAGGATCAGATTATTTAATCAGAAGCTCTATCCAGTGTCCAATCAACGTTACATGTCACAATATTATATGATAACCTAAGAAGGGGCTCTAACCCACAACACATAACCTTAGTCGATTATTCTAGGCTTGGTTTGAAATTTTGATTGACTTGATGCATGTTGGGTCAATTAGTATGAAAACTAATTTAGGATTTGAATTTGGATTTGAAGCTCCGTAAATGTCGATACGTAAGACACCGCACAATCGAAATTATAAATGAACATTTGTCTATTTAGTATTCACTCCTTGAATAATCAAAATTCAATGTCTAAATATATGTTTACCTGATTAAAAACAGAATTTGTACAACCTAATAATCTTTAAAATTCAAATATCTCTTATTATTTAATTATAAATATTTGTTATATTTATTAGAATAAATAACATAAGATTATTATTAAATAAAATTATTAAAATTCAAATATCTCACTATTTTAATAAATAAACATCTTTTGTGGCACATGACATTCTCGGAGACTGCCTTTAGCCACATGAAAAGTTTTCCAAAATATACCTACATATTTATTTAAATAAATAATAAAAATATGTTTTTTTATATATCTCCAAATCATAATTAATAATTGATTTGATTTCTAACAACATTCTTATGAATGATTATTTTGTGTAGAACCCAAAATACACAGACGAGATGTTTAGAAATAAGTTTCGGGTACCTCGAGATTTATTTCTACGCATTGTTGAAGATATACTGAACAATTTTCCATTGTTTTAAAGGAGGGTTCGATGGGAGGTGGAAAGAAAGTTTCACAGCAATTCAAAAGTACATTTCAACAATACGTCAACTCGCAACAGGTAATTCACCCGACACATACGACAAATACTTAGCTATGTCTGCTAGGACTTCTCGTGAATGTCTTGAATATTTTTGCAACATTATTATTGATTTATAAAGTGATAAATATTTATGAAGGTCTACTAGTCATGACATTGCATTATTGTACGATGTACATCGATATAGACATGACCTTCTGGGCATGCTTGGTAGTATTGATTGCACTAATTGGGAATGGACAAATTGTCCTACGCGTTTGCGAGGACAATATCATCAAGGTGATCACGATGGTCCAATGGCGATTCTCTTAGCCGTGGCGTCACAAGATTCGTGGATTTGACATGCTTATTTTGGTGTAGCGAGTTCTAATAAAGATATTAATGTTCTCAATCACTCTTCAATATTCACGTGATAATTGAATGAAACCCCCGATGTCACACCCCGACTGACGGCGGAATCGTCGGGTCGGACGAATGGGAGACGATTGCTCATAGCACATGGAACTAATTATGTTGAAATAATATTAAATGTCATTATTCATTAAACATTACAAGACAAATAAGTAATTACAAAACAATCAAATTACAACCAATAACATAAGATTTCCAATTAATCTAGGTCCAGGTCCTATGTGAGCACAAGAAAATCTTCAAGTATCAAACCTGAAACATGTTAAAAATAAAAAGGTCAACTATAAAGTTGGTGACTTCCTATGGTTTAAACACACGCATATATATATATATATATATATATATATATATATATATATATATATATATATATATATATATATATATATATATATATATATATATATATATATATATATATATATATATATATATATATATATATATATATATATATATGTGTGTGTGTGTGTGTGTGTGTGTGTGTGTGTGTGTGTGTGTGTGTGTGTAAAAAGGGTTACAAGTAGCAATTCATGTCCATGGTTACAAGTTAGCAAGCTTATAGAACACATATAGTTACAACCAAACCTCGACTTGATTACAAGTATATAAGATTGGCTAAGTGTATTTGGTTCCCATGATGAACAAGCATACGTCATCAGGAGTCGGCAATACATCGACTTTAGCACCAAATAGGCTTGTCAGGCCCAAAGATCTAAGACGTCGTCAGACTAGCAATAGTTAATGATTGTAAACAAAATATGTATCTCATATAAGACTTACAATAACACAAATAACCATGACAAAAAGGTAAAGATGAATTGCATGTGCATTTACAAGTATCAAGATGTTTACAAGTATAAGTTTATAAGGTTAACATGTTTCACCCCAAAAGGTGTGAAATAAAGTAAAAAGGGAGCATGGAGAACTCACGTTGCTTTAAGTTGCACTTAAGATGTTAAGATGGTTCCAACGATTCATTCACGATTCAACCTAAGATTTGGTGTTTTAGGATTAGAGTAAAGCTATGATTCAAAAGTAAATATGAAGTAGGGTTTCATTTGGAATTTGGGGTTTGGATAATTAGGTTAAATAAAATAATGTAATCATTTATATTTTGATTCAATAAGGATGGAATAGATTGATTAAATAATTAAAATTGAAAACGATAATGAATAATTAGTAAAATTAAATAATTTAATTTATAATAATTGATTTAATAAAGATTAAGTATTAAGTGTGGAAGGAAATAATTACTTTAACAACTATTTACGATATAACATTGTTGAATGGATAATTGAATAACAAATATTACTTACATATTAATAATAATTGATTAGGTCATGATTGTGTATAAAATGCGAAAAGAAATAATTAATTTAATAATCGATTGTCTAAAACTTGATCAAAATAATTAATTGGGTAATTTATTTAAATAAGTTATAAAATAACTTATTTGATTTAAATAAAAACTATTTTATAAAGAAGTTTACAATTAAATTCCAATTATGTCATCGAAACTCATAATTTAGAATAAACCCTATAACTAAGATCCAAATTATGAATGATTATTCCATTTATTCATTTATAGAATATTATAAAAATTATAAATTTAAGTATTAAATTATTAAGGTGATTAAAGATAAGAATCTTTATATATTTACTTATCTTTATAAATCTCATAGAAAATTTTAAAGTCTAATATTTTTTTATAATAATTATAGCTTCATAAATGATATATATAAAATCTCATAAATTTATAAACTTACTAAATAGAAGATTAAATGTAAATTTAAATCACCAATTTCACAAGGTTAAATAACACATTTACTGTTTTAAAACCACCAAAATGAAAGAAGTAGTTTGAATGATGTGCTTGATTTATATATCTAACAAAACGGGTTCGGGTCCATATTTTCAAAAAATGACAGATGTTACACCTGATATGTCCGTTTGATGTTAATGGACATCGATATTATGTGGTTACCATCTAGCCGACGGTATATATCCTTCCGTGTCAACTTTTGTGAAGTCATATTCTTATCCAGTTGAATATAAAGATTTTTTTTTAAAAAAAGATGCAAGAGTCCGCAAGAAAAAACGTCGAAAGAGCTTTCGGTGTTTTAAAAGCAAGATGACAAACAATTGCCCGACCGGCTAGAGCGATGAAAGCCGAGAGGATGAGAAGTCAAATGTACGCGTGCATTATACTCCATAATATGATTATAAAGAATGACGACAATGCTATTTTTCCAGTGCACATTCGAGATTCAGCGACGAATCTAGTTGAGAACGAAAATACAATTTTAGAGTTGCACGATAAGAACACACATGTTAGACTTAGATTCGATCTTGTGGAACGCGTTGCGGAAAATTTGGATATAACGGTTTCGAATGACGAAGAATAATTTGTTTTACTATTATTATTATATTTCTTGTGTTTTTCAAATTTTAAACTAGTTTTTTTTATTTTAATGTAGTTTTTAATTTTAATGAAGCAATTAAAAGAAAATGGTGTGATGTAATGTGGTGTGAGTGTCCTCACCAATGTGATGTGCTGTGATGTAACGTAATATTATGTGATTGGTAGTAGGGGTGTGCAAGAAACCATAATAACCGAACCGTAACCGAAATAGCTGACGAAACCGAACCGAAAAAACCAAACCAATAAGAAACCGACGGTTTAATTTGATGGTTTTTTAAAAACCGATTTTTTTGGTTTAATTCTAGTTTTGCTTATAACAAAACTGAACTGAAACCATACAAAATAAACATGATTAGCCTATTACTTACTTATTTAACTTATATTATCTATTTTTTTGAATATTTAGATTTTAAGAATAATCTTTAAACTTCTTTGTTGAATTGATAGATTAAAATGTTTTACTAAATTTTTTGTTATTGTATTTTATGAATTGTAATACATTTTAATGTCAAGTAATTTATAAGAATATGTTGATTATATTTAAATATCAATAAAATATTG
Organism: Flaveria ramosissima; assembly: GCA_025215565.1. Classification (NCBI taxonomy): domain Eukaryota; kingdom Viridiplantae; phylum Streptophyta; class Magnoliopsida; order Asterales; family Asteraceae; genus Flaveria; species Flaveria ramosissima. The sequence continues at coordinate 32,918,798 of CM046042.1, forward strand.
TAATCCTAAAGATATTAGTTTATAGTTATTAATTTGAACCAAATTGTTCTTTAAAAACTTGAAACCCAAATGGTAAAACAAAAAAAACCAAAATTAAAGTGAAAACCGAAAACCAAAAACCGTAAAAACTGAAACTGAAGGGTTTTAAAAACCTATAAACCGAAATATTGGTTTTTAGCTTCTTTCTATTTAGGTTAAAACCGAATTAAACCGACACTCACACACCCTAAATGATAGGTGTGTGATGTAGTGTGATGCGTGTACCCGCCACCCTTAATCAACTAACAAACAAAATACAAAAAATGTCAATGTTGTAGTGAACTCTCAATTTACCATCCACGTGTCTCTGTCGAATCGGTGACATACAAGAATGATTGAATGATGAGTTTGCTGCACAGGTATTCATTACGATCCATCTTCTTCTAGTTATTATGCACAAATCTACCATAAAACCCTAGAAAAGCTTCTGTAACTTTCTTCACACTTTCAATTTCATCTTCAACTAACAACAACAGATCATCATGAGTGAATCACAAAAGGACATCAATCAACATCAGTACCCTCATCCTCCAGATCAACAGCAACAACAACCACCGCCACCGCCACCGTCTCATCAGTACGCCACCTTCCAGGGCGTCGGCCACCACCAGTACCCTCAGCCGGTGATCGGCTTCCCTCAGCCGGTTCCGCCGCCCGGAGAACCGGGTGGACCGCCGGTCGACCCTTATCTTCACGGCTATCAAGCCGTTCAAGGTATGAAATTATGATATGTTGAAACCCCTAGTATATTGCTTGATCAATAGTCAATACTATCTGTTTTTGATGTCTGTAGTCTATGATTATAGTTAATTGAGTTGAATTTAGTTGAACTTGTTATATATTGTTATTGAATTCAGTATCGCTCGGTGTGGATGATGTTATTAATCTGAATATCGAAGAGGTTAGAGGTATTCTGTGTACAACCTAAGGGATGAAGAATTATGAAAGGTGTACTTGATGAATTGGTTTTTATGTATAACTAGAAATTTGCCCGAAACTTCGTTATGTGTATTGTGGTAGTGACATTAACGTGATTAAGTACATAAAAAAAACAAATAAAGTTATGGCGACTAGGTCTTTGAGACTTAAAAGTATTATGGGTTGCACGTTGCAATGCAAATAGAAGCTAACATTGAAACGAAAAATTCTGTTAGGAATTAGGAAAAAGGAAATTGTTAATAGTTAATTTTGAAAAATGTGTAAAAAATAAAAAAGAAATAAAGAAAGACGAAAACATGGTTTGTCATTCCTGGAGTCAATCCCGCGTCACTAAGTTCAGCGAAAGCTTTGCTTGCCAATGGACTAAGGGTAAAGTTATTTTTTTAATTTGCAAAGAATTTATATTTGACAAAAACAGAGAACAAATGAGAAAATAAAAAGAAAAAACAAAAAGTTGTCAAACCACTGAACTAAGAAACATATCAAGTTTTAGTGTTGCAAGGAATTGTATATATCCACAGTTGAGATTGAAAAAAATAATGATAAAACCCACCGACATTTGTAAATGTGGTATAGTAATATGAGGTATATGTGGCTTTTGGTTGTAAATAAAGCTTATTTAGTTGTACACAAACGCCCAATTCACGACGCATCGGCTTAGGCCAAAACGTATAGTTTACCTTGCTTTTTTTGTAAACCAAGATACTACTTGTAGCTGATATGGATCATTGTGATCTCCCACTCGTAACTGTGAGCCTTCTGTAAGCTACTAATAGTGTCCTATCATGGCTTTAGTTGATTTGGATATTATTTGGTCATTTCTAGATCAACCATCAGTAGATATGGATGTTTAACCAGTTTTTGATTTACAAAATAAAGATTGCTGTTGCTGGATGGTATCTTGGTTAAATCTGTTCGGGTGCAACAGATGGAAATGATATGAGATAATAGGAAAGCGATCTCTCTTGGGCAAATAATAAACTTCTATCCGTGAAACTGACATCAAATTGTTATACTGATTATACAAAATCTCAATTAATAAACTTCTATCTGTGAAACTGACATCAAATTGCTTATGGTGTTGTAGGTTATGCTGTTGCTGGAGAAAGACCTGTGCCAGAACAGCGCCTTCCTTGCTGTGGTATTGGTATTGGATGGTTCCTGTAAGTTATCTTCCTGTTGCATTAAATAAAGTCAAATATTATTGGTTCTTGTATGTGTTTTCCTTCTTTGTATTCTACTATTTAACTCTTTCCAAATCAAATGAGTTGCAGTTTCTTACTTTCTTGTATCCGTCTTTATAACGTCAATCTCGCATCTTGTTTTAGTAGTTTTTGTTGGCACTTGATGAAAGATAAGATGTTCCATTAGCACCTTTGTCCATGGTCGATGACTATGGTTTGAAAGTTCTATAATAAGTTAGAAAAATATTATTTTTGTATCAAGTTTGCTTAAGATCTTCAACAATAGACCAATTACTTTAGGCATTAGTCTTTTTATATACATCTTTTTGTTTAGTGGAGACTCAATTTGTCAAATGTCTTAGATTCCTCTCATGATTTATGATGGGATGCTGTTATTACGATGATCCTATCCTAATCAAACTTGTTTTACATCGATCTTATTGTTGCTAATTTTTCCTGTGAAGGTTCATTGTCGGTTTCTTTTTGGCTGCAATCCCTTGGTATGTTGGAGCATTCATTCTATTATGTGCTCAATATGATGCCAGAGAGAAACCTGGATATGTTGCTTGCCTAATTGCTGTAAGTTTTTTCATATTTTTAGTAAAGTTTTCACATTCTGGTTTTGACCAAAAAGTTCTAGGCGAAACAGCTAACAGTTTTAGAAAACGACAAACTAAACCAGCCGGGTTGGGTGGTTCCGCTGCAGCAGCTGGTTTTAGCAGTTGGAACTGATTTTTATTTTCAAAGTCATTAGTATGTATTAAACTCCTTAAAATGATAAAGATGGTCAATGAATACAAAACATATACAAAATTAAATATTCCAAATTTGAAAACAATAGATAAAAGGAGGCTAAATTGCCGGTTTGGTTCTGATGGCTGGCCGTTCCAAGTTCCAAACTGTCTAACTGGCGCGTAGACCGAAAAATCATCAATTTGGATCGTGAACCGAATTACTTAAATTTCAAACTGGCTGACTTGCTTCGGTTCAGTTTGTTTCAAAGGTTACCCCAGGTTTATAGTGCACAGATATTCTGAAGTCAAATTCTTTTACCTTAACTATATGTCATTTTGCAATGTAGGCTATCATTGGAACAATTGCTGTGATTTTTGGCGTTACAAGTTGATGGGCTGGTGGTTCACCAAGCATTTGTGTAAAACTAAAGTTGTACAAAACTAAAAAGTTGACTGGTGCATATATGAAATCAATCCAGTAGGTGGTCCATTTGTTTTTTACTGTATTTATATGAATGATGTGTCTTATGGTGTGAATTTGTAATGTGAATAGTGTGTCTTAGTGTGTGTATGTTTGTTGACCTTGGTAGTTATTTGTATTTGCCTGATGCATATATGAAACCAAATCCTAGTTTCGTCCTGGATCCTTTTCGTTCTGGTTAGGCCTCGATCAAGGCCCCAATCCGTAGACACAGTTCAAAACTGTAATGGCTAGCTCATTCCGTGTATAGTTTTGATTCAACTTATTTGTGGGCCATTATCCTATTACGATCTACTTTAGTCATTTTCAGGTTAACCTGTTTTGTCGTCTTTTAATTTAATTTGGCTCAAAACCTGATCGAGTTTCTTAATCAAATTGAGCTAATTTGGTTTTGGCCCAAACCTGATTGAGTTTCTTAATCAAAATGAGCTTTAGATGGAACGCACCCAACGGCCAACACCAATGCAATTTTACAGGAATAAATGAACCGTCTCACTGGCTGTAGTTACAGTTACGCTCGCCCCTATGGCTCACATGATGATAAAAAAAAACCGTTCACTGTCATGATTCTTCCATTGTAACATTTTAATCTAAATGCAGTTCTTAGACTATATTTCTATGGCAAAAGTGCAAAACCATATTCACATGAATTGCATACCATGAGACCAAACTTGGGGGCCCAACCGTACCAGCCGGGGAACAGTTGCTGCTTATATTTTTACATCATGATAATCAACTTTATGGGGAAGAATGGAAGATGCTAATAAGTTCAACACACAGATTTCAGAGGCAACTGAAAAGGCAGTGATGAACAAACCCGCGTTCTTCCCTTTAGTCTGGGGCCCAGGATGTGCATTGGGAATAAGTTTTGCATTGACAGAAGCTAAGTTGGTGTCCTACAAAATTTCTAGATCAGTTATCACCTTTTTATTCTCACTCACCTTCATTGTTGTTAGTTGTTATGCTTCAACGGCGAGATGGTGCTCATGTGATTCTCCACAAGATACAGCACCCAGACCTGTGGGTTGGTGTCTTTTATTGTCATTTTAGCTGGTTGGAACGAACCAGTGGCTCTGATTTCTGAGACTTGTTGGAGCTTGACCAATTCTCCCACCTTCTCCATTTTATGCCACCACACAACTTTTAGTAGCAAACATCCAATGTACAAATTTCAAAATGATGCAATGTGAAATCTGTCTTCATGTTTCTCACAGTATACAAAAAAGTTTCATGAACATATAACAAAAATGAAAATCCAATCTCTTGTGGAATATAGTTGCAGTTAGAAAGAATGAAAGATCTATCAACCATCAACAACAAAATCTAAATCAAATATACAACATCGTATTGAAAATGTTGATTATTCTAGTTCTTACATTCCATCTGTTGAGCAAACTGTTACACCAAATGGTGCTTAAGCATATCGTAAGAATGATTGATAGAAGTAATACCTTAAACCCTTTTAAGAATTTCCATGGCATGCTTAATATCCTGATATTCTTATAATTCCAGCCGATTTTGTTGTCATAACGATCCAAAACCTTCTAATGGCCACACCTATAACAGAAGCATACACAAATGCACAATTAGCTGACAACCCAGACACCAGTGATCACATTCACATCAAGAAAGACAAAAAGGATGACATTAGGCACTCACCCTACACCAAACTTTGCCCTGAATAAGACCATACGGAATTGGACCAAAGTTTCGCGAATCATTAGACGCATAAATGTTATCTCCTTGAATCCACACATGTCCCTTTGGCACCTATAAGTTCAAATCACAAACATGAACTTAGAAAATAACAGCCTTGGCACCTTAACCCTTGAAGCCCACCTGTATAGCGTACGCTAAATTTTACTTTATCCTACCGGTTAACAGGGAATTGGCAAGCCATGATTTAAAAAGAACATCCCTGGTTCCTTAAAGAGTACATAAAGATGCATCCAATCAAGTTAAAACAAAACATAAAAAGCTTCCTTTTGACAAATGTACAGAAAAACTTTCATGCACCGTACGCAAACTTAACATACACTTTGTGCAACGACTTAAACCTGTAATCTTAAGGTCACAAAGCATAAATCTTACCTGTTGCTACAAACACAGACAAAGCCCTAAATGTTATGTTCATATTATCACCAACAATCAAACTAACAGCTAGAACATATTCACTCAATTCAACAAAAAAGCCCTAAATTAGTAAATTCTGCATCCAAACGTTCAATCAACCAATATTCATTTAAACAAACAACAAACAGATCATGAGAACACTACCACAACAGTCCGAGACCGATCACTGCGACTCGGATCAACCAAAAACGAAACAACTTCACCTTCCATCGCCACAACGCGTTTCGTAATCATCTTCCTAGGGTTTTCAGGCGACTGTATCAACACCACATCACCGGGGCCCACTTTCCCCAACCTATGCGATATATACTCCGACAACACAACGTCGCCGGTCAAATTCAACGTCGGCAGCATACTCGGACCGTACACCTGCAACAAAAACTCCATTATCATGACAACACAACGTTAACGAGTATGTATGGTGTAGATTGAGGAATTGAAGAGTTACGAGAGTAGGGGAGAATATGTAGGTGTTGGTGACGTGAAGTAAGCAGAGGAATTTTGCAACAATGGCAGCTCGATCGATTGATTCTTTAGCAATGGTGGTGAATTTGCTGAATGATAATTTCATATCTGTGGTGAATATTGAGGAGTGAAGATCTAACTGATGAATTTTGTGGGAGAAATATGGTTATCCACTTTGATTTTGTTTGGGGAAACTATGGGTGAAGCTAGTTGTTAATTTTTAAACATTGTTTTTCTCTATTAACTTTTAATATTTTTTGAAATTAATGTGAATACTCTAAGGTTTAAGTATTTTTATATTATACATGGGTGTTCTGTTTTATATGATTTACACCTCTAAAGGTGGAGAAAGCGATAGTGAAAACACACAAGGCATGGAGTGGGGTTCAGAAGGCGTTGAATATATGAATGTTTTGCGTGATCAAATTGCTAATCAACTACTTTCAAATGCTTCAAGTTGATTTGTATGCAAACTCTTGCAATATGTTTGAAATTCGGTGTGTTTTATTCGGATTATGTGTAATTTATTTTTAAGTTGATTTATGTTTAACTTGTATTTTGTATGACATTTTGAATTTTAAGCTATTATGTTCTTTTGAAAGTTCGGTAATTTCTATTGATTACACAACACAAGTTAAAATACAAAGGCAAATTTCAGTCAGCAGAGTCAGTCAGATACATAATCAAACACCCAAGTTTCAATCGGATGTATGACTCAGTCAGATCTTCTGATTGGGTCAGCTTCTGACTCAGTCAGCTCATACTTGATCAGCACAATCAAACAGCCCCGAAGTTCGTTTGATGGGAGTGTGTTTAGTTCGTTTAATTTAATTGAGATCAAGTTTAACTCGCTTTAAACTTTTTCTGAAATTTAAGACTGGCTTGCGGTCGGCTTGTATATTATATTTATTAACTATATAGTTATAACTTATGTATATAAATGTGTTTGTGTGTGTATGTACGCGTGTGTATATTTATAGCATAATATTTAGCTTTTCTTTATCATAGTTGTAATATTATATTATATTACATAATATTATATATTATCATATCATATTACATTACATTACTTAATGTATTTATACTAGTACTTTGCTTCCTTTTTTCTTCTTTGCATCATAGGCCTAATTTTAATAAATGAAATTTTGACAGGATCTTATATGTTAGGCTCAGACTCATTTAAATTTAGTTTTATCTGAGATTTAGACAAACCGACCTCGAATATTCCATTCATGGCTCGCTTTGTTTGCTATTTAAAAAGTTTACAAATCCATTTCTCGCGTTACTTCTTCTGGATTTGTTTGACACTGTGACGTAACCTAATTTAAAATCAATTTTAGTTTTATTTCCAAGAGACTATTTCAACTACAAAAGGCTACATATTATGTTGCTTAAACGGTTTTATTTTCTCTTCATAAAATAAAATAAAATGATATGAATCTTAACTCTTACCTATAAAATGAAAAATACATGAACGTTGATGTGTAGTTAAACAAAGAATTAACATATTATAATTTGATTAAACTTGTTAAAGACAAGATTTCATTCTAATTGTAAAAACGTACGAATATATCATGTAGTATATTTCAACTATAAGTTTGTGCTTCTGTTGTGTGTCAAATGGACAAATAACCACCCAAAGATCCAAACGAGAAACATGTTAGGACTTGGTTTAACAAAAACTCGAATTGTCTCTTTCAAACGGGCTTTATCTACACTCATTCAAAACGGGTCAACGGGTCAACCTATTCATAACCATTGTGTTTAAGATGAACTTGAATCTAACTACAACCACCATCTCAACTTTGCATATTTGTACCATATGAAATACCTCCAAGAAACCAAGAAAATGATAAGAACTTACAATTATGATCATTTCAAAGAATATATTCAGTATACAACAATACCTATAAATGTTTATTTCCTTTCTTCCAGATATATGAATTTCCTATAACTTCATAACATTTTACAGAAGCCGATCAAAGACCATATAACAGCTTAAAACCTCCAAGAAACAAGTGTGTTTCTTGACAGCTTCAAGAACATTCCAAAGATAATCTAGTCAATACGTTCAAGATTGAATTTAACCATCCCCTCAAGGGCTAACCGAAATGCACTCTGAGGAAGGCATTGTAGACACTGGATTGCCTCATCAGCTTTCTGTTTAGCGAGGATTCGGGCTCTTTCAATCCCACCACTATTCATCACAAGCTCAATGGCTTCAGTTAGAGAGCCCGTTTCACAAAATTCTGACTCGATTATGTCTCTCAGCTTTGACTCTTTTTCAAGAGCATAAATCACTGGTGCGGTTAGGTTCCCTTTCGCCAGGTCACTGCCAGCTGGCTTTCCCAACTGCTCTGCTGACTGTGTAAAATCCAATATGTCATCGACCACCTGGAATGATAGACCAAGATTCTTTCCATATTGATACATTTGCTCGCTGATGTTACTGTCAACCCCACTAAAGATTGCAGCTCCTTTTGTGCTTGCAGCGATTAGTGAAGCTGTTTTGTAGTAGCTTTTGATCAGATATTCATCAAGTTTAACATCACAGTCAAACAAACTCGACGCCTGCTTGATTTCACCACTAGCAAAATCTTTAATAACCTGTCATAGTTCAAGTTTTAGCATCTGTTTTCTGCTTCTTGAGGGTTTTAAGCCTTTTGAAGTGTAAACAGTGTAATAATATACCTGGCTAATAAGCTTAATAACCTCAAGGTTTTCAAGATTCGCGAGGTACCATGAGGATTGTGCAAACATGAAATCACCAGCTAGAACAGCCACTCGTGTACCGTAGAGCTGATGGACAGTTTCTTGGCCTGCATACAGAAAGAAAAATGCGAAATTTTTTAAGATTTTTATGGAGAGTGAAGGAAAAAACCAAAAATGGCGTGCAATTTGTAGGGCTATGTAGGCAAAGATCACAAACTGTTTGGATGTTTGTTTTAAAAGTAATTATGTTATATTAATGATTTAGAATAAGATAATTAGTAGTAAAATAATTGGTTGTACTGTTGTAGATTATAGTCTCTGGATGTGTTTCTACTGTTTAAAAATGGAATAACAATAAGATGTTTAGTGTTTGAGAAATTTTAACCAACTTGGTTTTCATATTAGACCCTAACACACTCAAACCTATCTCCCCCTCTCTCTTATTTTATTTTTTATTTTTTCTTAGTTTCAACTGCAAAGTCTTGGTGAAACAGAAGAAAACCAAAATAAAGGTCTCTTTTTATCTTCTCTTTGTTTCTCTCGTCTCTATCAATCTAACTTGACTTATACAGAGCCAAAGCAATGCCTCAGGCAACAAGTGCCAGCTTCACCACCCTTCCTGAGATCACCACGCTTACGCTGCTGTGAAGGGGTTTCACACCAGTACTACTGCTTGCGCTTCAGGCGTGCTTTTTCAAACAAAGCTAACAATAGATAAAATGACTAAATATTTTGAAAAATTAGAGGCGGTTTGTGAAATGGAAACAGAAATAAAAGTTTATCAAAATAGGTAAAATTTAGGTGTCAATTAGTACTTCTAATTTACCCTTAGATTATCAGTTTTGTTTTAAGATATGAAATACATATTAATCCCTAAATCACCATTAGCAGAATCTGTTTTTCCAAAACTTTTTTGACGATAATTGTGAATGCAAGTCATAATATCTTATTATAAGTTCCGAAAAGCAAATCCAGACACCTCCTTAGCAGAAGTTTTCCCAGAGTTGTTTTTACCATATTAACCAACCATTGCATTACAAACACTAAAAATCATGAAACATCCCTATGTATTTAAAAGTTTTACCTCTTCTCATGTCGCTTTCATCCAACACATCATCATGTATTAAGCTAGCAGTATGAATCATTTCAATGATCTCAGCCAAACGCCTATGCTCTCTTGTGAGTTCCCTGAGCCAGAAAAAAGGAAGATATTACGTCAACATCTAACCGTTTGGGGATTAAATAAATAAATAATTAAATAAAACAGGATACTCACTCTAAACCTGTAAGCTCTAATGTGGCTCTTGACACTAAGAACACCAAGGCTGGTCTCATTCTCTTCCCACCAGCGCTAAATATCTGCTCGGCAGCAGACATTAATACCGGATTTTCTGCACCAACAATCTACCACAAGCAAAATCAAAAATATATCAGCAGCTTTACAAAACCAAAAAACATATAAGGGGTCAATTCTTAACCAAAAATACAATAAATAATAGCAGCAGAAAGTTATGATATGAAATGTGAGAGAAAATATACACCAAGAGTGTGCAAAATTTATAAGTTAGTTACAATTTTATTAGTTGGGAAGAAAACTATTTACTCATGATCAAAGTAAAGATCAAGATCCCCTCAAAACTGTCATCTAAAGGTATTTCAAATCATTGTGCCAAAAGTGTTTGTTTCATCCTCAAAAGACAACAATTATGTGAATAGTCCAATAACTTTTAAATAAACCTTAAAAAGCCAGTAACTATGCACTTATAACACACCCATAAGTCTAACTCTAATTTTAAAATCACAATCCTCAATCTTGATGCACCTTAAGCTAGCAAAATTTGACACAAGCAACTCAAAGTACTCAACAACATTCAAATTAACACAAAAGTAACACAACACAAAACATGATTAAAATAAACAACATATAACTCACAGATTGTAGATTCTTGTTCAATGTCAAAAGGTCATCAGCAACAACTTCAAACAAATCTGCTGTAGATTCCTTCTTCTCACTTAACACTGCTGGAGGCCCCGGTGAATCCCCTGTTCATAAACAGTGTATTCAATCAACAAACTGAATTTGTAAATGCAAATCAACTGTAAATGACAATGAAAGTACCATTAAGCAAAGTCTCAGGAGCTTCAGTAGAAAACACTCGACGCTTTGCAACACCACCATCACGACGGCAACATATCAATCTCCGACCACCGCCACCACCACCGCCACCGTAGCCCCTACTCACACTCCTAATTGCATAATTTCTCAAAGAAAAACGGTCGAATGAAGAATTGAAAGAACACCCACAAGCAGCAAAATCAACAAACGCAGTCCGACCAAATTCAAGATTATGGCATGTCGCCGGCATCATCTTCTTAAACACCCTCAAGATCAAATTTTTCCTCGATGAAATTGAAAACCCAACAAGAAGATTTCAATAATCTGAGCATGAGCACACACCCATCTCGCAAGAAACCGTAATAATGAAGAACAATGCGATATGGGTGCAGATGAAATTGAAGAAAGACGCAAGTTGGAACAGGAGGTATGCTGTAATCTAGAGTAGATATACTGGTTTTTTTAGTGGATCCAATAAGTCCACATATGTCAAACAATAAAACTGGTTTTGTTTAAATTGGAATGTGTAGTTGCCACAAATTTGAGGGTGATTAAATAGAACAACTGTTGTGTATTAACACAGGGTTTCTTGATTTGACAAAAGGGTGTATTTGCAAAGAGAAATTGGGGGAAAAGGGCACCTTATCTACGGGTTGAATTTGTGTGTGGCAGAGGGATTGCAGTTGGTGGCCAATTGAGAAACGTTCATGTTTTATGTGATCTCCGAGAAATGCCCAATTTTTCATTATTTTCTTCAAAAGAAAAAAAAAGATGCTATATATCTTGTTTTTACTTTATAATTCGAATTTAAACCAAATTTTAATAAATTAAACTATTATCTATTGGTTAACAATAATTCAAACTAACAATCTGATGAGTGATGGTTATAACTTTTATTTTTGTGACCAATAGTAATCACAATAACATGATCGTCAAATGCTTATATTTGATTTTCACATGGTTTGCTCATAGAAATGATAATAAACTGAAAAATGATGGCAATCGAAAATCGACCGAAAAACAAATGAAAATCGAATGTGAACAGATGGTAATTATGATACCAGGATTATTAATGGTAAAAGAATAAAAGTTGAAAGTGTTACTAGTGAAATTGATAAATATAAATTAGTTTGGACTCTCGAATTTTTCTTAGAATTAAAATAATGCATATGATCATGTGATAAGGTCAGATTGCCGTTTTAAGCTTAAGTTTTCGTAAGTTACACATATAGTTCTATTATTTGCTCAATTGTAACACTCTTGTTACGCGATATTAACGGACATTAAAATTTGTTTTAAAAATTATAATAAAAATGCAATACCCTTACAATAAAAAAGCAAAAAAATAAAATAAAACATAACCATCCCACCCTCACTCTTCTCTTTCCAATTGAAACGATGTCCTTGCGGGTGATCCATTGCCCTCCAATCGATGACCAAGCCCTATGAAGTATTAGGCAATATGGAGTTACGATAATAGTTCTAGATTCACACATTAATTATGACTCGTTCGTCAATGTATAGACTGATTGTGAGCCTTTCACCGATTCACACACCGATTGTGACTTTTGCATCTCTGAATTATCTTCCATTACAATCTTTGGTGGTGCGTGAAAATATTCTACAAAAGTGAAAAATACTATTAATCTTTGGGGGTATTGTGGTGTTAGCGATTGGGAGGGAAGTCATCGATCTAAGATGCAACACCTAAAGTTTAAGATGTATTTTTAAAGGAATTAGACCCAATGTTGTTAAGACCAGATCGGACCGGCCGGGATTCGGTGACTGGTCCGGTCCGGTCTGGGGTGATTCGTTTTTGGGGAGTTGAACCGGCCGGTTCGTCCCGAGCCACTGGTCGGACCGGGAAAACCGAACTGGATTTCCTATTTTTTTGTTTTTTGTTTTAATGGGTAAAAACGGGATGTTAAACCATAAATTAAGAGCAAAAAAGCAAAAAACCGGCTTCACGCGGACCCGGTTTATTTCGAACGGCATTCGTGTCCGCATGTCGTGCGTGGGCGACCCAAATTTTCCAGCCAGAAACCCGTTTTTGCACCCCCCCCCCCTCTGCGCGCGGTAGGTCATGGTGTAAAAGGTATCATAAAGATATTCAATACCTTTCACCTTTTTATCACATATAAACACATAATGCTTCATTTGTCACACCAATGTGGGACAAGGGTGTTAGAGAGACTCCCTTTCACACTCTTATTAGTTATTTCCAACAAATATTTAATTACATATATAAATATAATTAAAATATAGTTAAATCCGGTCCGACCGGTCCGACCACCAAACTAGTAAGGCGTCAGGTTCGACGTCCGATCCGGTTGTGAAAACATTGATTAGACCTTAAAGGAGGAAAAGGAAATTAGAGATTTAAAAACCCTAATAGCCTCCAAATAAACATGAGTATTTTTTTATGATTTGGACTTTTGAAAGAGAGACCCATCATAGCAACATAAGCAAGTGATTAATCAACGAGGTATATTTTATTCGTTCACATCAACATTTTGATTATGATTTTACAAGGGATCGATCATAAGATTTTGGTGTGTGAGTGTGACCCGACCAAACTCAACAATTGGCTACGTTAGCCAACCAACCAATGATGGTATATGCACAGCAGGAGGGTGATTCGAAGGAGATGGTGATCGGTGGTGTTGGTTATGGATAGTGGTAGGATTGGATATGGTGGTTTAATAAGCAAGTATGACAGTCATGTTGTTAACAACGAGGAAGTTACGAGAAGCAGAGGACAACCATGTTGTATCATCCTACATCGGTTGGGAAGGGAAACGAAAGCTTTATTATATAAAGCATGATACTTTTCCTATTAGACGCGTTTTAAAACCGTGAGGGGTGGACGCCTGAGGGGGTGACATTACCAAAACAGATAATATCTTGTAGGGTACTTGGACTGTTACAAATGATATCAGAGCGAGGGCTCGCCGCTGTGCCAGCGAGGACGCTGGTCTCCCAAGTAGGGGAGTATGTAAACATCTCACATCGGTTGGAAAGGGGAACGCAAGCTTCCTTATATGGAGCTGGATACATTTTCTATCAGACGCGTTTTAAAACCGTGAGGGTTGGACGCCTGAGGGTGTGTTGCTGCCAAAACGGACAATATCTGGTACGGTACTTGGGTTGTTACACAGGTTGAGTGGCCAAGTCAAGTGGCAGGATGATAATCGAAACAGGTCAGTGGGAGCAAGGTGACAACAACAATGGTTGTCTCGATGATGATATTGGAAGTCTGGTTAGGGTGTATGATGATGTTACGTATATAGTTAGCGGAGCACAGGATAGTGGGAAACACGACATGTAATTTTTTTAACTTAAAAACTTTAACAATACCATACCCGAATTAAAGAAAGTAAAATGCTCATTTATATAATGTATTTATTTTTCAAAAACAATTAACTTAGAAAAAAATTACAGCCATTTAAAAATCACAGGAAAGCTAGTTTAAAAGCCAATAATTGTAATTATGTGTAAAAAATAACTAAGGTATTTAAATCTATAGAAGATAACTTTACCCCTAAAGCTTTTCACTATACTAGAAACGTGCTCAGGTGATTTAACTATGAACACAACAAGTAGTTTTTTTAAAATTAAAAATAATAATAACAATAACATACTCAAATTAAATAGAATAAAATGCTCGCTTTTGTGTTGTCGCAAGTTTTAAAAAATATTAACATATGAAAAACTTATAGGAATCATAGGGGAGTTGGTTAATAAATGAGTTGACAACTATTTAGTTTCATGTTTTGATAAAATTTAGCTTTAAAGGATTATCCAATTAGTATTAATTACTTAAGCATTTAAAATTATGTAAAACTATCTTGTTACAATGAAGTTTTTCTAAAATTTTATTGGTGGTTGTTTTGGTTAGTTTTTTTGTTATTTACTACTGGTAAAAGTTGTAGTGTATTATAACGATTACATTGACATAGTTAAGTACGTAAAGAGAAACGTATAAAGTTACGAGGACTCGATTCTAAATATTTTAATGTAGATAAAAAACACATCGTAACAGCATGTTTAGAAATCAAGAAAAAGTCAAGTCGTCGTAAAAATGAGTGTTAAGAAGTAGAAAAAGTGAATTAAAAAGGAACTAAAAATGTATCCTATATTACCTTGATTATGAATAGCCTGGTTAGTTTTAAATATAGTTAATTAACATAAAAACATAGCCTGTCTTAGTGTTATAAAAAACGTATATAAACACAAACATGTCATGATGTTATATTCGAACTTTAATAAAAGATTACACATGTTTCAAAATTTTCTTGTTTCTATTGTCTTGAATAAAATATGAAATAGGTTATTTAGAGAAAAATAGAAGAAAATAAAAAAAATATTCAATTCTAAATCAAGCATACCTATTTATTTGGTATACTATGCCAGAAAATATATTTAATTAATAAATATCTTTTGAGATAAGATTTTTTATTAATTATTTTTGTGCCCATACAAACCAAATGATCAAATGAGTGGAAGAAAAATTAAATTCTATTTTGGCTGGATCGTACTCGGGTCACACAAGTGAAACTCGCCCGACACACCATCGACTATCGAGTTAAAAACTCCTAACTCTATTTTTACATATGTGTTAATTTTGTTACCACTATGAAACTATTTCTTATACAAATTTACTTATATGTTAATAGTTTTTGCACATTTATACTACATATGTGTACACATGTATAAAAAATACTCTTATTTCTGATAAAAATTTAAGGTTCTCATTTGATCTCTTCAATATGTATATACATAACGTTAATAATAAAGAATATTTTAAAATCAGTGTTAATAAGGTTGGTGATTGTAGTTATATACCATTGACCATAACAAACCTTCAAAAGAGCAAGGACATCTTGATGTATCATCTCAAAATAAAATTCACACTTGGATCCATGTTAAAATTGATGTGGACATAAATCATATCAATCATACCACCAATCTTTAGTTAGAAACTTTTTTAGCACATGAATAAAAATCAAGCTTTAGGTTTTTCGATGTTTATGATTTTCAAATGATGTAGGTAAGCCACATGGCCGACATATTTTGACACTAGGTAAGATGGATGAAAGAGAAACACAGTTGAAGAAGGAAGGGAAATAGGTGCCTCTTTGAAGAGGAGAGAGATAAAAAGACAGTATTATCATTCGCGTGATGGTACACGACACCTTCTTGTTAACAAGCTAATGTCGTTTGAAGGAAGGACGAAATCCGTAAAAGGTTTGCATACCACAAGGAAGCTAGGTTTTCATAACAAAATGAATCGTAGGATCATTACCATGATTTTGCATAAACAACACGAATGATTTATGTCACTAGCAGTCTAGCAGCAATATTAAAAATAATGATAAGTAATTTAACACCACCATTAAGAATTCGAAAAAGATGCTACTTCGATACGATTGAATATGAAATATTACTTCAAAAAAACCAATGTATCGATTACTGAAATGAATTATGCAATTAGACAAGTAAAACTGAAAGGAATAATATATCCCATTCGTAGCAAAACGTAGTCTTAACTCTTAAACACTAAAAGCTTTGTAATAAATGAAATTTGAAGTACTTTTTTTAACGACAAATGTGCGACCCTGATTCAGAAGATAAGTGTTATTTTAATCAGGCCCACCTATTCGTGTCCCAGCCGGGACCGCACCCCCAACCCCCTAATGAGGAAACCCATTGCTGGCACCTATCCGTGTCCCAGCCGAAACCGCACCCCCAACCCCTTAGTGAGGAAACTCATTGCTGAAAAAATCTTTTGACTCAAGAATAATGTCCTAGCGACTTTAATAGCTGCCATACAACAATAATGTACATGATCGATTAGACTATTCAACTATAAAAATAATATAATAAAAAGTTATTTAATTAGACTATATATCAATGGTGAAGACAACTCGACATGGTAGTCCTGCATGCAAAGTCCATAACGTTTTGAGTATAATAAACATGTTATATAGTAGTGTGTAAATGGGTCCCGTACTCCCTTTAAAGAAAGATCTTTTTGGTGTGGAGAGTCGAACACATGATCGAATGCGATTCCCGGTGATGGACTCTTTGTCACGACTCACGAGGTGATGGTGAACATATTCTTAATCATCGGGTGTATAGAATATACAAGTATCAACTATCAATATATCATGATTCAATAAGAATTTTACATCACATGACATTCTGATGGTAAATAGTGTCATTTCCGGTCAACTAAAATCCGGTCAACTAAAAGGTTAGGGGTTCTAGTATTTCAAGTATATGGTAATTTTATCCTAAGAAAAGTTACCAAGGTGTGTATATCAAGATTTGGAACGTTTTCTTATCTAAATCTTAAGAGCATGTCCTTACCCTATTCTCAAACCCTTTTCTTTTTAGTTTTTTAATTTTTATTTTTCTTTTTTATTTCTTATTTCTATTTATTTTACTTTTTATTTTTCTTTTTGTTTCTTATTTCTATCTATAATATTTTATTTTAATTATCTATTTTTATTTTATTTTAGTTAAAATAATAATAATAATAATAATCCCATCATTGCATGGATTCTAAAACAAACTTTCAATAAATCTCAACAGTGGCCATCCACATCATTCACATATCATTGTTCTATTGTTAGGTGGTGTTGTTAGGCAGTGATAGTGACCATGCGTTCACCTAAGCCTACATCCAGAACTCATTGTTGGTCTCTTCCTTGGGGCTGTTTATTTTGTTTTCAAATTAATAGATGGTCGTCTCGAATGTTAGTAGGCGATGATAACAAACATGTGGGTATTGTGTTCGTTGTTTTGGCGAGGTATGCTAATCGTTTGCAGGCTTGCATCTGTTAGGACACATTTTTTGAGCCTTCTACAACAAAGTTTTACCATTCAATTATTGGGATTTTTTCAAGCCACGAGACCCATCTTTATCCATATGAATTCAAAAAATCCACATATTATTAAACGAAATCAAGTACTTAACTAGAATTTAAAAGCGCTAGTTATTCATTTACATGCTATATTTTGTCCAGCTACCGTGAAAGGAAACTGATTTTCCGAAACATAAACAAACTGAAGGCTCTCTTGAGGGTTTATCCGCAAACCACCATTAACGATGCACACGTCACCTTGTTTCACAATGACCCTTGAGTCAACTTCTATACGAGATTGAAACTCTTTACAATATAACTTTACATTCCAGAAAACACATGGGCTTGAATTTAGAAGCATCACTCGCCATTCTTGGGGTGCACCCGTCGGCTCTTGATGGATCGAGAGTTTGTATTCTTCTTGACCACAAGCTCCTTCATACATAATTACACACAACATATCAACAAATTATGAAAAACATTAGAACAAATATATAATATGATTAATATGTTTGTATACCTTTGCACATCAAGGTGATGACCAGAAGTAAAGAAAGGTGCTTCATGATGTTTGCCATTGGCTAGTGAGTGGTAAGTTACTTGACAATTTGTTGATGATCAGAATAGTTAACAAACTTGTATATACACAAACATAAGCCCACACAATCATATATACAAGTTTTCACTTTAAACGTACAATAAATTAAATGTTTTATTGCGCAAATAAATTAATATTCAGTTTCAGAGAATGAGTTAAATGCTTTACAGTTTTATAATGTTAATTCGATCCGTATTATTTTATGCAATTTAATGTGATTGTTAATTTCTCTATACACCAAATGTTATTTTGGGGAGTTTCTGGTGATAATAAGTTGAAAGATTGATTATTGTTTTGATTGAAGACATTATAAATTCCAACTATTTGAAGAGGTTGAAATTATTTGAATGCTAGTTGTCACACAGGAAGGGTTCTTATGGTTTTTGATGGGTTAAAAGGTCATTTGGTCGGACTTGCATAGAAATGTGTGACTAATTCACAAATTGGTGTCATCTTTTTAGTAATTTAGTATCTACTAGTAAATGCTTTTAGAACCGGATCGAAAGACGAACCGGTTATCTTACTGGCCACTGATCGAACCGGTTGGACCAGTCTGACCAGTTCCAAGAACCGAATGATATCATAATTATATTGCAGGACCGTTTAAGGGCTTAACCACAATTACAACACAACAACACAATGAGGAGAATAACTAAGCTCTAATCAAACAGTGAACTGGGTAACCAAAGTGATACAAAGAACACAAGTAAAGTAAAGAGACAGAACAAGAGAGTTGGGTTTCAAGGAGGCAGTATATTGCTTTCTCAAGTTCTTTTACAAGTGTTACAAAGCATGTAGAAAAGATACAAGAACTTGAAATACTTATACTACAACCTACAGCCGGCCATACTTTGAAGGCCAGCTGGATACAATTGACTAGACACTAACAAAATCAATTGTAGGATCAAAAGGCATATCTGCCTTTTGACTTGTGACTATGACATGCCATAGCTCACATCCTTTTACAATACAAAAAGGATAAAGTACATAAAGTGGAAAGTTGAATACTCAAGACCTCAATGTACAGTTACCAAAAGCAAGGCCCTTTTCACCAACTCATGTAAGTTGGTGACTTTACAGAGATGCAGCGGAAAAGGTGCTTTATGGAACAGTACATCAGATAAAGCATGTGTACTAAAAGTCTTCGGAAGAAATCTGTCTTCATAGGATGAGGCTTCGGAAGACTTTGTCTCTGAAGCTTCGGAAGACTTCATGTTTGGCTTCGGAAGATATTGGTCTTGGCTTCGGAAGATTTTACACTTAGAGTATTTTCTAATGCTTTGTGTAAAACTTCCGAAGCATTCTTCACTTCAGTACTTAGTGCATGTTGCTGAGACACTTAAGCTGTTTTGGGTTGCATCAGACTTCAGGAATCCTTACAAACTCCCCCTAGGCTGATGCTACCAAAACACTTAGAAGATCTTCAAATGTTGGTAGTCTTCAGTACAATCAGGACCATTCCTTTCTTCATGAGATGGTCAGGATCATCAAGACTTTCATAATATCTTCTCATCTCAAAGAGATCATGCAGAGGTAAGTTGATTATGTCTTGCCATGAGTAGACATTCTCAACACCTTGATCTCTGATAACAGCCCATCTCTCTGGATTGGTAGAGTATGTCCAGGACAAGATGGGTGTCTCACTAGTTAGAGGAGCCACTTGAATAGGAGTTGATTGGGCTGCCTCATCATGCACTTCCTCAGGTTGATCTGATTCAGCCTGAGGTGCAGAGGTAGATGACTTTGGCTTCTTCTTCTTTGTCTTTGGTTTAGAAGCCATCCTCTTCTTCCTCTTGGTTGTCTTTAACTGAGAAGACTGGTCTGCAGCACCATGTTGATCATCAGTGTCTTTCTCAGTTGGGTGTTCCTCCCTCACAGGTTCAGAAGGAGAGGGAGTTTGACCCTGCCTAGGATCAGAAGATGAAGCTTGCTGGGGCTCAGCTGGAGGTGCTGTTGAGGTGTCTCTGGTTGTTCAAACTTGACCTCCACTTCAGGTGGGACTTGACTTGGAAGAGAGTGCAAGTCAATAAGTTCTCCACTCTTAATCTTCTGCTTGATCACCCTAATATGCTCATCCATAGTGGATAGAGACATGGGGCCAAGTCTCCTTCCGGAGAATCCATACAGCTTCAAGAAGCTCACCATTCTTTGTCTGTCAGCAGACTTCTTTGCATTCTTTTGAATGATGGCCCTTGACTTTGCAGCTTCTTCCCTTAGTTTCCTTTTGGTTGTCTTTCTTTCCTTGACTAACTCAAGTTCAAGTTGCTTTAGATACTCGAACTCAATGAAGTCATAGGACAAAGGGAGAAGTGCATCTGCCTGATAGAAGCCTGTGGCACTCAGGTAGTTGATCATCTTGATCCTATCTTCCTCTTTATCTACCTGAGGTTCTTGTGGAGCCACATCTTCCTGTGCAGGACTTTCTTGAACTGGTGAGAGAGTAGGAGCATGCTTGTAAAGTCTTTTCTGTCTCTTCTCCTCTTTGAGTTGGAGAAGTATCATTGCATCCTCTTTCTCCTTCAACTCTCTTGACACTTCTCTGTCAGCCAGTTCATTTAATTCTTCTAAGGGGAGGGAGATGATCTCATCAATGTCATAGTTCCTGGTCTGTAAGTAGGTAATCCTGACTGCCCTTAACTCATCATCCTGAGTATTTGGTCTGGGGGCAGCCCTGATTGCAGCTTGCATGAAGCTAGATGACCCAGTGGAACTTTCTCCCCTTAGTCTCCTTTTCCTCTCTCTCTCTTCCTCCTCAATTTCCTCAGGAGTCATTATCCTTTTCCCTTTGTCACCAACAGACCTTTGTGACTCAGGGAGGATTGAAGCTTGGCCTTCATTGCTTGGAGTAGCTTCCATGCTCTGGCCAGAGAGAGGCTGAGAAACACCTTCACCAGCAGGTGTCTCAGATGGAGTTTGGACCTCAGCAGCAGTTGTTGATGATGAGACAGGGGTCTCAGGTTCTGTCACTGGGCCTTCAGTCAAGGTTTCCCCTATAAACTAATCTTAGGGTCCACCTCAACATCCAGTTGACCGATGACATTGCCTGATTCCCTAAGTCTCCTTCTTAGAGAGAACTCTGCCATGATCCTGTCTTGGATTCTTTGAGCCAGCCTGTCAGCTTGTCTTGAATTGCTTGGATTGACAAGTGGCAGGTTGACTAAATCCAGTCTTTCATAAAAGCTCAGGCTTTGGAATTGAAAAACTTCTTGTTGGCCTTGAACTCTTTGAAGTATGAGGGCTCTTCTGTCATCATCATACCTCCACCTTATGATTTGATTGCTAGTTCCCAGTGGTGGAGATGAGACAGCCCTTGGTATGCCTTCCTCAAAGAGACTCCTGATGAGAGAGTCTATAGAGTCCACATTAATGTGAACTTGAGGAAGTTGCTGAGAATGCACAACAGCAAGTGAGGATGGTGAGTCCTCTATGTCCATTCTCTCTGAAGAACTCCCAGGTTCTGTGGTTGTAACAACTTTCTCCCCCTTTTTGGTAGCATCACCCACTTGCATAGGTGAGCTGGAGGATAAGTCAATCACTTCCACAGGTTCTTGTGTTCCTGGTTGAGCTCTTCTTAAAGGTCTCCCAGCTAGTTTTTCCTGCAGATATGAAATCTGGAGTTGCTGATCATTGACCCTGTTTTGTAAGGTAGTCACTTGAGATTCCAAGTGACTAACCTTAGAGACTAAGTAGGTGCATGTTTTTGACAGTTTTGCACCTTTAGTCTCAAGTTCCCCTCATCTTCATCAGAAGATTCATTGGGGGATGAGATGATTGGACCAAAGTCTGGGGATGGTAGCTGTCCCTAGAAGGTTGTCCACTTGAGTTGAGTTTGAGACTCAGAGTGAAGGCTTAAGGTTGTTGGGCTATTGAGCTCATCAGGGTGAGCTTGAGGAACCTCAGCCCTGATAGGTGAAACAATGGGAGTGGTTTGCTCCTCAGGAGAAGTGGGAGCTCTAGTGTCCACTTCTTCCTGTAAGGTTGAGTATTTGGGGGCCTGCACAGACTCAATAGTCTGAGCAGGGGTTCGTTTGGATTTTCTTTGGTAGGTGAGGGTGATTTCTGGTCTTTTTAATGGTAGGGACAAAAGAGGTGTGGGTTCAACACTAGCTTGTGTTGCTAGGTTGTCACCTTGAGCAATGAGCTCTAACATTTTTGGGACTAGGGCTGTTTCTACCCCAGAGAAGCCTACAGTTGGCTTCTTCATTATTTTAAAGATGCCGGGCTTCATCTGTCCCAATTTAAGAATATTACCTGTTTCCCTCAACTGTGAGCCCAGTTCACAGTTGAGAATGTGTTGAACATATCTAGGAAACATGTAATACTCTAAGGAGTCTAAGTTTGCAAGTAAATTAGTATAAACAAATTGTGAATACCTGAACTTGACCCCTTGAACCATTCCATGAACTATGAAGGAGAGATCCTCAGGAATCTGGTCCCATCCACCATGCTTGTTTGACAAGCTGTGGATAACCACATGGAGCAGGAATTTCCATTGGGATGAGACCTTCCCTTTCCTAAAGGTCTTTACAGAGAAATCTCCCTCATAGCCCATCTGCTCAAAAGAATGATTTACAGCTTCTTTTGGGAAGGACACCTCACCTTCTTCATCATCCAGCTGTAGATGTTGGTTAATGATGGCCGGAGTGATGAAGACTGTCCTCCCTTGCACTGTGGCAGACAGTGCCTTCTCCCCATCCATAATGACCTCTTGGCAGGTCTTCCAGAATTCAAGCAACTGATCCTCATATAGAGGAGGATCAATGGTCAGGGAGGTGAAGTAGTTTGACAGAGTCAAGAATTGGCAAATCTCTGAGAAACTTGCATCTTTCTCAGAGCTTAACAGAGCAACTTGATTATGTTGCCTGTGTAGTTGCATGGAGAAATCAGGGTTGTTTCTGCGGTTAAGGTTGGCCATTTTAGAAGCTTAAGGGTGAAGAAAGGTAGAAAGCAAAGGCGGTTTAGAGAATTAGGTTAGAGAAACAGTAGAATTGAGGAAGATAGTGGGAAAGAGGGGGAACCGTTGGGTATTTATATGAAAAGGGATTTGAACCAAAGTTAATGAAAGAGGATAAACTTTGAAATCCGAAAGTCGGTCCCACCTCTGAAAAAGTAGTTTACTTTTGCTCAAAAAGTAGTTTTCTTGGAATTCGAAAAGCTTCCGAAGTTTATTTGTCTTCGGAAGTTTTGATTTAAAAAGCTTCCGAAGCTAAAATGGCTTCGGAAGATTTTCCTGAGAGTCTTGATAATTTATGCTTCGGAAGAGAAATAAACCCTTGAATGCTTTGTATGAAAATAAACAAAGCTTCCGAAGGTTAATTTTGCTTCGGAAGGAAAAGGTTCTTGAAAATAGATAAGTGTCTGAGATAAGAATTTTAAGCTTCGGAAGATGAACTTTACTTCTTCCGAAGGTAAAATCTCTTAGACAGTTATTTATTTTAAAGACATGTTTTTCTTCCGAAGATAAAATCTTTATCTTCCGAAGTATCAGAAATTTTCAAGAATCTAAGGAAAGTCTTCAAAAAGAATTTTACATCCAAAGAAAACATGAGCTTATGAAAGTGATGAACTAGACAACTTAGGACACACATATTTTAAGAAGAAATAATTAGAATTAGTTTTAATAAAAAGTCTACTCAAAGTTAATCATCCCAATAGCTGATATCAGATACTTAAATCTCTGTTCATCAAAAGCTTTGGTGAACAGATCAGCATATTGTTCATCTGTATGAACTTTGACTAGTTTAATTAATCCTTTTTCATAGTTATCTCTTATTAAATGATACCTGATGTTGATGTGTTTGGTCCTTGAGTGCTGCACAGGGTTCTCAGTGATAGAGATAGCACTATTGTTGTCTATGTGGATAGGAGTCTCTTTGAAGTTAAATCCATAGTCCAGCATCTGATTTTGAATCCAAAGCACTTGAGCACAGCAGCTTGCAGCAGCAATGTATTCAGCCTCAGCAGTTGATGCAGACACACAGGATTGTTTCTTGCATTGCCATGAGACCACCCTTCCACCAAGGAATTGACATCCCCCAGATGTAGACTTTGCAGTCATATTGCAACCACCATAATCACTATCTGTATAGGCATACAGATTGAAATTTGGATTCTTTGGATACCATAGACCAAGTGTTGAAGCACCTTTGAGGTATCTTAAAATCCTTTTCACAGTGATTAAGTGAGACATCTTAGGGTTGGCTTGATATCTTGCACAAATACATGTAGCAAACATGATATCAGGCCTGCTAGCTGTAAGATACATAAGAGACCCAATCATAGCCCTGTATAAGTGCTCATCTACACACTCCCCCTCAAGATCTGGACCAAGGGAGTGGTTTCTGGCTATGGGTGTCTTAGCAATCTTACAATCAGTCATATTGAACCTCTTGAGTATGTCTTGAACATACTTTGACTGACTTATGAAGATGCCATCTTCAACCTGCTTCACTTGAATTCCCAGAAAGAAGTTGAGTTCTCCCATTGAACTCATCTCAAATCTGTCTTTCATCAGCTTCTCAAAGTCTTTGCAGAGCTTTGGATTAGTTGAACCAAAGATGATGTCATCAACATATACTTGAACCAGCAATAAGTCATTTCCCTGTCCTTTGATGAAGAGGGTTCCATCTATAGTACCTCTTCTGTATCCATGCTTGCAGAGATACTTAGATAGTGTCTCATACCACTTCTGGGTGCCTGATGCAGCCCATAAAGAGCTTTGTCAAGCTTGCAGACATAATCAGGATGATCAGGGTCTACAAAACCAGGTGGCTGTTTGACATAAACCTCCTCATCCATCACTCCATATAGAAAGCACACTTTACATCAAGTTGTAGACCTTGAAGTTCTTGGATGCAGCAAATGCCAGGAATATCCTAACAGCTTCTAGTCTTGCTACAGGAGCAAAGACATCAGTGTAGTCAATCCCTTCTTCTTGTGTGTATCCTTGAACAACTAGTCTTGCCTTGTTCTTGATGATGATTCCCCTATCATCCTTCTTGTTTCTAAAAACCCATTTGGTTCCAATGGTAGTCTTCCCATGAGGAAGAGGACAAAGGTTCCAAACTTTCTGCCTTTTGAATTGAAGCAGCTCTTGTTGCATAGCTTCAACCCAACTTCCATCCTTTAGAGCTTCATCAACTTTCTTGGGCTCTATCTGAGATAAGAAACAAGAGTGAAGACAAACATTTGCTTCATGGGTTTGTCCTCTTGTTCTTACCCCTGTGACAACATCTCCAATGATGTTGTGGTGGGGTGAGACTTGTGGATCCTTAGCTGAGGGATCACAGCAAGTTGCTGGGAAAGATCTAAATTTGAGAAATTTAAATCTGGTCCTGAAGATTCACCCTCCACATTATCACACTTATCAAGATTAACTTGATCCAATGAGTGTGAGACATCATTGATGTTGTCATCTATGGTGTGGTTATTAGCATCAAGGAATTCCTGATCACTATCACCATCACCATTGTTGTCTTCTACAAGTGAGGTGTCTTTATCTGGTTGAGAGGCCTCTGAGCTGGAATTTGAAGGCATGCCAGATGTATCAGCTGAATTTGTCATTGTTGTGCTGATAGAAACCTCATTTGCTGAAGTAGTTCCAACTGGAGCTGAAGATGTATGAGTTGAAGATCTTCCTAGCTCAAATCTTGGATCAGGATCACCTGTATTTAGATTTTCTGCAGATCCTGAAACATGCTCACAAGATTTGTTAAAACAGTTGGTAACTAAATCAAGATCAAACAGCCAATCCGGACCAGAACCAGCCACACAGGGAGTGTGCTCATTGAAAGTCACATTGGCTGACTCCTCAACAATTCTAGTTCTGAGATTGTATACTCTATAAGCTTTAGCTTGAGAAGAGTATCCAATGAAATGTCCATCATCTGATTTCTCAGCAAACTTGGCAATTTGATCTTTGGTATTCAAGATGGTGCAGGGACATCCAAATGACCTGAGAAAACCAATGAAAGGTTTCCTCTTGTGCCAAAGTTCATAAGGAGTCTTACCATGTGTCTTAACTACTAAAACTCTGTTTTGCACATAGCAAGCAGTATTGACTGCCTCTGCCCAGAAGGTGATAGGCAGTTTAGAGTCAGACAACATAGTTCTTGCAGCTTCAATAAGTGTCCTGTTTCTCCTTTCAGCAACTCCATTTTGCTGAGGAGTCCTGGGAGCACTATATTGTCTTGTAATACCTTTTCATCACAAAATGCATCAAGGATTTGGTTCTTGAATTCAGTTCCTTGATCACATCTTATGGTTTTGACCTTGTGATCACATTGATTCTCAACTTTTAAGATGAAATTCTTCAGAATCTCAGGGGTTTCATCCTTAGTTCTAAGGAAGAAGACCCAAGTGAATCTTGTAAAATCATCTGTGATCACCAGACATAAGAGGTCCTTCCTAAACTCATTACACTGGTGGGGCCAAAGAGATCCATATGTAACAAGTGTAGGGGAGTAGTGATGGAGTTCTTTTCCTTAGGCTTGTGAGATACTTTGTGTTGCTTCCCTTTCAGGCATGCCACACAATGATCATCACTAGTAAACTCTTTCTTTGGCATTCCAGTTACCAGATCATGTTTAATTAATTTATTCATGTTCTTAAAGTTTACATGGCACATTCTTTTATGCCATAGGAAAGACTCATCACTATTTGCTTTAGATAGAAAGCATGAAACTTCTCCTGAGGGAGATGTTTCTTGCAAATCCATCTTGTACATGTTCCCTTTCCTGGGGGCTCTGAGCAGGATATGCTCATGAGGAATGACCACACCAGGTTTGAGAACAATGCACTCATGCTCAGTAAAGAGCATGTTATGACTCTGATCACAAAATTGGGATACACTCAGAAGATTGTACCCAAGCTCCTTAACAAAGTTTACCTTCTCAATGCTGAGCTTACCATTTGTGACCTTGCCCCTTCCAGAAATGTAACCACCTTCATCTCCTCCAAAAGCAACTGGTCCTCCATCAATCCTCTCAAAATTATGGAGTAGAGACCTATTGCCAGTCATGTGCCTGGAACAGCCACTGTCAATTATCCAGACATTCCTGTTGGTCTTGAGCTGTTCCTGCACAGAGAAGATGATTAGTTACATTTGGAAACCCAAGCCTTACTTGTCTTGGGCTCATTAACAGTAATAGAAGGTAATGCAACAGTAATAGATCCTATGGTTGTACTATGGGGATCTTCAGCTGTTGTTGATGGAGAAACCTCAGTCATTTGGTCTTTCTTAGACTTCCATACCACCTTTGGA